>CM062514.1:60556585-61156585 GCA_031439585.1 Pterocarpus macrocarpus | reverse complement strand
TGAGAAATCTTTTTTCTCACTCTAGTTACTTTTCCATGTTGTCACCAGAATCTGATGGTGCATCCAATGGAATGGAGCCTGGAGCCACCGCATTATGAGAGGACATTTGATGGGGGATGCCAGATGAAGCTGTTTTGGGACTTATAGCGACCGTCGCTCTGCATCTTCGCATATCCCTTTTTGAGATGAGCTTTGTCATTTAAGTTTGTATTCAGTATCTAGTATTTGGACCATGACACGACCATGAGCCTCCTTCGATGTGATGCTGATATATGTATATATATATATATATGTTGTAAACCCATATGAATGTAATGATTAGTTATGTAATGCAATGTATCTATGAATTACTATTTATTTACCTTTCTCCTGTTTTATGATACTGGGGTATGTATTTGATGCGACATGCTCTTTCTCTATTTGTCTTCTCGTTCAAGGCTTTACTTTCCAAAATGCTGCAAAGCGACAACATATTTCAAAAAAAAAGAAAATTACCGTATTTTCTGCGTAATTTAACTTATAAATGAAGTTTAGTTTTCCACGAGCATAAGTAACAACTAATAAAACGTCGTAATACGACTTAAGCGTAGTATGTGTTTATTAGGGTGTTACAGGGCTTACATGAGGCATGGCATGACCTAGCTAGTGTAAGTACCAAAAAGTTATGGTGGCGATGGCCACGGTATGAGCTCATTACCACTTATGTTTGTGGGTGAAAAGAAAAGACTTAAGATAAAGTCAAGTTAAGAAAAGAAAAGGGACTTTGGTCCAAACCCTTTAAGGGAAGAAGTTAAGAGAAGCTTATAGCCATGCATGTTTTATGTAATTATAGTTGCTTCTATGCTTGTTATGATATAAATGATTAAAGAGCATGTTAAAATTGAATCCGTTTCGGATGGCTATGTTTTAAAAAATCTAAGAATTGGACCTTATGCATGCTCACTATTTTCATTATAAAACTGAAGTGGCTGGGACGATGACAATGACACTTCCGTGTCAGGTTCGAGTCCTACTGAGAAATCTTATTTCTCATTCTAGTTACTTTTCCGTATCATCACCAGAATCCGATGGCGCATCTAGTGGAGTGGAGCATGGATCCCCCACACTGTGAGCAGACGTATTACATGAGATGTCCGACAATGCTGATTTGGACGTGTAGTTGCCGTAGTTCTGCATCTTCATACATTCCTTTTTGTGACAAATGATGTCAATTTAAGTTTGTATCTAGTATTTGGATCATGGCACAACCATGAGCCTTCTTCGATGTAATGCTGATATATATGTATGTATGTATATTGTAACGTCCGCGACTTCCAACATCCGAGCCCATCAGTATTCCCGACTTCCGGATTCATCTAGACTGGACAGACAATGATTTCCGATTTTCGACCTTAGGAGGGGTCAGACGGATTGCCTTGCATTTTCCGAATTCCGACTTCGTCTCTAAAGCTCAAATAAACTGGCTACATTCTGATTTCCAACCTTATGTTCACAATGTACGAGTTTCGATATCGAGATCCTATGATTCCCGATTTCCTAGTACACGGATTAATATTGTAAATTCCGACCTCTAGAATTTTGTTTACAATTGATCCGTTTTGCTTAATTTCCCGACTTCCGACTTTAAGTGCTTGGCTTCACATTAGGCTCTGCTTTCAAGTTTCGACTAAACTGGATATGTTTTCCGAGTTCCGACTTCATATGCAGGATGTTCACGAGCTCCGACTTTATAGAGAGTACGAGTTCCGATTTCATCTTCAGAATATACTGGAAACTAGTCCCACTTTAGGCGATATGGAGAGCAATTCTACCACACAAATAAGACGACGTGGAAAGCAAGGTTGGCTGAAACTCAGCCTTATGTTTTGAGGCCAATCAAAACCTTCCAAGTTAACTCCCACTCATGCCTATATAACACTCTCTCCTCCTCTGATTCAAACCCCTTCTACGTAACTCCTTCTTCACTTCAGCTTTCCCTTTTCTTTTCTTCACTCACCCAACTCCACCCAACTTTGAGATTCAATCAAGTTCCCGCTACAAACTCAACCAAAATCATTCATAGTAAGAGGTAGGGGTTTTCTTCTTACTTGATTTTCTGACTCTTGAATGATTGGTAGTGATTTAATTCCTTAATTCTGATATGCTAATTGATTGATTATGATGAATTATAGCTGGGTTATGGGCTGTTTATGAGGCTAAAATTTGAACTAAAAGTGAGAAAGGATGAAGATATGAAAAAGTTGAAAGGCAGGAAAACTCAAAACCCTTGGCAGTCCGTACGGCGGAGTGTACGGCTCCGCCTCCCACCGTTCAGAATTAATGAAACCATTTTTATGTGAAACTAGACATCTAGGGCTTTCCATACATATATCATATAAGACCATCGGATTAATATTGAGAGAGATATGATTTTTTGAAGTTTGACCTAGGAATCCAGACATCCACCCGGGCAGTTTGGGTTGAAAAGGGTGTAACTCACCCTATACAACTCCAAATCGAGTGAAACTAATTTTGTTGGAAAGCTTACACATAGGAGAACATCCTACCTAGAAATTTCGAGTTTGTTACCATCCTATTAGTTCCCAGTGATTTGAAAAGGTTGACCTATGTCCAAACCGAGCCAAATCAGAGCAGTTCAAGAAGACTAAGTTTCGGGGCTTATAACTCGAGCCCTACCAAGCCAAATGGGACAGGACTTTTTGTAAATGAAACCTTATCCTGTTAACTTTAATATGAGTCCAATTTCGTATCATTCGAGTCAGTTTTCGATTTTTAGTGGAGTTTTACTTTTAGTTGCCTGATTCTGGCAAGCCACTGGGCATGCCGGGATAAAATTTGAATTAGATGGGACCAAAGAGGTTAGAAAATAGAAACATAACACTTTTACATACTCAAATTTGAGGTCCAGATGAGTTAAGTAGGAATTATGGCTTGAATTATAAAAACCGGGTTGGTTGAATATGCTAGGGCAGAAACTCTGACTTAATGAATTTGATGTTGATATGAGTTCAATATTGGAATATGAATGTAATATTGTGATCCTTGTGATAAATTGATGTTCTGGTATGTTGGCACTATTCATGGGAAAGCGGATATGTTCTGTTATGCTGTCGAAATTACGGTAAGACCCATGCATAAGTTATGAATTCTATGTTGATGCATGTGCATCCTTAAGAAAGTTATGAAAGTTATGAAAAAGATTATGTACTATGAAAGTTCCATGCTACTTGGGCCAGCCCCGGATAAGAAGTTAAGGGGAATAGATCGGTGGGAATGTCGGGGGAAGTAAACCCGGCAATTCCTGTATAAGAACGAGCTCGATCCTGAGAAGCAGACTATTACTTAGGAGTCTAAATGGCCAAGAACTCCTAGGGGACCAAGAGATGGAAAAATGATGAAAGGAAATGAAAAGTTTATGAAGGAAAGTTCAAGTATGAGTTTGCATGATTACTTGAATGCATGATTACATGGTATGATTATTTCAGGAAGTTTACCGTTTATCTGTTATATTTACATACTACTATATGTTTATTTGCTAGGCTCATTATCCTATGTTTTACTGTTAGTAGCCTATTCTGTTTCTTATGTTATCTGAAGTAAAACTGAACCTTGCCTCGAACCAGATGTTTTATTGAACTCATTGAAATGGGTAGCTTAGTTTGAACACATATTTTTATAATTAAATAAAACCCGAGACAACTGAGGATGAATGTGACGTCAGTCAAACACCACACGTGGACTCTACTGAGAATTTCCTTAAATTCTCACCTCGTTCTATATTTTCTGCATCATTCTCAGATGCTGGCGACGGACTCAACGGCCACTTCTTGTATTGAGATCCCAGACTTGCAGCTCCACTATGACTCCGATTTGGACTCGTTGCACATAGCCTACTCCTGCTAGTTTTGCCTCTACTTTTAGCATTGGGGATTTTGTCATCCTTATTTCATCTGCTATTAATACATATATATATGTATAGACTAAAGCAATGACTCCTGTTATGTAAATATATACGTATGTATACAGTTGATGTTATTATTACTATTTCCTATCTGTTGTAGTACTATGTTGAGTTTCATTATGCACATAGTATAGCAGCGCGCCGCTTCGACTGTTTTGTAATACAAAACATGAAATTTAAGCAGAATATTAACCCAGTAACACAGTCTACTTAATTGAATGCTATGACTTAAGCATAACATTAAATTAGTAGGGTGTTACATTTTTGGTATCAGAGCAATTCGTCCTAGCTAAGGCCTGAGGATTGGACTGACTATGCTTCGCGCATATTCTATGTTTTTAGCTAATGACATGCATTAAATCTTGCCTGTATAGTTGAGATATAGCTGTGCATGTGTATGACATGCCCGACTGTGTTAGCTATTATTTACTAGCACATTAGACTTAGTATTGAGCCTGATCAACTCAATATCTTTTGTTTTGTGTGCTCAGAACTTAATGGCTTTCGGAAGGCAAGGTAGACCGCGTGCAGAACCAGCTCGAGAGGACCCTAAAGACCTGATGGCCACAATGCAAGAAATGGCTCACGCAATGCGGGAGCAAGCTGCGGCAGCTCACCAGATGATGGAACAGCTAGGCAGGCGACCTGCAGCAGGCTGTGAAGGGAACCAACATGGCCCAGAGGCTAACCTGGAATATCTAAAATTTGCTGAGTTTAGAAAGGTGAATCCGCCCAGCTTCTGAGGGGTGTATAACCCTGATAAAGCCGATGAGTGGATCAAAGCCATGGAGAAGATTTTCTCTATTCTAGATTGCTCAGATCGTCAGAAGGTGACTTTTGCCACCTATATGCTCGAGGCGCGCCTTGAGTTCAGTGGAACGGCGTACGAAGATTGTTCGAGGAATCTCAGACGGTAGTCACCTGGGTGATCTTTAAGGATGTATTTTACCAGAAGTACTTTTCGGCTTCCGTTCGAAATGCTAAGGAACTCGAGTTTATGCAGCTGCGTCAAGGAAATCGGACAGTATCCGAATATATTGCTCGATTTGAGGAGCTATGCAAATTCTCCACAATTTATCAGAGGAACCCGGATGAAGCGTGGAAGTGCATTAAATTCGAAGGAAGGCTACGAGAAGACATTCTTATCGCGATAGGGCCAATGGAGATTAGGGATTTCTCTACATTGGTGAATAAATGCCGACTGGTGGAGGACTGCAATTCAAAATTAGCTGCAGCCAGAGCATCTGGTGGGAATTTCAGGAGGGGGTTAGCCCCACAGGGCCCAAGATTCAAGCCCAACGTACAACAACAGCGGAGACTTCCGCCGGCAGGCAACAAGGGCAAGCAGCCCCAAAGGCCTTTTCCAAATTCAACCTGCACCAAATGCGGTAAGAATCATGGCGATCGGCCATGTTTGGCAGGCCAGAATGTCTGCTACGGATGTGGCAAGCCAGGCCACAAGATTTATGAGTGTCCAACTAGAAATCCATCACAGCCGCCTCGACCCCAGCGACAAGGACGGGTCTTTACAATGAGCGCAGAAGAAGCTGATCAGTCGGAAGGGCTAATCCAAGGCACTTGTGACGTGGACGGTGAGACTCTAACCGTACTCTATGATTCGGGTGCTTCACATTCATTTATTTCTCATAGCTGTGTAACTGCCTTGCAATTGCCAATTTCTGAATTACCTTATGATCTATTGGTTTCTACTCCTACTAATGGACCTGTTAGAACTAGTCAAGTATGCATTAATGTTTCCCTTCGAATTGAGGGTAGGACCTTTGCCGCCAATTTGATTTGTCTCCCTCTATCTGGTCTTGACATAATTCTGGGCATGGATTGGCTTTCTGCTAATCGAGTCGTACTCAATTGCTCTGATAAGACAGTGGTACTCCCCTCTGTCTCACTTTCTGAATCCCAGACCGCAACACTCTTCTATTTGAATTCTTTCGGGCCAAAGAAGCAAGGGTATATACTCTTGTCAGCTAATGCGACAGAAGAGATTCCGGTTGTTAAGGAATATCCTGATGTTTTTCTAGAAGATATTCCTGAATTTCCTCCAGAGAGAGAGATTGAGTTTACCATCGAGTTGGTTCCAGGTGCGGGACCAATATCTATAGCTCCATATTGTATGTCACCTATGGAGCTGACGGAACTAAAAAGGCAGATCGAAGAACTTTTAGAGAAAGGATTCATACGGCCAAGCGCGTCGCCATGGGGAGCTCCGGTTCTGTTGGTCAAAAAGAAAGATGGAAGCATGCGCTTATGTGTGGATTATAGGCAGTTGAACAAAGTGACAATTAAGAATAAATATCCATTGCCAAGAATTGATGATCTCATGGACCAACTACAAGGTGCAACAGTATTCTTCAAGATTGACTTGCGCTCTGGATACCTCCAGATTTGAGTTCGGGAACAAGATATCCCTAAGACAGCTTTTCGAACTCGTTACGGACACTATGAGTATACCGTGATGTCGTTTGGATTGATGAACGCACCAGCAGTATTCATGGATTACATGAATCGAATATTCCGTCCATATCTGGACAAGTTTGTAGTGGTCTTCATCGACGATATACTTGTCTACTCGAAGGCGGAGCAAGAGCATGCGGAACACTTGCGGATAGTTCTGCAAATTCTAAGAGAAAAGAAACTCTATGCCAAACTATCCAAATGTGAATTTTGGATGAAGGAGGTAAAATTTCTCGGCCACGTAGTGTCATCTGGAGGAATCTCCGTCGACCCCAGCAAAGTAGAAGCAGTTCTAAACTGGGAAAAACCGACCACAGTCTCTGAAGTCAGGAGTTTTCTGGGCTTAGCTGGATATTACAGGCGGTTCGTTAAAGATTTTTCTCGAATAGCCTTGCCCTTAACCAAGCTAACCAGAAAGAATGTTCCATTTGAGTGGACACCGAAGTGTGAACAAAGTTTTCAAGATTTGAAGAGGAGATTGACCACGACACCAGTGCTAGCCCTACCAGACCCTCATGGACCATTTGAGGTCTATTGCAATGCTTCCCAACAAGGGTTAGGGTGCGTGTTGATGCAAACCGGAAAGGTGGTCGCGTACGCCTCCAGGCAATTGAAGCCACACGAAAGGAACTACCCGACTCACGACCTCGAATTAGCAGCAGTAGTATTTTCTTTGAAGATATGGAGACATCACCTGTACGGAGTGAAGTTTGAGGTCTTTTCTGATCATAAGAGTTTGAAGTACCTCTTTGATCAGAAGGAATTAAACATGAGGCAACAGAGATGGATGGAACTCTTTAAAGACTATGAATTTGAACTGAAATACCACCCAGGTAAGGCAAACATCGTGGCAGATGCGTTGAGCAGGAAATCATTGACTGTCGCCTGGATGATAATTAAGGAGACGGAACTTATTGAAAGCTTCCGAAATCTTAATTTGGGAATTCTTACAACTCCCAAAACTCTTCAGTTATACCAAATAAAGATAACCAGTAGCTTTAAGGACCAGATTCGGCAAGCACAGCAGCAGGATGCTAGTTTTCAGCATACGATTAATCTCGTGCAATCGGGGAGGCTAACAGGTTTTGCCCAAGATAAAGAGGGCATCTGGCGGTATCAAGACAGAGTATGTGTTCCCGAAAGGAACGATCTCCGAATAAGAATTTTAGGAGAAGCGCATAGGGGTGAATTCGCTGTACATCCTGGCATAACCAAGATGTATCAAGACCTCAAGAAGATGTTTTGGTGGCCGGGCATGAAGTCAGATGTAGCAAACTTCGTGGGCAGATGCTTGACCTGTCAGAAGGTGAAAGTGGAACATCAGAAACCTTCTGGGATGTTACAACCATTGGAAATCCCTGAGTGGAAGTGGGAGAGTATCTCCATGGATTTTATAATGGGGTTACCAAGGACATCAGCAGGATATGATGCGATATGGGTTATTATGGATAGATTAACCAAATCTGCTCATTTCCTGCCCGTTCGAGCAAATTATCCGCTGGAAAAACTAGCTCAGCTATGTATTCAAGAGATTATAAGGTTGCATGGGACTCCTTTAACTATTATCTCTGATCGAGACCCGAGGTTTACCTCACGATTCTGGGGAGCTTTACAGAAAGCGTTCGCTGCAAAGCTGTGTTTAAGCATTGCATATCACCCGCAGACAGATGGCCAAACTGAAAGAACAATTCAAACCTTGGAAGATATGCTACGAGCTTATATACTGGAGCAACGCGGAAGTTGGGATCGATACTTACCATTGGTCGAATTCGCATACAATAATAGCTATCACGCTAGCATCGGCATGGCTCCTTACGAAGCACTGTATGGACGGAAGTGCCAATCTCCCCTGTCTTTGATGCGAGGACAGAGAATCAACTTTATTGGGGCCTGATTTAGTCGAGCAGACCACTGAGCAGATCAAGAAAATACGAAGCAAGATGCTTGTCACTCAAAGCCGCCAGAAGAGTTACGCGGATACCAGGAGAAAACCTCTGGAATTTCAAGAAGGAGACCACATATTTCTGAAGGTTACTCCTACAACAGGAATTGGTAGAGCAATCAAAGTCAAGAAGCTAAATCCTCGCTTTATTGGCCCATTCCAAATCTTGAAGCAAATCGGATCAGTTGCATACCAAGTCGCTTTGCCTCCACATCTATCAAACCTCCATGATGTTTTTCATGTCTCCCAACTCAGAAAATATCAATCTGACCCCACACACTTCCTAGACCCTGAATCAATACAGTTAAAAGAGGATCTGACTTTCCGCATACAACTAACACGGATCGTAGATAGAAGCACCAGACAACTTCGGAACAAGACCGTGCAGTTAGTGAAGGTAGCATGGGGACAAGAAAATACGGAGGACTACACTTGGGAACTGGAATCGGACATGAGGAAAGAGTATCCTAGACTATTCTCAAATACTAAATTTTGAGGATAAGATTTTTTTAAGGGGGGTGGTATTGTAACGTCCGCGACTTCCGACTTCCGAGCCCATCAGTATTCCCGACTTCCGGATTCATCTAGACTAGACAGACAATGATTTCCGATTTCCGACCTTAGGAGGGGTCAGACGGATTGCCTTGCATTTTCCGAATTCTGACTTCGTCTCTAAAGCTCAAATAAACTGGCTACATTCCGATTTCCGACCTTATGTTCACAATGTACGAGTTTCGATATCGAGATCCTATGATTCCCGATTTCCTGGTACACGGATTAATGTTGTAAATTCCGACCTCCGGAATTTTGTTTACAATTGATCCGTTTTGCCTAATTTCCCGACTTCCGACTTTAAGTGCTTGGCTTCACATTAGGCTCTGCTTTCAAGTTTCGACTAAACTGGATATGTTTTCCGAGTTCCGACTTCATATGCAGGATGTTCACGAGCTCCGACTTTATAGAGAGTACGAGTTCCGATTTCATCTTCAGAATATACTGGAAACTAGTCCCACTTTAGGCGACGTGGAGAGCAATTCTACCACACAAATAAGACGACGTGGAAAGCAAGGTTGGCTGAAACTCAGCCTTATGTTTTGAGGCCAATCAAAACCTTCCAAGTTAACTCCCACTCATGCCTATATAACACTCTCTCCTCCTCTGATTCGCACCCTTCTACGTAACTCCTTCTTCACTTCAGCTCTCCCTTTTCTTTTCTTCACTCACCCAACTCCACCCAACTTTGAGATTCAATCAAGTTCCCGCTACAAACTCAACCAAAATCATTCATAGTAAGAGGTAGGGGTTTTCTTCTTACTTGATTTTCTGACTCTTGAATGATTGGTAGTGATTTAATTCCTTAATTCTGATATGCTAATTGATTGATTATGATGAATTATAGCTGGGTTATGGGCTGTTTATGAGGCTAAAATTTGAACTAAAAGTGAGAAAGGATGAAGATATGAAAAAGTTGAAAGGCAGGAAAACTCAAAACCCTCGGCAGTCCGTTCGGCGGAGTGTACGCCTCCGCCTCCCGCCGTTCAGAATTAATGAAATCATTTTTATGTGAAACTAGACATCTAGGGATTTCCATACATATATCATATAAGACTATCGGATTAATATTGAGAGAGATATGATTTTTTGAAGTTTGACCTAGGAATCCAGACATCCACCAGGGCAGTTTGGGTTGAAAAGGGTGTAACTCACCCTATACAACTCCAAATCGAGTGAAACTAATTTTGTTGGAAAGCTTACACATAGGAGAACATCCTACCCAGAAATTTCGAGTTTGTTACCATCCTATTAGTTCCCAGTGATTTGAAAAGTTTGACCTATGTCCAAACCGAGCCAAATCAGAGCAGTTCAAGAAGACTACGTTTCGGGGCTTATAACTCGAGCCCTACCAAGCCAAATGGGACGGGACTTTTTGTAAATGAAACCTTATCCTGTTAACTTTAATATGAGTCCAATTTCGTATCATTTGAGTTAGTTTTCGATTTTTAATGGAGTTTTACTTTTAGTTGCCTGATTATGGCAAGCCACTGGGCATGCCGGGATAAAATCTGAATATCTTGAGCTATAGATATCAGAATTAGATGGGACTAAAGAGGTTAGAAAATAGAAACATAACACTTTTACATACTCAAATTTGAGGTCCAGATGAGTTAAGTAAGAATTATGGCTTGAATTATAAAAATCGGGTTGGTTGAATATGCTAAGGCAAAAACTCTGCCTTAATGAATTTGATGTTGATATGAGTTCAATATTGGAATATGAATGTAATATTGTGATCCTTGTGATAAATTGATGTTCTGGTATGTTGGAACTATTCATGGGGAAGCGGACACGTTCCGTTATGCTGCCAAAATTATGGTAAGACCCATGCACAAGTTATGAATTCTATGTTAATGCATGTGCATCCTTAAGAAAGTTATGGAAGTTATGAAAAAGATTATGTACTATGAAAGTTCCATGCTACTTGGGCCAGCCCTGGATAAGAAGTTAAGGGGACTAGATCGGTGGGAACGTCGGGAAAAGTAAACCCGGCAATTCCTGTATAGGAACGAGCTCGATCCTGAGAAGTAGACTATTACCAGGAGTCTAAATGGCCAAGAACTCCCAGGGGACCAAGAGATGGAAAAATGATAAAAGGAAATGAAAAGTTTATGAAGGAAAGTTCAAGTATGAGTTTGCATGATTACTTGAATGCATGATTACATGGTATGATTATTTCAGGAAGTTTACCGTTTATCTGTTATATTTACGTACTACTATATGTTTATTTGCTAGGCTCATTATCCTATGTTTTACTGTTAGTAGCCTATTCTGTTTCTTATGCTATCTAAAGTAAAACTGAACCTTGCCTCGAACCAGATGTTTTATTGAACTCATTGAAATGGGTAGCTTAGTTTGAACACATATTTTTATAATTAAATAAAACCCGAGGCAACTGAGGATGAATGTGACGTCAGTCAAACACCACCTGTGGACCCTACTGAGAATTTCCTTAAATTCTCACCTCGTTCTATATTTTTCGCATCATTCTCAGATGCTGGTGACAGACTCTATGGCCACTCCTTGTATTGAGATCCTAGACTTGCAGCTCCACTATGACTCCGATTTGGACTCGTTGGACATAGCCTACTCCTGCTAGTTCTGCCTCTACTTTTAGCATTGGGGATTTTGCCGTCCTTATTTCATCTGCTATTAATACATATATATATGTATAGACTGAAGCAATGACTCCTGTTATGTAAATATATACGTATGTATACAGTTGATATTATTATTACTATTTCCTATCTGTTGTAGTACTATGTTGAGTTTCATTACGCACATAGTATAGCAGCGCGCCGCTTCGACTGTTTTGTAATACAAAACACGAAATTTAAGCAGAATATTAACCCAGTAACACAGTCTACTTAATTGAATGCTATGACTTAAGCATAACATTAAATTAATAGGGTGTTACATATATATTATGAACCATATGAATGTAATGATTAGTTACATAATGCAATGTATTTGTGAATTACTATTTATGTTCCTTTCTCATGTTTTATAATATTGGGGTATGTATTTTATGCGATATGCTCTTTCTCTATCTGTCTTCTCGCTCAAGGCTTTACTTTCCAAAACGCTGCAAAGCGACGAGGTATTTCAAAAAAAAAAAAATTTACCGTATTTTCCGCATAATTTAACTTATAAATGAAGTTTAGTTTTCCACGAGCATAAGTAATGACTAATAAAACACCATAAGCGTAGTATGGGTTTATTAGGGTGTTATAGCCTTCACTTGGAGGGACCCAAATAACTGCCTCCAAGTGAAGGGATCTCATATATTCTTCACTCATATGCAAATATGCATGCTCTCATAAGAATAATTCATGATCATGTCATCGTAACATATTCATACCAAGAAGATAACAATATCAATACGTGATATAGAAAAAGGGCTTTCTGCCTACTTTAATCAATTACTCCGTATTCCAGAGTATAATCGCCATGTCATACCCCATTAGAGCGTAATCGCCATGTCACGTTTCTTAGGAATATGGGACCTTCATCATATCTTTTAACTGCCTTCACAGGGAGGGACCTAATTAACTTCCTCCAATGTGAAGGGATCCATATTTAATATATTCATATACTTCCATTCTCATACATAATCATGCATAGGCAAGCTGAATCCCCTTCATACACATGTTTCATTAGTTGTTACACACAATGAAGTCTTATTCTATCTATCTTGCAAGCTCTTAACTTTTATTGATGTTCCCGAGTTTGAGCTTAGGACCGACTTCCGAGATTTAAATTGTGTCTGAGTTCCGAGATTATATAAGTTCCGACTTTTAGGGTTATGTATATAGGGTTAATGTTTTGATTTCCGATTTCTGATATTAAGCCACACTTGGTCTTCCAAGACTTTTATGAATGTGTTTCCTAAGTTCCAAGTCTCGACATTAACTATACCCGACTAGTTTTCTATTCACTAAGTTCCGAATTCAACATTAAGCATAACCGACCTAGCTCTCTATTTGCTAAGTTCCGAGTTCAACCTTAATGATAAGTGCATTTTATTCACTTAGTTTATATTCTTTTCTATGCTTGTTCATAGCTTTAATCTTGTAAGTATAATGCTTTTATTTTACTATTTGTGTTTTGTAGGAAAATAAAGCTTAAGGATGATTTTTGAGCTGAACAAGAGTAAAATGACTCAATTTGGAGCTAATTCAAGAAAATGCTAAGAATTGAGTGTTGGACAGCATGAGTAGTATGTCTTTCCAAGGGCATAACTTTTTGGTCCGAAGTCAAAATGACATGATTCCACATGGAAATGAAAGTAGACATCCAGAGCTTTAATTTGACACCAAGATCACTCAAAAATTTCAACGGACCAGAAAGATTGAAGCTGCCAAAGTTGGGCCTGATGCTGACCCATCACTACATTCAATGCAGTTTTGCTCAATTCAGTTCTCCCTTGATATAACCCAAATGGGATGATTCCATAGCCAAAAATGAAGCCCAAGATGTTAACTTTCCAATGATGGTCGAATTACTCTCATCCAAGTCCATTTGGTGAATGAAATTTATGTGTGAAGCAGAGCTGCCAGAAAAAAAAACTAAAACTATCAATTTTAATTAATGAATGGTGGGCCAATTGAGTTCAATTCATTTGTGGGTTTTCATAGTCTGATTATAGGCTGTTAAAAACTTAATTATCAGAATTATTTTTGATAATCACCAATGCTTTGTGAGAATGTAATCTGTGAAGCTAGTTTAATGTGGAGTTACACTTGGAGTAGTTACAATTTGGAAGGCTGAGATTACATTTTGACAAGACACCAGCAGCCACAAGGGAGAGGAGAGACAGATGAGCATTGTGGCTCTTGCTAAAGAGAGAAATTTTCATGGAGAGAGAAGGAGGTTTTAGCCACTCATCCTTAGAAACTATAGTTACAATATTGGAGTTGAAGAAATGACATTTTCATCAAGCTTGTAGCTGTGAACATCACTTTTTGCTGCTCTTTAGGGATTTAATTGAGGACAAGAAGAAGAGATAGGTGTTAAAGATTAGAGTTTGGGCAACTTTGCTTTCACCCTTTAGTCTGCACATGTTTTCTTTCTTTCTTAACTCATGTCATGTATTCTTCAATTTGTGATATGGTTTTCTTTAGAATGTTAGGCTAAGTTATTTTTATGGTTATGGGTGAACTTTGAACCCCAAATTATCATGTAATTAAATTGATTTTCAGACCTCTATTTTCTTGAGAGTTGATTATATTCTCCTACCCACTTCATAATTATGGTAGTAATGTGACATGTTTTGATTGGCCACCCTTATATTTCATGTTATGGCTGATTGCTAGATTTAGGATTATGATGTTCATTATCCTTTATCCATATGTAGTAACTTGTGTGCAAACTTAATGGTCAAGTTTTGATTGTATGCAAGGGAGAATATAACCTAAGTCACTTAGTCCTATGTTAGAGACCAAAACTTGGATCAATCTATCCTTCTAGTTGTAATTGTTAATTGAACTTAGTGGATGTTCCCTATGTCAATTAGTGATTAGAATAGGTTAATGGATGTTCCTTGATCTATTTAAAAGAAGGTAGGTAATAGAATGTTTCATTGCTTAAGATTGATAACTATAAAAGGAGAATTGGAGGCTGAAATTGAGAACTAATTGCGTGATATAATTTAGTGGGGAAAAGGAATCCCATAACCAGTTTTAATTGATTTCAACAAAATAGCATCATTTCCTCTTGTTTATTTTTTTAATTTTCGTGTAATTTGTTTTATATAATTTTTGTTTGATTTACAGAAACAACAAACCCCCCATTTTGTGTTACTTTATCTTTTTAGAGTTTATTTGAATCAAAATCTAAAATAAGCTAAATAATTAAATTAATTCAATTCCTAGTGGATCGACCCTTTGCTCATTACTAAACTAATTTTTCTTAAGCCAAGTAAAGGTTTTTAATTTGGTAGTTTAATGACATATCAAATTTTGGCGCCATTGCCGGGGAATTGACATTAATTGGATTATTTTGTTCATTTAGGTTCTGTTCTATTTTGTTGGTGTTCTTTAGTATTTTTAAGTTCTGGTTTAGTCTTGTTTGATTTTGTGTTTTTCTTTGTTTCATTAAGCTTTGCTTACATTGTTCTTAAATTTGTATTTGTCTAATCATTTTGTTGGAGTTTTGCTTTCTTGGTGTTCTATAGGTGCATGTCGGAGAACAATTTTTATATTGAGAGAAATAGAAGACTAAACAATTTCTTTGAAGCTAGAAGACACATTTTTGCACCAATACCACCACCATCGCTACATTCTCTATCCTCATCATCTTTAGGCTTTTCACCATCCCAAATTGAACAAGCCATCAACACTGCCCTTTCAAGTTCAGCATCTAAATTTTCAGAAGAAGAAGAGGTGATGGCTGGAAATCAAACCTTGAGGGAGCTTGCTGCTCCTAATCTTGATCAACAACGCTTGTGCATAGAATTTCCAATCATTGAAGGTGGATTTGAGTTGAAGCCTGGGATGATCCATTTGCTTCCAAAGTTTAATGGTCTTGCAGGAGAAGACCCAAACAAGCACCTTAAGGAATTTCAAGTGTTTGCTCTACCATGAGACCTTCAAACATCTCAGAAGAACAAGTGAAGCTGAGAGCATTTCCATTCTCTTTGGATGGTGCTGCAAAAGATTGGCTCTACTACTTACCTCCAGGCTCAATTAGTTCTTGGGTTGAACTGAAAAGAAGCTTCCTTGAAAGATATTTCCCTGCATCCAAGGTTGCTAACATAAGGAAGGAAATCTGTGGTATTAGACAGATGAATGGGGAAACGTTACATGAATATTGGGAGAGGTTTAAACGTCTCTTTGCTAGTTGTCCTAATCATCAAATTAGTGAGCAACTGCTTATTCAATATTTTTATGAGGGACTCACACCAACGGATAGGAGTATGATTGATGCAGCTAGTGGCGGTGCTTTAATGAACAAGACTCCTCAAGAAGCAAAAGATTTGATTACCAACATGGCAGCCAATACTCAACAATTTGGCACTAGACAAGATATGAGGAGGGTCAATGAAGTGTCATCATCTTCCTTGGAGCAACAAATTTCTGCCAACACTCAACAGATTTCAAATTTGGCAACCTTAATGCAACAACTCATGGCTGGTAATGTGCAGCAAGTGAAGGCTTGTGGAATTTGTTCGAATTTTGGGCATCCTACTGATATGTGCCCCACATGTCAAGAAGAAGATTGCAATGCAATTGGTGGATTTCAAGGGCAGCCACAATGCCCTCAATATGGAGGTCGGAATAATTAGCAAGGTTTTAGTTTTGGAGGAAGTCAACAACCTTATGCAATATTTAACAAACCACCTGGTTTTTTTCAAAAGCCAGCACATTTCTAACAAAGATCTTAAGAGCAACAAGGTTCTAATGATGAAATGAAGGAGATGATGAAGACTCTTGCTTTAAATACAATCCAATTGCAACAAACTGTTTCTCAAATGCAGTCTGGCATGAAGAATATGGAGAATCAGATTGGACAACTTGCAACATCTTTAAGCAATTTGGAGGCTAAAGTGTTAAACAAAATTCCTTCTCAAACTATAGTGAATCTTAATGTTCAGAATGCTAGTGCCATCACTTTGAGGAGTGGAAAAGAGCTTACAAATTTAGCACCCCAAACATTGAGAAATGATGAAGAACAGGAAGTGGTGGTTACCAAAGAAACTCATGATTCCACCTAATCTCCAAGGAAGCATACATCTACAACACTTGACACTTATGTGCATCCTCCACCTTTCCCTCAAAGGCTTGCAAAGTCCAAAAAAGAGGAACAAGAAAAGGAGATTTTGGACACTTTCAAGAAGGTGCAGATCAATATTCCATTACTTAAGGCTATTAAGCAAGTTCCCAGGTATGCCAAATTTTTGAAGGATTTGTGCACAAACAAGAGAAAGTTAAAAGGTAATGAAAAGGTTTGCATGGGAGAACAAGTTTCTGATATTTTTCAAAAGAAATTTCCTCCAAAATGTGAAGATCCTGGTTCATTTACAATTCCTTGCATCATTGGTGATAAAATTTTTGAGAGATGCATGTTAGATCTAGGTGCTTCTATTAGTGTAATGCCTTTTTCTATTTACAAATCTTTGAATCTTGGTCCATTAGAAGAAATTGGTATCGTAATTCAGTTAGCTGATAGATCTCATGCATATCCTAAAGGAGTTGTTGAAGATGTTCTCGTGAAAGTAAATGAACTTGTTTTTCCTGTTGATTTTTATGTTCTAGATATGGAGGATGAGGGTGCACTTAACCCTACTCCTATTTTGCTTCGAAGACCATTTTTAATGACTGCTAGAACTAAGATTGATGTGTGTGAAGGAACTCTTTCTATGGAATTTGATGGGCATGTCATTAAATTTAGTTTGTTTGATACAATGAAATACCCTTGTGATTCATCTTCTTTATGTTCCATTGAAGTTATTGATGCAATTGACTTATTACTGCAGCAAGTGTTTGAATTAGGGAAGGAAGATAGCTTGGAAGTGGCTCTTGTCAACAATCTTGAGTTAAAGAAGCTTAATGAGCCAAAGTGGGAGCTAGAATTGCAAGATGACATCATTGAAGAGGTTGCTGCCTTGGAAGCCATGTCTCCCATTCTTCTACATGTGGTGTCATACCTTGAGCTTCCTGCACTTAAAGAGAAGCTTTCCCCATCCATTATTAAGGCACCTGAGCTTGAATTGAAGCCTTTACCAGGTCATCTCAAAGAACTTACAGAAATCAAGAACAATGCATATGATAATGAAAGAATCTATAAGGAGAAGACAAAGATGTTCCATAACAAGATGATTTTGAGGAAGGATTTTTCCATTGGTCAAAAAGTTCTTCTTTTTCATTCAAAGCTAAAACTGTTTCCTGGTAAGTTAAGATCAAGGTGGATTGGTCCTTTTGTTGTCACTAACATATTTCCCCATGGTGCAGTTGAAATTAAGGCTTTAGATATAGGGAAAGTATGCAAGGTTAATGGTCATAGATTGAAGCCTTATTATGATTTATCATCTTCTAGTTTTGATGAGATTGAGGAGTTAAAGTTGGAAGAGCCTTCTTATGACCATCTTTGATCTTCTGAGAAAAAGTTAGGTTGAGGCCAATAAACCAAGCGCTTTTGGAAGGTAACCCAATGGATGGAGAGCTTTGGAAATCAGATTTTATCTCTCTTATTCTTTATCATTTTACTCCTTTATTTTGTTTGCTTTTGTAGTTTGTTATTTTTTTTTCCCTTTCACTTTAATTCATATTTTTGTCTTACATTGAGGACAATGTAAGGATTAAGTGTGGGGGGAATGGTTTAGGATAATTTCTTGTTTATTAAAAAAAAAATCAAACTTTAAAAAAAAAAAAAATTTTGGTTGTGTTTTTTTTCATAATTTTGTTTTTGAGTCTAGTTTTGTTTTCGATTCTTTCTAGAAAAATGATGATATTTTGAGTTTTAATTCATAGCTTTGATTGATGACAAGTTTAGAGTTGCATTTGACTTCATTCTCTTGTTAATGCATTTTTATGATGTTATACTCTTTTAAATGTTACTTACTTTGCTTTTGGTACAATTATAATGCATACTTTAACCTTGCTTGCATTCTTGAAATTTACACTTGGATAGTCATTAGATTTAATTGTTTGATTGTTGAGCTAAAAATTCTCTTTTGAAGTGCTTTTGGATTTGAAGCTGATTTCTGCCACTTTAGAAAATGATTAAGGCATTTTGTTGTCTAACACCATGACCAAATGGACTTGTTCCCTACATTTTGATGTTCCAAAGTGAACACAAATCCTTAGTGAGCCAATTTGAGCCTTCATAGAATTTAGTCTTATTTTCTTTGGCACCCTTATCTTCTTTACCTAGCTTGATATAAATTTTTGTCCTAACCTTTGTTTCTTTGAAGGAATAGAGTTAAAGACTTGATTGATGTACAATGTATTGGTAATTCAAGTATGGTAAAGATAAGAAGTGTGGGGGAATTTGTTATCTTTCAACAATTAGTGGAAAAAAAAAATAAGAAAAGAAAAAAAAAAGAGTGTTCAATAAACTCCGTTGAAGTTCAAAGTATGTTAGAGTGTTACAAGAGTAAAGAAAGGTGAAGGAAGGGTCCACACTAAAAAAATTGACCCTCATGTTTGTTCTATGGAATTTTGACTTAAACATGCTTGCATTATCATTTTCATGTCTCTGTTTCTAGGAATTCAAAGAAACTCTTGTGTATTTCCTTTTCCCTTTGTCTCTTAAGATACATTACAACCCCCATTGACCCCATTACAACCGAAGAAAAAACCTTTTGATTCCATTGTGGTGTTTTGATGATGATTTGATATTTGCATGAATTAAGAGAATTTGATGCTTGACATGATTGCATGAAAATTGAAAGCTTGAATTGTGGAGATGGAAAAGGTGAGGCTTGTTTAAAGTGTTGCATAGTTTTTTTTTTTTCACTATTAGCTTAGTTGTTTCATTTACTTGAGCATGATGTTCATTGGATGCATTATCTTGAGAATGGTTGATCATAACATTTTTCTTGTTTGATTTCAAAGTTGTGTATTTCTAGTTAACTGCAAAATGCTGGAAAGAATAGGTGTTTATGGGTATTATCATTGGAAGCCCTCACGAGACTATAACTCGTCCTCTATGGGCCACCTAGAGGTTTAAAGGCTTGTTGCATATGCTAAATGCAATCGTGATTTCCTACGAAAGTGGATTAGCTTAGGTTTTATCTTAGTCTTGCTTGAGGAAAAGCAAGGTTCAAGTGTGGGGGAGATTGATAAGTGCATTTTATTCACTTATTTTATATTCTTTTCTATGCTTGTTCATAGCTTTAATCTTGTAAGTATAATGCTTTTATTTTACTATTTGTGTTTTGTAGAAAAATAAAGCTTAAGGATGATTTTTGAGCTGAACAAGAGTAAAATGACTCAATTTGGAGTTAATTCAAGAAAATGCTAAGAATTGAGTGCTGGACAGCATGAGTAGTATGTCTTTCCAAGGGCATAACTTTTTGGTCCGAACTCAAAATGACATGATTCCACTTGGAAATGAAAGTAGACATCCAAAGCTTTAATTTGACACCAAGATCACTCAAAAATTCCAACGGACCAGAAAGATTGAAGCTGCCAAAGTTGGGCCTGATGCTGACCCATCACTACATTCAATGCAGTTTTGCTCAACTCAGTTCTCCCTTGATATAAGCCCAAATGGGATGATTCCAGAGCCAAAAATGAAACCCAAGATGTTAACTTTCCAATAATGGTCGAATTACTCTCATCCAAGTCCATTTGGTCAATGAAATTTACGTGTGAAGCAGAGCTACCAGAAAAAAATTGAAACTGTTAATTTTAATTAATGAATGGTGGGCCAATTGAGTTCAATTCATTTGTGGGTTTTCATTGTCTGATTATAGGCTATTAAAAACTCAATTATCATAATTATTTTTGATAATCACCAATGCTTTGTGAGAATGTAACCTATGAAGCTAGTTTAATGTGGAGTTACACTTGGAGCAGTTACAATTTGGAAGGCTGAGATTACATTTTGATAAGACACCAGCAGCCACAAGGGAGAGGAGAGACAGATGAGCATTGTGGCTTTCGCTAGAGAGAGAAATTTTCATGAAGAGAGAAGGAGGTTTCAGCCACTCATCCTTAGAAACCATAGTTACAATATTGAAGTTGGAGAAATGACATTTTCATCAAGCTTGTAGCTGTGAACATCACTTTTTGCTGCTCTTTAGGGATTTAATTGAGGACAAGAAGAAGAGATAGGTGTTGAAGATTAGAGTTTGGGCAACTTTGCTTTCACCCTTTAGTCTGCACATGTTTTCTTTCTTTTTTAACTCATGTCATGTATTCTTCAATTTCTGATATGGTTTTTTTTAGAATGTTAGGCTAAGTTATTTTTATGGTTGTGGGTGAACTTTGAACCCCAAATTATCATGTAATTAAATTGATTTTCAGACCTCTATTTTCTTGAGAGTTGATTATATTCTCCTACCCACTTCATGATTATGGTAGTAATGTGACATGTTTGGATTGGCCACCCTTATATTTCATGTTATGGCTGATTGCTAGATTTAGGATTATGATGTTCATTATCCTTTATCCATATGTAGTAACTTGTGTGCAAACTTAATGGTCAAGTTTTGATTGTATGCAAAGGAGAATATAACCTAAGTCACTTAGTCCTATGTTAGAGACCAAAACTTAGATCAATCTGTCCTTCTAGTTGCAATTGTTAATTGAACTTAGTGGATGTTCCTTATGTCAATTAGTGATTAGAATAGGTTAATAGATGTTCCTTAATCTATTTAAAAGAAGGTTGGTAATAGAATGTTTCATTGCCCAAGATTGAGAACTATAAAAGGAGAATTGGAGGCTGAAATTGAGAAATAATTGCATGATATAATTTAGTGGGGAAAAGGGATCCCATAACCAGTTTTAATTGATTTCAACAAAACAGCATCATTTGCTGTTGTTTATTTTTTTTATTTTCGTATTTTTTTTATATAATTTTTGTTTGATTTACAGAAACAACAAACCCCCCATTTTGTGTTACTTTGTCTTTTTAGAGTTTATTTGAATCAGAATCTAAAATAAGCTAAATAATTAAATTAATTCAATTCCTCGTAGATCGACCCATTGCTCATTACTAAACTAATTTTTCTTAAGCTAAGCAAAGGTTTTTAATTTGGTAGTTTAACGACATATCACTTAAGTATACCCGATGTAGCTCTCTGTCTGCTAAGTTCCGAGTTCAATCTTAAGTATACCTGATCTATGTAACACCCTAATAATACCATACTATGCTTAAGTCATTTTATGGCATTACTAGTTGTTACTCTTAATGAACATAAATTCTTATAATTGAAATTAGCGTAATATACAAAAATGCCTAGTAGATTTTTACTTTTTTTTTGTAAAACCTTTATGCTTGAAAACTGAGCCTTTAAGTGCTTACTTACTCGCATACGCGTGAACGTTGTTCTTTATATCGTTGAGTTACTAATAAGACATATGGCAAAATGGAAACAACATAACACAATACCTTCAGCCAAGAATACAATCAGAGATAACCAAGGTCATTATTACACTTAATAAGTATCACATACGTAATATGTCAAATTAAGCAGCATGACTTCCCACATGCTCTTAATTACACATGAACTGCCCAACTAGGGCTCTTAAGAAAATGAAAATACTATGCTACTATCTTGATCCTCCTTAGCTAGGTCAAGAAACAAGGCAGCTTCTCATCTTACCCAGTCAGGTATCATCGATAGTGCTACCACTGATGCTATTAACTCCATCTGAAGACGACATGAAAACGTAGGAGTGAGAAATGCAAGATTTCTCAGTAGGATTGCGACTAGACAAACACTGTGCCATCATCATCGTCCTAGCCACTTCGGGTTTAATTATGAAAATAGTGAGCATGCATAAGTTCTATTTTTAAACGGTTTGAAAACATAGGTTCCCGAAGCGGGTTTCTTTTAATCTTTCCCATATAAACATAATATAAAGAAACTCAAAACTACCATATAAGAGCATATACATGTGAGAACATGGTATAAACATTTATAATGCGCATGAGAAATATAGAAACATGCATGACTATGCAACTCATCAATTTGACTATGGTTCTACTTTGACTTTACTTTTATTTTTAGCATGTGCTTAACATTCTTTACTTTCCTTTGAAATAGACTGCTTTTGGACATGAGCTCATTCGATGACCATCGTCACGCAGTATTAACCAAATTAGACTAAGTTGATATTGGTTACCTCTAAGTTGGAGGGTCCTCCATGTCACCTTTGCCTCCCTCATAAAGGTTACTTGTGGATCGTCGTCTACCACCTCCCAGAAGTGATTGAGGGGTCATGTCTCATTCTTTCGTTTCTTATCATTATACTTTATATGCATAATATTTCTTTGACTAGACACATGCAATGATATGACTAAGTCCATAATTTTAACGAAAATCCAGCAGCATAACGGCTAGACCGAAGCTTCACCAAAATGTTAATCATAAACTTTCAACCAACAGTTCATCATATCTATATCATATCATCATACTCATCATTCAATCATGAGACAAAGCTTCAATCAAACTCATCATTCGTCATACCGAATGGCATCATACATTCATACCCTAAAGGGTTCATAATTGTGTTATTCTTTGTGAAGAATCTTATGAATAATCATATGATTTCTCATGGTTACCCATGAGAGAATCACATAGTTATGATATGTGTATATGGTCTTTTAGTTGCTTAGTTCTCGTATGAAATTATTCTTTACTTAAGTACATGTCTTATGGAATACTTGTTCAAATTAATTAAGTTAAGTGATTGTTTCCTTTCCTTGAGATAGTGCACTTAGTGATTCCTAGGTTCATGATATGCTCAGAGGCCCTAATCATACTTCTGATCCCAAGGAGTTCGAGATCCCTCTAATCCTTGGGTCATGAGAACGCATAACCACATCATGAACCTAACAACACTAGGTTCACTAAACACCAAGGGTGACTTTTAACTTAACCAAGTTACAAGGTTTCAAGCTTTCATTACTAATCTAACAAGATCTTATATTAAATGTTATAAAAGTTATCATTCTTATAAAGTAGTCAAAAATTTTTATTCTTTATGAAAGTAAGTGCCTTTAACATTAAGCTCTTATCTTAAAGATTAGATCTTTATGAAATAATGATAGAAGTTACTAGCTTTTTAACTAAAAAGTCTTGTTCTTTATGAAAGTTGACTCATTTAATTATTCTAAGACCATTAAGGTCTCAACTTAATGACTTAAAGTTGTCTTTACATTAAAAAGATTCCTACTTTATCAACTAGTGACATGAAACATTAACTTTAAGGTTAAAAAGTCTTGATCTTTATAAAAGTTAACACCTTTTAGCATTGTTTTGATTCAAGATCTAAACTTTATGAATTAAATGCTACAAAACAACACTTTTATGACTTAAAGGTTTCATTCTTGATTAAAGTTTGAAACTTTATGAAAGGTCTTTTCTTTAAGGTTTGATTTCTAAGACATAAAGTGACAAGATATTATTTTTCTAACTCAAAATGGCTTATTATACCAAAAAGCTTAGACTTTTACATGTATTCTTGTCTTCAAAACAAAACAAAATAAGACTTTTATAAAAGCGCTAAACTTGCGCCACTTTTTATGCTTCAAGATGCAAACTTTTTAAAGTTTTAAGCTTTTAGAATATTCATGGTCTTATCAAATCATGAAAAACATAAAAAGATAAGACTTTTCCAATCATCAACTCATCACAAGAAAAGGAACAACTTTTAACAAGATACCATTAAGAATACTCAATAATAAGAACATATTTTCCAAAAGTAGAAACATCAAGAATACTTGAAGAACATCAATAACATAATTTGCTAAAATGGGAAACTCAAGAACACTTGAAGAACAACCAGAACATATTTTTCCAAAAGTAGAAACATCAAGAACACTTGAAGAATATCAAGAACATATTTTACTAAAAAGGGAAACTCAAGAACACTTGAAGAACAACAAGAACATATTTTTCCAAAAGTAGAAACATCAAGAACACTTGAAGAACATCAAGAACATATTTTGCTAAAAAAAGAAACTTTTGCTCTTGAAGAGCATGAAGGATTTTCTCCAGTTTTCACTTAGAGATTTGGGTCATGAAAGAACCAAGCTCCAAGCTTTTTTGAGCGAACAAAATAAAAAAGATGAAGATTACTACCTTTCTTAGAAATGGCACAAAAACTAGAGAAGAAGAAGAAGAAGAGGATGGCTCCTTTTGATGATGATGATGGCGGTTTTGCAAGAAGGAAGGAGAAGCTCTTGAGATTTTATGAAAATGGAGATTGTAGTGTTTAGATCTTGTCTTCAAAGACCAAAAGATGTGAGCTTTGAAGGGTTTAGTGAGGAAGGTTTGGTTATGGAGGTGGAGAATGATGAAGAAGATGAAGAAGAAGAAGAAGAAATGTAGAGAGAGGTTGGAGAGTTTGAGAACTTTAGAGAGAGAATGAGAAGTTGAAAATGAAGTGAATGTGTGTGTGTGTGTGTGCATGAAGTGACCGTAACTTGTAATGGCATGAAGAGAGATATATTTGCTTCACTTTGTGTTATCTTGTGTTAATTAGTGATTAAGGAGACAAAGTGGATGATAGGGAGACAAAACATGGTCAAACTCTTACATAAAGTAGTCTTGTCTAGTGCTTTATACTTTTATGACATCACCTTTTACTTTATTGTCTAGTTGACTAAATTTGAATTTAATCATGTGATTAAGTGCTCTTACTGTAACACCCTCCTCAGGTACAGTACTATGCTTAAGTCATAGTACCATACCCTGGAGTTGTTATTGTTACTTGAGCGGACCTTGTTTGACAGCAACCTCAACCGTCTTTGCAAACACCTGAAACTATCTGGAGACAACATGGAAATAGGAGTGAGAATTATAAATTCTCAGTAGCATTCTCTAATTATCATACGTAATGTCATCATCGTCATCTCCAGTTTATTTTGAAAAAGGTGAACATGCTTTACGAACTGTTTAATTTTATAGTTCGAAAATATAATGTCTGAAGTAAAGCTTATTTTAATCATACACTTGGCATTTGGGAGAACCCATAAAAAAGTCAATTCATGAATGATATCATGGATAATAACTACAACATGTTAAACTACACATATTTGCACATAACTTTATCTGTACTTGAATTTATACATACACATAAAATTTACTTTCCTTTCTTCACCTTTCTTTTCATCATAAAATCTTTACATGCCACATTCCAGAGTATGATCGCCATGTCATACCCCATCAGAGCGTGATCGCCATGTCACATTCCTTAGGAATATGGGATCTTTATTTGGTACTTACAGTAGCTAGGTCATGCCATGCCTCATGTAAGTTCTAGCCTCTATGCTCACACTAGCTGGGTCGAAGCCATGCTTCATGTGAGTAGGGTGTCTGCCTATACTTTAATCTTTAGTCTTTAGTCTTTAGCCTTTACTTGGCACATCCAGGCGTTACGTATCGCCGTCCCTAGGGTGCTTTTACTGCCCTTGGGTAGCCTGGCCTTGGAGTGAGCTCGTCAGCTTCACCCGTGACTGTCGTCACACCGACTCACCTGCAAGGGGATTCACGTGCCTCTAGTCTTGGAGGGATCTCAATCTGGTCACGTGCCTCTAATTGAAGGGATCTCTTCTGATCACGTGCCTCAAAAGTGAGGGATCTCATCTGACCACGTGCCTTCAATATAGAGGGATCTCATCTAACCATGTGCCTCCAAGGTAGAGGGTAGCTGCCTTCACAGGGAAGGATTCAAGTGCAACTGCCTCCAAGTGAAGGGATTCATATCTTTATCATTTAACTGCCTTCACCAGGAGGGATTCTGTAACATCCACCGTTTTTCGCCTAATTATTCGGTTTTATCGAATAATTGAAAATAAATAGATTTTGGTTAAACCATTAGTTAGACTCAATTAATTAGCAATAACTTCAGTTTAGGTAAGAGAGAATTAAGTTAGAATATAGGAGATTTCATAAACTTTTTATTGAAAACCGATTTACCGATTCAAAGGAAATCGGTAACTTTACGGTATTTTAAACTGTTGGAACCGGACCAATAGAATTACAAGCTCTAAACCCTATTTTGAGTGGCTGATAACCCAGCCACTTACCAGCCAAAAGTGGCGCAACAATAGCCACATTTCATGGAGAAGCTTGGCTGAATTTCAGCCAAGCATTATGGACTAATCAAATTGTAAGAAGAAAGCCACCTACACACCACCATGTGATCAGATTTTCTGCTACTTTATCACATTTCTGACCCACATCCAACGCCACTTTTCCTCTTCTCCTTCAGCTCTCTTTCTCTCTTCCTCACACACCAAAAACTGAAGCAAACTCCAGCCTTGTTCATCCAAGTTTCAAGAATCCAGCACAAACACTTGGATCAAAGGTAGGAGTTTTGATTCTTGCATCAAATCCATGGACTTGGCTGGCTGGACTTGAATTATTTTCACCTTCCTTGATGTATTAAATGAATGTTTATGATGATGTGTGATTGATTTTGGGCTGTCGGTTTGATTCAAACCGAAGTGGAAGCATGAAACCATGAAAATAGAAAGAGCTGATGGGTTAGAGAATCACAAACCCTCGGCATTCCGTACGGCGGAGTATACGGCTCTGTCTACAGCCGATCAAATTTGATGAAACCAATTTTAAATGAAACTAGACATCTAGGAATTTCCATAGATATATCATATAAGGCTTTTGGATTAGTATTGAGGGAGTTATGAATTTTTGAATTTCGACCTAGGGTTCTGACTCTGAATCTGGGCAGACTAGATTGTTCAAGATAGAACTCGACCTATACTACTTGAAAATGAATTAAACCAAATTTTTTAGAAAGCTTACACATAGGAGAATATCCCATAAAAATTTCAGAATTCGATAAGATCCCAGCTGCTCCCAGTGATCCAAGAAAGTTGCCCTATGTCCAAACTGGGCCAGAACAGGGCAGTTTAGGAAGGTCAGAATTCGAGGCTTATAACTCGAGCTCTACTAAGCCAAATGAAATGGAACATTTTGCAAATGAAACTTTACCCTGTTAGCTTTAATTTGAGTCCAATTTCATATGATTTGAGTTAGTTTTCGATTTTTAGTGGATTTTTACTTTTAGTTACCTGATTTTGGCAAGCCACTGGGCAGGCCGGGATAAAATCTGAATATCTTGAGCTATAGATATCAAAATTAGATGGGACCAAAAGGGTTAGAAACTAGACACATAAGGCTACAACATATCCAAAAATCAGGTCTAAAGGAGTTAAATTGAAATAAAGATGGGATATACCATAACCGGGCAGAATGAGGCAAAATCAGCCAAAAGCTCTATTGAAGCTTGTTGAAGCTATGAATGAATTTATGAATGTATGTGCATAATTGCTGCTCTATATTGAAATTGCAAATTGTATAACTGTATTGGTTGGCTGGCACTATTCATGGGGAAGCGGACATGTTCCGTTATGCTGCCAAAATTACGGTAGGACCCATGCACAAGTTATGAATTCTATGTTAATGCATGTGCATCCTTAAGAAAGTTATGAAAAGGATTATGCCACTATGAAAGTTCCATGCTACTTGGGCCAGCCCCGGATAAGAAGTTAAGGGGAATAGATCGGTGGGAACATCGGGGAAAGTAAACCAGGCAATTCCTGTATAGGAACGAGCTCGATCCTGATAAGCAGACTATTACCCAAGAGTCTAAATGGCCAAGAACTCCCAGGGGACCAAGAGATGGAAAAATGATGAAAGGAAATGAAAAGTTTATGAAGGAAAGTTCAAGTATGAGTTTGCATAATTACATGAATGCATGATTACATGGCATGATTATTTTAGGATGTTTACAGTTTGTCTTTTATATTTATGTACTACTGTATGTTTCTTTGCTATGCTCATTATTCTATGTTTTATTGTTAGTAGCCTTTTCTGTTTCTTATGCTGTCTAAAGTAAAACTGAACCTTGCCTCGGACTAGATGTTTTATTGGACTCATTAAAATGGTTATTTTAGTTGAACACATATTTTTATAATTAAATAAACCCGAGGCAACTGAGAATGAATGTGACGTCAGTCAAACACCACAAGTGGACTCTACTGAGAATTTCCTTAAATTCTCACCCCGTGTTATATTTCCGCATCATTCTCAGATGCTGGTGAAGAGCTCAACGGCCACTATCTTCACTGAGATCCCAGACCTGCAGCTTCACTAGGACTCCGAGTTGGACTTATTGAACAGAGCCTGCCCCTGCTATTTCTGCCTCCGCTTTTTAGCAATAGGGATTTTGCTGTCTCTTTATTTCCTCTATTTTTAATCTATATACAAAAACAGATGGAAGCGTTGGCTTCCGACATACATATGTACATAAACAGCTAATAATATATCACTTATCAGTATCTTTTTTGTTATGTTATATTAAACTTTATTACGTTATATAGGGCAATTCACGTTTATTAAATAACAGCGTGTCGTTTCGTCTGTTTTATGATGTGATACTGATTACGAAGGATAAGCAGAGTGTTAACACGGTAACACAGACTAACTAATTTCATGCTATGACTTAAGCATAACATTAAATTAGTAGGGTGTTACATTTTTGGTATTAGAGCAGTTCGTCCTAGCTAAGGCCTGAGGATTGGACTGACTATGCTTCGCGCATATTCTGTGTTTTTAGCTGATGACATGCACTAAATCTCGCCTGTATGGTTGAGATATAGTTGAGCATGTGTATGACGTGCCTGACCGTGTCAGCTGTTATTTACTAGCACATTAAACTTAGTATTGAGCCTGATCAACTCAATCACTTTTGTTTTGTGTGCTTAGAACTTAATGGCTTCCGGAAGGCGAGGCAAACCACATGCAGAACCTGCTCAAGGAGATTTGACTGACTTCATGGCCACAATGCGAGAAATGGCTCACACAATGCAAGAGCAAGCTGTGGCAGCTCACCAGATGATGGAACAGCTAGGCAGACGGCCTGAGGCAAGTTATGGAGGGAATCCTCACGGACCAGGAGTTGACCTGGATTATCTCAAGTTTGCTGAGTTTAGAAAGGCAAATCTGCCAAGTTTTCAAGGGGCGTATGATCCAGACAAAGCTGACGAATGGATCAAGGCCATGGAGAAGATTTTCTCTGTCCTAGAATGCTCGGATCATCAAAAGGTGACCTTTGCCACTTACATGCTTGAAGCAGACGCCGAGTTTTGGTGGAACGGCATACGAAGATTGTTCGAGGAATCTCAGACGGTAGTCACATGGACGATGTTCAAGGATGTATTTTACCAGAAGTACTTCTCGGCTTCGGTTCGAAATGCCAAGGAGCTTGAGTTTATGCAGTTGCGTCAAGGAAATCGAACAGTATCCGAATATATTGTCCGATTTGAGGAGCTATGCAAATTCTCCCCAATTTATCAGAGGAACCCGGATGAAGCGTGGAAGTGCATTAAATTTGAAGGAGGACTACGAGAGGACATTCTCACCGCGATAGGGCCAATGGAGATTAGGGATTTCCCGACGTTGGTGAACAAATGCCGACTGGTAGAGGACTGCAATTCAAAATTAGCTGTAGCCAGAGCATCTGATGGGAATTTCAGGAGGGGGTTAGCCCCACAGGGCCCAAGATTTAAGCCCAACGTACAACAACAGCGGAGATTTCCGCCGGCAGGCAACAAGGGCAAGCAGCCCCAAAAGCCTTTTCCAAATTCAACCTGCACCAAATGCGATAAGAATCATGGCGATTGGCCATGTTTGGCAGGCCAGAATGTCTGCTACGGATGTGGCAAGCCAGGCCACAAGATTTATGAGTGTCTAACCAGAAATCCATCATAGCCGCCTCGACCCCAACGACAAGGACGGGTCTTTACAATGAGTGCAGAAGAAGCTGACCAGTCGGAAGGACTAATCCAAGGCACCTATAACGTGGACGGTGAGACTCTAATTGTGCTCTATGATTCGGGTGCTTCACATTCATTTATTTCTCATAGCTGTGTAGCTGCCTTGCAATTGCCAATTTCTGAATTACCTTATGATCTATTGGTTTCTACTCCTACCAATGGACCTGTTAGAACTAGTCAAGTATGCATTAATGTTTCTCTTCGAATTGAGGGTAGGACCTTTGCCGCCAATTTGATTTGTCTCCCTCTGTCTGGTCTTGACATAATTCTGGGCATAGATTGGCTTTCTGCCAATCGAGTTTTACTTGATTGCTCTGATAAGACAGTGGCACTCCCCTCTGTCTAATTTTCGGAATCCCAGACTGCAACATTCTTCTATCTGAACTCTTTTGGGCCAAAGAAGCAAGAGTATATACTCTTGTTAGCTAATGTGACAGAAGCTGAGCAGGAACTAGAAGAGATTCCAGTTGTTAAGGAAGATCCTGATGTTTTTCCAGAAGATATTCCTGAATTTCCTCCGGAAAGAGAGATTGAGTTTACCATTGAGTTGGTTCCAGGTGCGAGACCAATATCTATAGCTCCGTATCAAATGTCACCTATGGAGCTGACGGAACTAAAAAGACAGATCGAAGAACTTTTAGAGAAAGGATTCATACGGCCAAGCGCGTCGCCATGGGGAGCTCCGATTCTGTTGGTCAAAAAGAAAGATGGAAGCATGCGCTTATGTGTGGATTATAGGCAGCTGAACAAAGTGACAATTAAGAATAGATATCCTCTGCCAAGGATTGACGATCTCATGGACCAACTACAAGGTGCAACGGTATTCTCCAAGATCGACTTGCGTTTTGGATATCACCAAATTCGAGTTCGAGAGCAAGATATCCCCAAGACAGCTTTTCGAACTTGTTACGGGCACTATGAGTACACCGTGATGTCATTTGGACTAACGAATGCACCAGCGGTATTCATGGATTCCATGAATCGAATATTCCGTTCATATCTGGACAAATTTGTAGTGGTCTTCATTGACGATATACTTGTCTACTCGAAAACGGGGCAAGAGCATGCGGATCACTTGCGGTTAGTTTTACAAATTTTGAGAGAAAAGAAACTCTATACCAAGCTATCCAAATGTCAATTTTGGATGAAGGAGGTAAAATTTCTCGGCGACGTAGTATCATCTGGAGGAATCTCCGTCGACCCTAGCAAAGTAGAAGCAATTCTAAACTGGGAAAGACCGACCACAGTCTCTGAAGTCAGGAGTTTTCTAGGCTTAGCTGGATATTACAGGCGGTTCGTTGAAGATTTTTCTCGAATAGCCTTGCCCTTAACCAAGCTAACCAGAAAGAATGTTCCATTTGAGTGGACACCGGAGTGCGAACAAAGTTTTCAAGATTTGAAGAGGAGATTGACTACAACACCAGTGTTAGCTTTGCTAAACCCTCATGGATCATTTGAGGTCTATTGTGATGCCTCCCAACAAGGGTTAGGGTGCATGTTGATGCAAACTGGAAAGGTGGTCGCGTACGCCTCCAGGCAATTGAAGCCACACGAAAGGAACTACCCGACGCACGACCTCGAATTAGCCGCAGTAGTATTTGCTCTGAAGATATGGAGACATCACCTGTACGGAGTGAGATTTGAGGTCTTTTCTGATCATAAGAGTTTGAAGTACCTCTTTGATCAGAAGGAGTTAAACATGAGGCAACGGAGATGGATGGAACTCTTTAAAGACTATGAATTTGAACTGAAATACCACCCAGGTAAGGCAAACATCGTGGCAGATGCGTTGAGCAGGAAATCGTTGACTGTCGCCTGGATGATGATTAAGGAGATAGAACTTATTGAAAGCTTCCGTAATCTTAATATGGGAACTCTTGCAACTCCCAAGACCCTTCAGTTGCACCAAATCAGGATAACCAGTAGCTTTAAGGACCAGATTCGGCAAGCACAACAGTAGGATGCTAATTTTCAGCATACGATTAATCTCGTGCAATCGGGGAGGCTAACAGGTTTTGCCCAAGATAAAGAGGGCATCTGGCAGTATCAAGACAGAGTATGTGTTCCCGAAAGGAACGATCTCCGAACAAGAATCTTAGAAGAAGCGCATAGAGGTGAATTCGCTGTACATCCTGGCATAACCAAGATGTATCAAGACCTCAAGAAGATGTTTTGGTGGCCGGGAATGAAGTCAGATGTAGCAAACTTCGTGGCTAGATGCTTGATCTGTCAGAAGGTGAAAGCGGAACATCAGAAACCTTCTGGGATGTTACAACCCTTGGAAATCCCTGAGTGGAAGTGGGAGAGTATCTCCATGGATTTTATAATGGGGTTACCAAGGACATCAGCAGGATATGATGCGATATGGGTTATTGTGGATAGATTAACCAAATCTGCTCATTTCCTGCCCATTCGAGCAAATTACCCACTGGAAAAACTAGCTCAGCTATATATTCAAGAGATTATAAGGTTGCATGGGACTCCTTCAACTATTATCTCTGATCGAGACCCGAGGTTTACTTCACGATTCTGGGGAGCTTTACAGAAAGCGTTCGGTGCAAAGCTGTGTTTAAGCACTGCATATCACCCGCAGACAGATGGCCAAACAGAAAGGACGATTCAAACCTTGGAAGATATGCTACGAGCTTACATACTGGAGCAACGTGGAAATTGGGATCGATACTTACCGTTGGCCGAATTCGCATACAACAATAGCTATCACGCTAGCATCGGCATGGCTCCTTACGAAGCACTGTATGGGCGGAAGTGCCAATCTCCCCTATGCTGGTACGAGATAGGAGAATCAACTTTATTGGGGCCTAATTTAGTCGAGCAGATCACCGAGCAGATCAAGAAAATATGGAGCAAGATGCTGGCCGCTCAAAGCCGCCAGAAGAGTTACGTGGATACCAGGGGGAAACCTTTGGAATTTCAGGAAGGAGACCATGTATATCTGAAGGTTACTCCTACAACAGGGATTAGCAGAGCGATCAAAGTCAAGAAGCTAAATCCTCGCTTTATTAGTCCCTTTCAAATCTTGAAGCGAATCGGATCAGTTGCATACCGAGTCGCTTTGCCTCCACATCTTTCGAACCTTCACGATGTTTTCCATGTCTCCCAACTCAGAAAGTATCAACCTGACCCCACACACTCCCTAGAACCCGAATCAATACAGTTAAAAGAGGACCTCACTTTCCACATACAACCAGCACAGATTATAGGCAGAAGTAGCAGGCAACTTCGAAACAAGACCGTGCAGCTAGTAAAAGTAGCATGGGGAAAAGGAGACACCGAGGATTACACTTGGGAGCTAGAATCAGATATGAGAAAGGAGTATCCTGAACTATTCTCAGGTACTAAATTTTGAGGACAACATTTTTTTTTAAGGAGGGTGGTAATGTAACATCCACCGTTTTTTGCCTAATTATTCGGTTTTATCGAATAATTGAAAATAAATAGATTTTGGTTAAACCATTAGTTAGACTCAATTAATTAGCAATAACTTGAGTTTAGGTAAGAGAGAATTAAGTTAGAATACAGGAGATTTCATAAACTTTTTATTGAAAACCGATTTACCGATTCAAAGGAAATCGGTAACTTTACGGTATTTTAAACTGTCGGAACCGGACCAATAGAATTACAAGCTCTAAACCCTATTTTGAGTGGCTGATAACCCAGCCACTGACCAGCCAAAAGTGGCGCAACAATAGCCACATTTCATGGAGAAGCTTGGCTGAATTTCAGCCAAGCATTATGGACCAATCAAATTGTAAGAAGAAAGCCACCTACACACCACCATGTGATCAGATTTTCTGCTGCTTTATCACATTTCTGACCCACATCCAACGCCACTTTTCCTCTTCTCCTTCAGCTCTATTTCTCTCTTGCTCACACACCAAAAACTGAAGCAAACTCCAGCCTTGTTCATCCAAGTTTCAAGAATCCAGCACAAACACTTGGATCAAAGGTAGGAGTTTTGATTCTTGCATCAAATCCATGGACTTGGCTGGCTGGACTTGAATTATTTTCACCTTCCTGGATGTATTAAATGAATGTTTATGATGATGTGTGATTGATTTTGGGCTGTTGGTTTGATTCAAACCGAAGTGGAAGCATGAAACCATGAAAATAGAAAGAGCTGATGGGTTAGAGAATCACAAACCCTCGGCATTCCGTACGGCAGAGTGTACGGCTCTGCCTACAGCCGATCAAATTTGATGAAACCAATTTTAAATGAAACTAGATATCTAGGGCTTTCCATAGATATATCATATAAGGCTTTTGGATTAGTATTGAGGGAGTTATGAATTTTTGAATTTCGACCTAGGGTTCTGACTCTGAATCTGGGCAGACTAGCTTGTTCAAGATAGAACTCGACCTATACTACTTGAAAATGAATTAAACTAAATTTTTTAGAAAGCTTACACATAGGAGAATATCCCATAAAAATTTCAGAATTAGATAAGGTCCCAGATGCTCCCAGTGATCCAAGAAAGTTGCCCTATGTCCAAACTGGGCCAGAACAGGGCAGTTTAGGAAGGTCAGAATTCGAGGCTTATAACTCGAGCCCTACTAAGCCAAATGAAATGGAACATTTTGCAAATGAAACTTTGCCCTATTAGCTTTAATTTGAGTCCAATTTCATATGATTTGAGTCAGTTTTCGATTTTTAGTGGATTTTTACTTTTAGTTACCTGATTCTGGCAAGCCACTGGGCAGGCCAAGATAAAATCTGAATATCTTGAGCTATAGATATCAAAATTAGATGGGACTAAAAGGGTTAGAAACTAGACACATAAGGCTACAACATATCCAAAAATCAGGTCTAAAGGAGTTAAATTGAAATAAAGATGGGATATACCATAACCGGGCAGAATGAGGCAGAATCAGCCAAAAGCTCTATTGAAGCTTGTTGAAGCTATGAATGAATTTATGAATGTATGTGCATAATTGCTGCTCTATATTGAAATTGCAAATTGTGTAACTGTATTGGTTGGCTGGCACTATTCATGGGGAAGCGGACATGTTCCGTTATGCTGCCAAAAGTACGGTAGGACCCATGCACAAGTTATGAATTCTATGTTAATGCAAGTGCATCCTTAAGAAAGTTATGAAAAGGATTATGCCACTATGAAAGTTCCATGCTACTTGGGCCAGCCCCGGATAAGAAGTTAAGGGGAATAGATCGGTGGGAACATCGGGGAAAGTAAACCAGGCAATTCCTGTATAGGAACGAGCTCGATCCTGATAAGCAGACTATTACCCAAGAGTCTAAATGGCCAAGAACTCCTAGGGGACCAAGAGATGGAAAAATGATGAAAGGAAATGAAAAATTTATGAAGGAAAGTTCAAGTATGAGTTTGCATAATTACATGAATGCATGATTACATGGCATGATTATTTCAGGATGTTTACAGTTTGTCTTTTATATTTACGTACTACTGTATGTTTCTTTGCTATGCTCATTATTCTATGTTTTACTGTTAGTAGCCTATTTTGTTTCTTATGCTGTCTAAAGTAAAATTAAACCTTACCTCAGACTAGATGTTTTATTGAACTCATTAAAATGGTTATTTTAGTTGAACACATATTTTTATAATTAAATAAACCCGAGGCAACTGAGAATGAATGTGACGTCAGTCAAACACCACACGTGGACTCTACTGAGAATTTCCTTAAATTCTCACCCCGTGTTATATTTCCGCATCATTCTCAGATGCTGGCGAAGAGCTCAACAGCCACTATCTTCACTAAGATCCCAGACCTGCAGCTTCACCAGGACTCCAAGTTGGACTTGTTGAACAGAGCCTGCCCCTGCTATTTCTGCCTCTGCTTTTTAGCAATAGGGATTTTGCTGTCTCTTTATTTCCTCTATTTTTAATCTATATACAAAAACAGATGGAAGCGTTGGCTTCCGACATACATATGTACATAAACAGCTAATAATATATCACTTATCAGTATCTTTTCTGTTATGTTATATTAAACTTTATTACGTTATATAGGGCAATTCACGTTTATTAAATAACAGCGTGCCGTTTTGTCTGTTTTATGATGTGACACTGATTACGAAGGATAAGCAGAGTGTTAACACGGTAACACAGACTAACTAATTTCATGCTATGACTGAAGCATAACATTAAATTAGTAGGGTGTTACAGATTCAATGTGCAACTGCCTCCAAGTGAAGGGATTCACATTTTATCATTTACCTGCCTTCACAGGGAGGGATCTCATTTAACTGCCTCCGAGTGAAAGGATTTACATTTATTATACTCACGTTTTGTCATTCTCATACATGGTCATGCATAGGCATACTGAATGTGCTTATACATATGCTTCATCCTTTATTTTCATATACGTCGTAACTCATATCATACTTAAATTTACCCTTGCATATAAACATTCCTAGTTTCATAGACTTCTGCTGTAAATCCGGCTGCATAACGGATCAGTTCCGTTTCCCCATAAATAGTGCCAGTTCTCACGAACAAACTAGCCATAGCAATATAATCAACTTAACATATCTATCAATATAAAACTTGCAATCCTCCGCTCAAACCTTATATATCCACTAATACTTGTGAAACTATCAATTTGGTCATTCCGCCAATTCTATCCAGTTCTGCCCGAAATGTACATAAGTCACCTTTACCTCTATTCAACTCATTTAAACCTGAAATTTGATATGTCATAGCTCTATATGTCTACTTTCTAACCTCATTGGTCCCATATCATTTTGATTTATATAACTCAAGATATTCAAATTTTGCCTCAGCCTATTCAGTCACTAGCCCGAATTACACTCTTGGAAGTATAAACTCACTAAAAATCGAACCCAAGCTCAAATCATACAAAATTGGTCTTATATTGAAGCTAACAGAACAATCTTTCATTTGCAATAAATTTCATTCCATTTACTTTAGTATAGCTCGAGTTATAAGTCCTAAAATTCCACCTTTCTGAACTACTCTATTTTGGCTTGGTTTGGACATAGGGTAATTTCCTCAAACCACTGGGATCGATTGGGGTCATAAAAAACTCGAAATTTCATATTGGGATGTTCCCCAATGTGTAAGCTTTCTAACAAAGTTGGTTTCACTCAATTTGGAGTTGTATAGGGTGAGTTACACCCTCCTCAAGTCACACTGCCCGGATAGAAGTTCTGATTCGTAGGTCAAACTTCAAAAATTCATATCTCTCTCAATACTAATCCAATGATCTTATATGATACATGTATGGAAAGCCCTAAATGTCTACTTTCGTCTAAAAATAGTTTCACCAGATTTAACCAGTTGTAGGTGGGGCCGTACATTCCGCCATACAGACTGCCATGGAATTCTTCACTTAGGCAGCATCCCAACCCCCCATTTCTCCTAATTTTCTTCTTCAATCTCTAATTTTAACTCAAGATTTCATGTTAATCCTATCATAATCCATCATAATACTTCCAATAATTCATCAAATACATGAAGAAGAGTACAATTTCATGCAATCATAGTGCAAGTAATTCAAGAATAGAAATGGAATCCTACCTCTTTGGAGTATGATTTGAGCTAAGTGCTAAAACTTGAAGTGTTAAAACCTTGCTAAGCTTGAAGGAGTAATGGAGTTGATTGAGAGAAGGGAAGAAGGAGGCTGGAACAAGAGGGAGAGAACGAGGCGTAAATCAGCCTCAAATGAGAAGAGAAGTCTGACTTAAATACATGGAGGTAGTTGGAATTGTGAGTGTTGATTGGTTGAGAGTTTGTGATTGAAGTTCAGCCATGTTTCCCACTGTTGTGGTCAAATTGCTTTCCACTTCATCCCACAAACTGCTCTCCATGTCATCCCAAAAGTGGAATACGCTTCCGTTCTACCTGAAATCGGAACTCGTCTCTGTTATGCTTGAAGTCGGAACTCGTGCCATTTTACTTAAGCTTGGAGCTGAAGCCGGATGTCGGAACTCGTCCCATCTTGTTGGTGACTTGAGGAAATCTTGTTTGGTTTATTCGAAACTTGGAAGTAAGGTCAGACGTCGGAAGTCATATAGCTCGCAATCATATAATCTCGGAACTCCCCATTTAAACTTGGGAATATCAATGCTGGGAATAAACTCGGATATCGGAACTCGTGTATGACTTGGAAATCAACTCAAAGATATGAACTCGTGTCCGTTCCAATTGAGTTCAACTCTAAGGCGAAAACCCGTTGCATTCAACTCGGAGGTTGCTACTTGTAACCATTGTGTCATACTGTCAACTCGGATGTCGGAAACTATATACACTTTATTTTGAACCATGAGGTTTTAGGTCGAAACTCGAGTATGTCTTGCTAGAAACTTGGAGATAAATTATGATATCGGAAGTCGGGTATGTTTTCTTTGAAACATGAAGTCGGACATCGGAATCACATCCATGTTGTTTGGAGTCCAAGGTTAAGCTGGAAATCAGGAAATTAGCACCAGATGAAGTCAGGAATTATGCAGACCAACTTGGAACTCAAAGTTTATCCCATTTTACCTGAAATTCGAAGGTGAAATCGGATGTAGGACCTCGTGCTCACCTTATTGGAAACCTGGGCAGAAATTCGGAAATCAGAAATCATGTCCATTTTATTTGAAGCTTTGGAGTAAAGTATGAGGTCGGAACCCATATAAATTTGGGTCGAACTTGGAGACCAACTCAGCGATCTGTTCTCGCGTCCATTAACTCGTAGGTTGGGAATCGTGTCTTATTCTGGTTGACCAATCAACAATGAAGTTGGAACTCGTATCCTATGTATTTGGAACCTAATGTCGGAAATCGGAAAATCAATTCAGTTCATTATTAAATCGGAAATCGAAAAGTCTGGATAAAAGGTCGGAAATCGAGACATTACACTTGCAACTTAATTAAGATGATTAAGCAAGGATTAGTGATTAACACACAAGAATATGATTAACAAAAATTAATCTTGCAATTAAGCTTAATTAACCTTAATTAAACTTGATTAAGCTAATTACAGGCGATTAGTGCTTAATTAAGCTATAGAGGCTTTGACTTACTTAATTAGAGATTATCTAATCTCGATTAAGCATTCTCTTGACTTTTCTCATCCGAGTTAACTCATAAACTCTTCGTTAACCCCTTAATTAAGCCATAATCTTATAATTTCTTATTAAGTGCCTAATTACTCAGGGTTACTGAGGTAATTTAGCACGATATGAAATTGAGAATGTTATATTTCTCCTCACCTTTAAAAAGAATTTTGCCCTCAAAATTCATTACCTGTAAATAAATTCGGATACTCGTTCTTCATTTCAGCCTCCAGCTCCCACGTATACTCTTCTATATTCCCTCTACCCCAAGCCACCTTGACCAAGGGTACCGTCTTACTCCTCAGCTGTTTTGCCCCACGATCCACAATCCGAGACGACGGTAGATTGAAAGTTAGGTCCTTCCTTAACTATACACTTTTGGGTTCAAGTAGATGACTAGGATCGAAATGGTATTTTCTCAACTAAGACACATGAAAGACATCATGAAGGTTTGACAAATTTGGAGGTAAGGCCATTTGATAAGCAACTGACCCGATGCATTTGAGAATTTGAAAGGGGCTAAGAAAATGGGGGCTTAACTTTCTGACCTTCATGGCTCTACCTATACCAGTCGTAGGAGTGATTTTCAGGAACATATGTTCTCCTTCTTGGAACTCTAGAGGCTTTCTCCTCTTATCCACATAACTCTTTTGACGGCTCTGGGCCATAAGGATTTTGTCCCTAATCCTTTTGACTTGCTCTATGGTCTTCCTCACAAGATCAGGTCCTAATAGGCTTTGCTCACCTGGTTCAAACCAACACAGGGGAGTATGACACTTTCTCCTATACAAGGCTTCATAAGGTGCCATATCAATACTTGCATGATGACTATTGTTATAGGCAAACTCAATCAAAGGTAGTTATCTATCCAACTTCCTTGATTATCCAACACACAAGCTCTCAACATGTCCTATAAAGTTTGAATAGTCCTCTCTGACTATCCATCCGTCTGGGACTGATAAGCTGTACTTAGGCAAAGCCTCGTCCCAAATGCCTTTTGCAAGGCTCCTCAGAATCTGGAGGTAAACCTCGGGTCTCTATCCAAGATTATAATTGAAGACACACTATGCAACCTTACTACCTCTTGAACATACAACTGAGCTAGCTTTTCCAAAGGATAAGTAGCTCAAATGGGCAAAAAGTGAGCAGACTTGGTTAATCTGTTAACAATCACCCTTATCACATCACAACCAGCTTGCATTTTGGGTAAACCCATCACGAAGTCCATAGAGATGCTTTCCCATTTCCATTCTAGGATCTCCAATGGTTGCAACATACCAAAGGGCTTTGGTATTCAATCTTCACCTTTTGGCAGACCAAACACTTACTTACCAACTCCACAATGTCCCTCTTCAATCCCGGCCACCAAAATATCTTCTTAACATCTTGGTACATCTTCATCACACCAGGGTGTATCGTGAAATGGCTCTTGTGAGCCTCCTCCAAAATCCTTCTTCAGAGGTCACCACTTGCAGGCACACAGACTCTTTCTTTGAATCTCCACAGTCCATCTGTACCTCAAGCAAAACCCTTCAACTTTCCTTCTTCCACCAATGCCAGGGTTTCCAGGGAATCCTCTTCCTTACTTTGGCCTTGAGCTATTTGACTCTTAAAATCGCTCGTCACCCTAAGCTGATTCAATCTTAAACTATGGGGGGTCAATATAACTCCAAGGTTAAGGTCTCTAAAGCTCCTTACTAGCTCCTCCTCCTTGACCATCACCCATGACCCATTCAAAGACTTCTTACTTAAAGCATCGGCCACTACATTGGCTTTCCCAGGATGATAGTTCAACCCAAACTCATAATCCTATAGAAACTCCATCTATCTCCTTTGCTTTATATTTAGCTCCTTATGATCAAAGAGATACTTCAAACTCTTATGATCAGAAAACACTTCAAACTTCACACCATATAGATAATGCCTCCATATCTTCAAGGCAAACACTACAGCCGCTAACTCTAAGTCATAGGTTGGGTAATTAACTTCGTGAGGCTTCAACTGCCTAAAGGCATAAGCCACCATGTTCCTGTTCTGCATCAAGACACAACCTAAACCTCTCCCACAGGCATCACAGTAAATCTCAAACGGTCCACTAGGGTCAGGCAAAACTAATACTGGGGTTGAGGTTAACTTACCTTTTAGCTCTTGAAAGCTCTTCTCATAGTCCATCGTCCATACAAATGGGGCATGCTTCCTTGTCAATTTGGTCAAAGGCAAAGATATTTGGGAAAATCCTTTTATAAACCTATGGTAGTAACCGGCTAAACCCAGGAAACTCCTTATCTCAGTTACTGAGGTTGGTCTCTACCAATTCATCACAGCCTCAATCTTATTCGGATCCATGGCGATACCTCCTTGTGACACCACAAGTCCTAAGAACTTTACTTCCTTCATCCAGAATTTACACTTAGATAACTTGGCATAAAGCTTCTTTTCCCTTAAGATTCCCAACACAACTCTCAAATGCTCTTTGTCTTCCCCCTTTGTTCTCAAATAGATGAGAATATCATCTATGAAAACAACTGCAAACTTATCCAAGTAGGGTCTAAAGATTCTGTTCATATAGTCCATGAAAATAGCAGAGACATTAGTCAATTCAAATGACATCACCGTAAACTCATAATGCCTATACCTTGTCCTAAAAACTGTCTTAGGTATATCATCATCTTTCACCCTTATCTTATGATATCCGAGTCTCAAATCAATCTTAGAGAACATGGCTGCACCTCGCAATTGGTCCATAAGGTCATCTATCCTAGGCAAAATGGTACTTGTTTTTAACAGTCACTTTGTTCAACTGCTTATAGTCCACATATAGCCTCATGCTTCCATCTTTCTTTTTCACAAAGAACACCAGGGCTCTCCAAGGTAAGGTACTAGGTCTTACAAATCTCTTCTCCAACAACTCTTCCAATACCTGCTTGAGTTCCACTTCACTTGCTATAAGGAGAACATATCCCTAGTTACCAGACTCACCACTCCCTTTCCTAACATAATTCATAAACAAACTAACAGGTTCAACAGGCTTAACAGGTATAGGAGGAAGAACAATAGATTTCTTAGAATAATTTATCATAGCATGGTTAGCAGAGAGCCAATCCATTCCTAGAATCAAATCCAAACCAGACAAAGGAAAACAAATCAAATTTGCTATGAAAGACCTACCATCAATTTGGAATCGACAATTCAAGCAACAAAGACGAGTCTTAACTGGGTTCCTAGTAGGAGTAGCAACAATTAACATGTAAGATAATTCAGACATAGACAATCCCAATCTATCCACACAATCATGAGAAATAAAGGAGTGTGTAACTCCAGAATCATATAGTACAGGTAAGATTCTACCATTAACCTCACACTTACCTTGGATCCGATCATTGGACTGAGTGGCCTCCTCAGCATTAAGGGCAAAGACCCTTTCCTTGGTGTTGGGGCTTGTTGGCAGGAGGCAACAACTTGACAGTGCAATCCTTAGCCATATGTCCAGACTTTCCGCATCGGAAACAAACAGTTTGTCCTGCTAAGCAGGGTCGTCCTCCGTGGTTCTTGCCATACTTGGGGCACTTAGGAGTTACCATTTGCTTTGGTGACTGACCACTCGTGCCCCTTCCAAACTGTGGTTGTCTCTTACAGTACGGATTATACCTAGTCCCTTGGTATTGAGAAACTGTTCTTTACCCATAAGCATCTTTCTTTGGCGTAGTGCACTTACCATAAAGTGCAGCCTTGAACACTTCCCAAGTAATAGGGGTCTGGGAATCCTTGATCATCCTTCTAGCATTAGCCTACCAAGCTTCAGCATCAGCCTCCAGCATGTAGGTAGCAAATGTTACTTTCTGCAGCCCCGTGCAACCTAACACAGAGAATGTCCCTTCCAGTGCCTCGATCCATCCCTCAACTTCCATAGAGTTGAAGTCTCCTTGGAAAGCTGGTGGGTTGGTCTTCATAAACTTAGCAAACTTCAAGTATTTTGGGTCAGCCTCAATTCCTACTATTCCTCCTAAGGCTCGATTAGTTACAGTAATCTATCCCCTTGCAGTTGAGACCAGTGTAGGAGAAACATTCGTCACATCTGCCATACCCAAGGTGGCAGATTCGCCTTGCAACCTATTCTACCTTTCGGAAGCCATCAGTTCCTAGACACACAAACAAAGATATTGAGTTGATCAAGCTCAATACGAGCTAAGTGTGGCAGTAGCCAATCACATTCACAACAAGACAGTCATGCCTACCTTATTCCTATATCTTACCCCTGTGGTAAGATCCATGGCATGATTTCTAACACATGACAAAGTATACTTAGAAGCATAGTCAGTCCATCCCCAGGCTCTACAAGGATAAACTGCTCTGATACCAAAATGTAACACCCTAATAATACCATACTATACTTAAGTCATTTTATGGCATTACTAGTTGTTACTCTTAACTAACGGAAGTTCTCATAATTGAAATTAGCGTAATATACAAAAATAGCTAGTAGATTTTTTTTTTTTTGTAAAACCTTTATGCTTGAAAACTAATCCTTTAAGTGCTTACTTACTTGCATATGTGTGAATGTTGTTCTTCATATCGCTGAGTTACTAATAAGACATATAGCAAAATGGAAACAACATAACACAATACCTTAAGCCAAGAATGCAATCAGAGATAATCAAGTTTATCATTACACTTAATAAGTATCACATACATAATATGTCAAATTAAGCAGCACGACTTCCTACATGCTCTTAATTACACATGAATTGCCCAACTAGGGTTCTTAAGAAAATGAAAATATTATGCTACTATCTCGATCCTCCTTAGCTAGGTCAAGAAACATGGTAGCTCCTCTTCTTATCTAGTCAAATATCATCAGTAGTGCTACCACTGATGCTATCAGCTCCATTTGAAGACGACACGGAAACGTAGGAGTGAGAAATGCAAGATTTCTCAGTAGGATAGTGACTAGACAAACATTGTGTCATCGTCATCGTCCCAGCCACTTCGGGTTTAATTATGAAAATAGTGAGCATGCATAAGTTATATTTTTAAAGGGTTTGAAAACGTAGGTTCCCGAAGCGGGTTTCTTTTAATGTTTCCCATATAAACATAAAATAAAGAAACTGAAAACTACCATATAAGAGCATAGACATGTGAGAACATGGTATAAACATTTATATTGCGCATGAGAAATATAGAAACATGCATGACTATGCAACTCATCAATTTGACCATGGTTCTACTTTGACTTTACTTTCATTTTTAGCATGTGCTTAACATTCTTTACTTTCCTTTGAAATAGACTGATTTTGGACATGAGCTCATTCCATGACCGTCATCACGCAGTACTAACGAAATCAGACTAAGCCGATATTGGTTACCTCTAAGTTGGAGGGTCCTCCATGTCACCCTTGCCTCCCTCATAGAGGTTCCTTGTGGATCGCCGTCTCCTACTCCCCAGAAGTAATTGAGGGGTCATGTCCCATTCTTTCATTTCTTATCATTATACTTTACATGCATAATACTTCTTTGACTAGACACATGCAATGATATGACTAAGGCCATAATTTTGACGGAAATCTAGCAGCATAACGGCTAGATCGGAGCTTCACCAAAATGCCAATCATAAACTTTCAACTAACAATTCATCATATCTATATCATATCATCACACTCATCATTCAATCATGAGACAAAGCTCAATCAAACTCATCATTCGTCATACCAAATGGCATCATACATTCATTCCCTAGAGGGTTCATAATTGTGTTATTCTTTGTGAAGAATCTTATAAATAATCATATGATTTCTCATGGTTACCCATGAGAGAATCACATAGTTATGATATTTGTATATGGTCTTCTAGTTGCTTAGTTCTTGTATGAAATTATTCTTTACTTAAGTACATGTCTTATGGATTACTTGTTCAAATTAATTAAGTTAAGTGATTGTTTCCTTTCCTTGAGATAGTGCACTTAGTGATTCCTATGTTCATAGTATGCTCAGAGGCCCTAATCATACTTCTGTTGTCAAGGAGTTCGAGATCCCTCTAATCCTTGGGTCATGACAATCATAACCACATCATGAACCCAACAACACCAAGTTCACTAAGCACCAAGGGTGATTTTTAACTTAACCAAGTTACAAGGTTTCAAGCTTTCATCACTAACCTAACAAGATCTTATATTAAATATAATAAAAGTTATCATTCTTATAAAGTAGTCATAAAGTTTTATTTTTATGAAAGTAAGTGCCTTTAACATTAGCTCTTATCTTAAAGATTAGATCTTTATGAAATAATGATACAAGGTACTAGCTTTTTAACTAAAAAGTCTTATTCTTTATGAAAGTTGACTCATTTAATTAATCTAAAACCATCAACGTCTCAACTTTATGACTTAAAGTTGTTTCTACATTAAAAAGGTTCCTACTTTATCAATTAGTGACATGAAATATTAACTTTAAGGTTAAAAAGTCTTGATCTTTATAAAAGTTAACACCTTTTAGCATTATTTTGGTTCAAGATCTAAACTTTATGAATTAAATGCTACAAAACAACACTTTTATGACTTAAAGGTTTCATTCTTGATTAAAGTTTGAAACTTTATGAAAGGTCTTTTCTTTAAGGTTTGATTTCTAAGACATAAAGTGAATATCATTTTTCTAACTGAAAAAGGCTTATTATACCAAAAAGCTTAGACTTTTACATGTATTCTTGTCTTCAAAACAAAACAAAATAAGACTTTTATGAAAGCACTAAACTTGCACCACTTTTTATTCTTCAAGAAGCAAACATTTTAAAGTTTTAAGCTTTTAGAATATTCATGGTCTTATCAAATCATGAAAAACGTAAAAAGATAATTCTTTTCCAATCATCAACTCATCACAAGAAAAGGAACAACTTTAAACAAGATACCATCAAAAATACTCAATAATAAGAACATATTTTCCAAAAATAGAAACATAAAGAATACTTGAAAAACATCAAGAACATATTTTGCTAAAATGGGAAACTCAAGAACACTTGAAGAACAACAAGAACATATTTTTCCAAAAGTAGAAACATCAAGAACACTTGAAGAACATCAAGAACATATTTTGCTAAAAAGGGAAACTTTTGCTCTTGAAGAGCATGAAGGATTTTCTCATGTTTTCACTTAGAGATTTGGGTCATGAAAGAACCAAGCTCCAAGCTTTCTTAAGCAAACAAAATAAAGAAGATGAAGATCACTACCTTTCTTAGAAATGGCGCAAAAACTAGAGAAGTAGAAGAAGAAGAGGATGGCTCCTCTTGATGATGATGATGGCGATTTTGCAAGAAGGAAGGAGAAGCTCTTGAGATCTTATGAAAATAGAGATTGTAGTGTTTAGATCTTGTCTTCAAAGACCAAAAGATGTGATCTTTGAAGGGCTTAGTGAGGAAGGTTTAGTTATGGAGGTGGAAAATGATGAAGAAGATGAAGAAGAAGAAGAAGAAATGTAGAGAGAGGTTGGAGAGTTTGAGAACTTTAGAGAGAGAATAAGAAGTTGAAAATGAAGTGAATGTGTGTGTGTGTGTGTGCATGAAGTGGTCGTAACTTGTAATGGCATGAAGAGAGATATTTTCGCTTCACTTTGTGGTATCTTGTGTTAATTAGTGCTTAAAGAGACAAAGTGGATGATAAGGAGACAAGACATGGTCAAACTCTTACATAAAGTAGTCTTGTCTAATGCTTTATGCTTTTATGACATCACCTTTTACTTTATTGTCTAGTTGACTAAATTTGAATTTAATCATGTGATTAAGTGCTCTTGCAACTTAATTAAGATGATTAAGCAAGGATTAGTGATTAACACACAAGAACATGATTAACAAAAATTAATCTTGCGATTAAGCTTAATTAACTTTAATTAAACTCGATTAAGCTAATTAAGGGCGATTAGTGCTTAATTAAGCTATAGAGGCTCTGACTTACTTAATTAGAGATTATCTAATCTCGATTAAGCATTCTCTTGACTTTTCTTATTCGAATTAACTCATAAACTCTTCGTTAACTCCTTAATTAAGCCATAATCTCCTAATTTCTTATTAAGTTCCTAATTACTCAGGGTTACTGAAATAATTTAGCACGACATAAAATTGAGGATGTTACAATCTAGCTCTCTGTCTACTAAGTTCCGAGTTTAACCTTAAGTATACTCGATCTAGCTCTCTGTCTACTAAGCTCCAAGTTCACACTTAAGTATACCCGATTAAGTTCTCTGTTTGCTGAGTTCCGAGTTCTGATATTACTAAACTTGATCTAGTACTCATATATGCCTCTAGTTAGAATTGCACTCTTATAAGAGAAAATTCACCAAAAATAGAAATCTAGGTAAAATCATACAAAATTTATATCAATGTAAAGCTAACAAAACAAGCTTTTAAATGAAAGAAGTTGCATATCATTTGAGTGAGTATAATTCGAGATATAAGCCCTGAAACTTGACCTTACTGGACTACCCTGTTCCAGCTCGGGTTGAACTTAAGGTAAATTCATTGATGTACTGAGGATAGTTGGAAATGAATCTAATTCTGAAATTTTTATGGCATATTCCCTCATATGTTAGCTTTCAAACAATGTTGGGTTCACTCAATTTGGAATTGTGTAGGGTGAGTTACACCCTTCTCAACTTACACTGCTCGGATGAAGGTCCTGATTTCTAGGTCAAATTTCAAAAATTCATAAATACCTCGACAATGATCCAATGGCCTTCTATTATATATGTAATGAAAGCCCTGAATGTCTAGTTTCACATAAAAATAGATTCATGAAATTTAAACAGTTGTAGATAGAGCTGTACACTCTATCGTACGGACTGCCAAGGAAAAACCCTAATAGCTTCTTAATTTTTCTCTTTTCTTCAAGTTCTTTCATACCAATTCCAATTCTAATCACAACATACATGCATAATCAACTATAATTTATCATCATCACTTCAAATCTCATTAGTATCACAAGATACTCAAGACCCCCATACAGTGCCAAACCAAGGAAAGTAAGAAGAGAAGTAGGATTCCTACCTTGTTTAGTTGAATTCTTGTTGATTGGGTGTCTTAGATGGAAGCAACTCTTGATGAGACTTGAAGAAAGGATGAAGATGGAGTGGAGATGAGTGTGAATGGAAAAGAAATAAAGAGAACTCAACTCCTTATGTTGGTCAAATTACACAAGGGAGAAGGAAGGAATTATTTCAAGACTTTTGAAGCAAGTTGTTACATGATTGGTGGATTCCTTCTCATTCTTCAATTTACTAGAGCTGCCCACTTTTGGGCTGATTAGTGGCGCCACATGCATGAGTGTGGTGACTGAATCTTGGCCATCAATCCTAGGGTTTTCACAGTATAATTTCTATTGGTCTGGTTCTGACAGTTTAGCATACCGAAATCTTACCAATTTCTCTTAAATCGGTAAACCGATTTTTAGAAAAAATTCTGTGAGGTTTCCTATGTTCATAACCTAATTCCATTAAGCCTAATCCTTCTAAATCACATGTAATTGACTTTAAGTAAATGTTTAATTGAATTCCAATTAAACCTACTTATTCAATAAAAACCGAACAACTCGGTCGATAAAATTTTTCGGGCATTACTAATCAACTATAATTCATCATCATCACTTCAAATCTCATCAGTATCACAAAATACCCAAGACCTCCATACAGTCCCAAACCAAATAAAGTAAGAAGAGAAGTAGGATTCCTACCTTGTTTAGTTGAATTCTTGTTAATTGGGTGTCTTAGATGAAAGCAACTCTTGATGAGACTTGAAGAGGGGATGAAGATGGAGTGGAGATGAGTGTGAATGGAAGAGAAATGAAGAGAGCTTAGCTCCTTATGTTGGTCAAATTGCACGAGGGAGGAGGAAGGAATTATTTCAAGACTTTTGAAGCAAGTTGTTACATGATTGGTGGATTCCTTCTCATTCTTCAATTTACTAGAGCTGCCCACTTTTGGGCTGATTAGTGGCGCCAAATGCATGGGTGTGGTGGCTGAATCTTGGCCATCCATCCTAGGGTTTTCATAGTATAATTTCTATTGGTCCAGTTCCGACAGTTTAGCATACCAAAATCTTACCGATTTCTCTTAAATCAGTAAACCAGTTTTTAGAAAAAATTCTGTGAGGTTTCCTATGCTCCTAACCTAATTCCATCAAGCCTAATCCTTCTAAATCACATGTAATTGACTTTAAGTAAATGTTTAATTGAATTCTAATTAAACCCACTTATTCGATAAAAATCGAACAACTCGGTCGATAAAATTTTTCGGGCATTACACTTCCCAATAGTGGACCACCTCCCCTCACCACCACAAGAGCCATTGCCACAGCCACTAGGTTCCGTCATTGTGTCCTATGTTTGTTGTTGGTCATTTTAATCAGAAAGTTTTTTCTTTTTGCTATTTTTTATCCTTGTAATTGTAACACCCTAATAAACCCATACTACGCTTAAGTCGTATTACGGCGTTTTATTAGTTGTTACTTATGCTCGTGAAAACTAAACTTCTCTTGAAATTAAATTACGCGGAAAATACGATAAGATTTTTCTTTGAAATACATTGTCGCCTAGCAAAATGGAAAAGTAAGTTCTTGCTTAAGATAGCAGAGAAAGAGCGTGTCGCATCCAATAATATATACTCCAATATCATAAAACAAGGATAAGGTAAATGATAATAATTCACAAATATATTGCATTAAATCCAACTATTACATTCATATGGGTTCGTACATATATATACATACATTTTAGCATTACATCAAAGGAGGCTCATGGTCGGGCCATGGTCCAAATACTAAATACTACATAAGTTTAAATGGCAAAGCCTAACTCAAAAGAAATATGCGAAGATGCAGAGCGATGGTCGCCATAAGTCCCAAAACAGCTTCTGCCTTTGCATCCCACGCCACACGTCCGGGTCACAAGGTTGGGATCCACGCCCACTCCACCGATACCGCCGAGATCCGTGACGATACTAAGAACAACTAGGGGTGAGAAATGGAATTTCTCAAGAGGGACTCGAACCCGACACGGAAGTGTCATCGCCATCGCCCCAAATACTTCGGGTTTTATTAATGAAAATAGTGAGCATGCATAAAGTTCACCTCTTGGATTTTCGAAAAACATGAGTATCCGAAGCAGATTCAATTTTAACATACTCTCTAATCATTTATATCATAACATACATGGGCATAAGTATAATCATATAAAACATACATGTTCATGCTATAAGATTCTCTTAACTTCTTTCCCTTTCTAGGCTTTGACCAAGTCCCTTTTTCTTTTTCTTAATTTGACTTTATCTTTCACCCACTAAACATAAGTGGTAATGAGCCACACCGCGGTCAGTCGCCACCATAGAATTTCAGACTTACACTAGCCGGGTCATGCCATGCCTCATGTAAGACTATCCCCTATACTCACACTAGCTGGCCGCGCCATGCCCTCATGTGAGTCGTGGGGGGTGAGGGGAAATTTAAATTAGGTCACCTTCCCTTTTGAAGGATCATACCCTTAGTTCATCTTTTTCTTATTAAAGCTTATGATGCAAAGTTATTCTGATTCTTTTCCACATTTGTGCTACATGATCGGCCCCCAAATGTGGTTCCTTTATCAATCACCTCCAAGCATGACGCCGTCCCCAGGGTGTCTATTTATTAGTCTTGTCATGTTTATCATTAAGCATCATATTATCAACATATCATATTCATATCATCATGATTTATCATAATATCGACATCATATCATTATCATCCTTATCATCATCATAACACTATCATAATCATCATCATATCACATCATCATCATCATGATCATCATCATATCATATCATAATCATCATCATCATATCATATCATCATCATTACTCATCATCATCATAGCATCATGCTTGCACATAAACATAGGCATATTCCTCAAGCAAAGTTTTATGAGCTTAGCTTAGTAAATTGGGTCAAGCTTTAATTGAGATTGCCTCTTGTGTAAACTTCTTTTATTAGGCTTAGTGCCAATTTTGTCTAATGTCCTTTTTGATACTTTTTAAGTTGAATTATGAGGGTTCTCTAATGCTTAATGTAAGGGTATTAATGTCTTAAAGCTTATTTCTCCTTATTCTTCAACTTTTACCATAACTAGTTTTACTTTTTACAGTGGGCAGTAACTTGAAAATCTCACCATAATTTCATCTTTTTACTTTTTATTTCTGAATTTTGTGTGGATATACTTCTCTGAGTCTATTTTTAAACAAAAAGAAACCCCACTTAAAAATTCATTTTGTAGCTTGAGTTATGTATATTTTATTCTGACTGTTCAGTTTCTAAGTTCACTCCTGGTACAGTGGATTGTTACTTCATTATAATTACTCAGAAGGAATCTGAGAAAACTGTTTTATGGGTTTGTTCCTATATGTCTTAGCTTTCAATTAAACTTGGTCTCACTCAAAAATCATTTTTGTAGCTCGAGTTATACCCATTTTAGTGTAGACTGCCCAGACAGAAACCAATCCGAGAACAGTCCACTTTGAAAATCATATCTCACTCATTCCAACTCCGAATCTTATGTATTTTATATGTATGGAAAGCTCTCTGAGTCTATTTTCATATAAAATTGGTTCCACTAATTTCTGAGTTCTCTGAAAATTTATACTGTTCGGTTTACAGACTGCCAGAAAATCCAGATTTCACGTTTTGATTTTCCTCATGTTTTCTCCAAAACACTCAACCTCACTTTCAAGAAAACATTCTCAAGTTATAAAACACTCATATACCATGAAAGATTAGTGAAAACTAACATGTTGGAGTTCAAAATATTGAGTTCAACCATGTATCACACCAAACCGAAAAACATGTTTTCAAATAAACCACCATACAAGCAACAACATCTCATTTTATGACAAGAATGGCTATGATGCCCATAATCAATCTTTAAAACCACCTAGCTATGGAGAGCATAGGAGTTCTAAAGCTTGAAAAACAAGAGAGAAAAAGAGTTTTGAGCCACTACCAAAGAGAGTTTTCTTGAAGGATTTTGAAGGTGGAGAAGGTTGGAGAGAGCCTTCCTCCTTGAGTGCTTGGAAACTGGGCCTGTGTAATGAGTGATCTTGTTTCTCCAAAGACCAAAAATGGTGGTCCTTGAAGGATGGTGATGGTGGTGGATAGGAGATGAGGGTGATGGTGGTAGAAAAGTGAGGACTTAGGTAGGAAAACAAGAAGAACAAGAAGAAGAGTAGGAAGAACAAAGAGAGGTTTAGAGAGAGTGAGAGCTTTTGTGTATATTCTTGAGAGAGAAATGAAAATGAATTGAGGAGAGATGGAGGGAAAGTGGCGCATAAATGGGGAGAAAGGTGATGTGATTTTTGCTTCTTACACAAGCTAGGGAGCCGTGGGAAAACCATGTGCAAAAGAGTGTTGTCAGGTTTCCTTCTGAGTCTTGGCAATTGGGTAAAGACTATGTAGTGTTTTCACAAGTGGTTAAAAGCATGAGCTCTCTTAGGATTGGGCATTGGATGGCTGGGGATCACACCAAGTGTCATGATCTTGGTGAAGAAGAGTACAACTCTTGTCATGACTTAAGGAAGCTACTAATATGGACTCTTTATCTAAGGGTGCATGATGAGAAAGTAATTGAATTCATTGACGCTCTTGCTTTGACCAAACTTTCAAACAATAAAATAAAGGGAAGTGTCTACATCTTTATAATTGTTGTAATTATCTAAATGTTAATTAATTCAATTGATTTAAATTACTCATTAGCACATTTTAGCTAAGAAGGATTTTCCTCATTAATTTTGTAAGAAGATGTGAAGGTTAATGTGATTAAGTTTTGAGACTTATGTGCTCTTAGTTAATTAGATTAGACCACCTTGATTTTATGTTCTAAATCATGGATTAATAAAGATTAGACAATTGGGCTTTTAATTATAACTTTTAATGCATTATGTTTCAATTGTTGACTTTTACTTATCTTGTTGACTAGCCTTTAATTTACTAAGCTCTTGCTCATCGAGATTAGCCGATTAATTCTCAATTAATCGTTAACCTCTCTAATTAGTCAGGATTACTGAACTAATTAGCTTAGACAAAAATTGGGGATGTTACAGTAATACCTTTGTTGATAATTGTTAGTTAAGAATGAAGAGTCGGCCAGTTGCTCTATAGTGTTACTTGGAAAATGACATGATATTTCTTTGATTTGAATATAAATGTTGAATTTCAATTTATTTGAGAACGAATCATAGGTGAGTTGGTTTATTAGATAACACACTTAGAGCATAGTTAGAGCTTACAGTTAGAGCATATGTAAGAACTAGTAGTAGTTTGTAGATTTATATTTTTCTCAAGACTTATGTTTTCAAGCATAAAGAGGTAGGATAGAAGAAGGAGAATGAGATTGCATGTGTAACACCCTCCCAAGCACAATGTCATCTTAAGTCATGGCACCATACTCAGGAGTTGTTACCATTACCTGAACGGACCTTGTCTGATAACAACCTCTGGCCATCTTCAATATTTCTTCAACTATCTAAAGATAATACGGAAATAAACATAGGAGTGATAATTTAAAATTCTCGATAAGATTCACTAAACTACCTGTAACATCCTTAATTTCATGTCGTGCTAAATTACCTCAGTAACCCTGAGTAATTAGGCACTTAATGAGAAACTATGAGATTAAGGCTTAATGAAGGGATCAACGAAGAGTTTATGAGTTAACTCTGATGAGAAAAGTCAGGAGAATGCTTAGTTGAGATTAGATAGTCTCTAATTAAGTAAGTCAGACCCTTAATAGCCTAATTAAGCACTATTCACCCTCAATTAGCTTAATCGAGTTTAATTAAGGATAATTAAGCTTAATCACAAGATTAATTTTTTGTTAATCATGTTCTTTGTGTTAATCACTAATCCTTGCTTAATCATATTAATTAAGTTGCAAGAGCACTTAATCACATGATTAAATTCAAATTTAGTCAACTAGACAATAAAGTAAAGGGTGATGTCATTAAAGTATAAAGTATTAGACAAGAGTGCTTTATGCAAGAGTTGACTTTGTCTTTGTCCCCCCAGCATCCACTTTGTTCCCTTAATCACAAGATAATACAAAATTAAGCAAAATATCTCACTTTCCTTCCTTAATGATTTATGCCACCCTCTCTCCCTCCCACACTCATCCATTTTCATTTTCACTCTTCTCATTCTCTCTCTTAAGACCAAATCCTCCCACTTCTCTTTAAACACTTCTTCTTCTTCTTCTTCTTTTTCCTTTCTCCACCTCCATAACCAAACCTTCTTCACTTAGCCCTTCAAAGACCACATCTTTTGGTATTTGAAAAAGAGATCTAAACACTACCATCATCATTTTCAAGAGACCTCAAGAGTTCTCTCACCTTCCAAGATCAAATTGTCACCATCTTCAAGGAAGGAACCACCATCATCATCATCTTCTTCTTCTCTTGTTGTAGCGCCATTTTCAAGTAGAGGTAGTGATCTTCACTCTTTTACTTTGTTTGCTTAAGAAAGCTTGAAGCTTGGTTCTTCTCATGACCAAGATCTTCAAGTGAGAACTTGAGAAAATTTTTTATGCTCTTCATGAGCAAAAGTTTCTACTTTTGGTAAAATATGTTCATGCTCTTCTTCAAGTATTCTTGATGTTTCTACTTTTGGTAAAATAAGTTCATGTTCTTCTTCAAGTGTTCTTGATGTTTCTATTTCTGGTAAAATATATTCATGTTCTTGTTCATGGGTGTTCTTGAGTTTTTGAAAAGTTTCCTTCTTTAAGTGCGTTAAAGTTTCCATTTTCCTTTCTTAGTGTATGAGATCTTGATGTTTTTGGGTCGTGTGGGAGTTGAAAGTTACCTATATTCCTATGATGATGTTTATGAGTAGAAAAGTTGCTACCTTTCATCATTTTCCCTTGATTTGACACATTCTTGATGCATGAAATTTTAAAAAGTTGTTACTTGCAACCTTAAAGTTGGCGCTATTTTGGTGCCTTCATAAAAGTCTTATTTTGTTTTGTTTTGAAGACAAGGGTATATGTAAAAGTCTAAGCTTTTTGGAATATTATGCCTTTTTGAGTTATAGAAATAGTATGTTGTTACTTTATGTTTTAAAGATTGATTCTTGGAGGCAAATCCTTTCATAAAGTTTTAAACTTTAATCAAGAGGATAACTTTAAGCTATAAAGTTATAAGCTTGCACTTTAAGTCTTGTAAAGGTAGAGTCCTGAAATGATTATATTAGAAAAGTTTTAAGCTTTAAGCAAAAAGATCACTTTTGAACCATCAAAGTGTTAACTTTTATAAAGATCAAGACTTTATAACTCTAAAGTTAATGTTTTATATCACTAGTCCATAAAGTAGGAATCTTTTAGACTTTAAGACAACCTTAAATCATAAAGTTGAGACCTTGATGGTCTTAGAATAAATAAAAGTGCAAACTTTCATAAAGAATAAGAAATTTTAATTCAAAAGCTAGTATCTTGTATCATTATTTCATAAAGATTCAATCTTTAAGGCAAGAGTATAATTTTAGAGACACTTACTTTTATAAAGGATAAAACTTTATGACTACCTTATAAAGAATGATAACTTTTATAATACTTAAGGTAATATCTTGTTATGTTAGTGATAAAAGCTTGAAATTTTGTAACTTGGTTAAGTTAAAAATCAACCTTGGTGATTAGTGAACATGGTGTTGTTGGGTTCATGAGTGTGGTTATGCGTTGTCATGACCCAAGAATTAGAGAGATCTCGCACTCCTTGGGAACAAAAGTATAATTAGGGCCTCTGAGCATACCATGAACCTAGGAATCACTAAGTGCACTATCTCAAGGAAAGGAAATAATCATTTAACTTAATTAATTTGAACAAGTGTTCCATAAGATGTATACTCAATTAAAGAGTAATTTCACGTAAGAACTAAGTAACTAAAAGACTATGTACATATATTTTAACTATATGATTCTCTCATGGGTAACCACGGAAAATTATATGATAATTCATAAGATTCTTCATGAAGAACAATACAACTATAAACCCCCCTAGGGTATGAATGTGTGATACCATTCAGCATGACGAATGACAAGTCTGATTGAGCTTTGTCTCATGATTGAATGATTAGTGTGATGATATGATATAGACATAATGGACTATTGATTGAAAGTTTTATGATTGGCATTTTGGGGAAGCTCCGGCCTAGTCGTTATGCTGTCGAATTTCCGTCAAAATTATCGACTTAGTCATATCATTACATATGTCTAGTCAAAGAAGTATTATGCATGTAAAGTATAATAATAAGAAAAGAAATAATGGGATATGACCCCTCGATCACTTCAAGGAAATGAGAGATGGTGATCCACAAAGACTCAAGGATCCTTTATGAGGGAGGCAAGGGTGACATGGAGGACCCTTCAACTTAGAGATAACCAATATCGGCTTAGTTTGATTTGGTTTAGTACAGTGTGAGGACGGTCACGGAATGAGCTCATGTCCAAAAGTAGCCTATTTCAAAGGAAGGTAAAGAATGTTAAGCACGTGCTAAAATGGAAGTAAATTTAAAGTAAAACCATGGTTAAGTCTATGAGGTTGCATGTCAATGCATGTATTTGTATTGTCCATATGCATTATCAATGTTTATTCTATACTTTCGCATGTATGCTTACTTATGATGTTAAGTTTAAAAGCGATTTGCTTCAACCTAAGTTTTCAAAATCATTAAAATTTAACCTATACATGCCCATCGTTTTTCTAATTAAACCCGAAGTGGCTAGGACGATGACGATGACACAATGTTCATCTAGTCGCGATCCTACTGAGAAATCTTGTATTTCTCACTCGTACGTTTCTGTGTCATTTTCAGATAAAGACGATGGGATCCATGGTAGCGCTTTTGACGGTACCTGACTGGATAAGATGAGGAGCTGCCATGTTTCTTCACCTAGCTAAGGAGGATCGAGATAGTAGCATGGTATTTTCATTTTCTTAAGAGCCCCAGTTGAGCAGTTTATGTGTAATTAAGAGCATGTAGGAAGTCATGTGGCTTAATTTGACCTATTACATATTTGATACTTATTAAGTGTAATGATGACCTTGATTATCTATGATTGCATTCTTGGCTTAAGGTATTGTGTTATGCTGTTTCCATTTTGTTATACGTCTTATTAGTAACTCAACGATATGAAGAACAACATCCATACGTATTCAAGTACGTAATGCTTAAAGGCTTCGTTTTCAAGCATAAAGGTTTAAAAAAAAAAATTACATGTAATTTTCGCATATTAAGCTAATTTTAACTATAAGAACTTCCGCTAGTTGAGAGTAACAAATAGTAATGCCATATAATGACTTAAGCATAGTATGGTATTATTAGGTTGTCACATTTTGGTATCAGAGCAGTTCGTCCTTGTTGAGTGTGAGGATGGACTGACTATGCTTCTAAGCATACTCTATCATGTGATAGAAATCATGCCATGGATCTTACCACAGGGGTAAGATATAGGAATTAGGTAGGCATGACTGTCTGGTTGTGAATGTGATTAGCTACTGCACACTTAGCTTGGTGTTAAGCCTGATCAACTTAATATCTTTGTTTGTGTGTTCAGGAATTGATGACTTCCGATGGGCAGAATAGGTTGCAAGGTGAATCTGCCACCTTAAGTATAGCAGATGTGACAAATGTTTCTCCTACACTGGTCTCAGCTATGAGGAGATAGGTTACTGTAACTAATCGAGCCTTAGGAGGAGTAGTAGGAGCTGAGGGTGACCTAGAATACTTGAAGTTCGCTAAGTTTATGAAGACTAACCCACCAGCTTTCCATGGAGACTTCAAGCCCAAGGAAGTTGAGGGATGGATCGAGGCACTAGAAGGGATATTCTTTGTGTTAGGTTGCACCAAGCTACAGAAAATAATATTTGCTACCTACATGCTGGAGGCTGATGCTGAAGCTTGGTGGGCCAATGCTAAAAGGATGATTTAGGACTCCTAGACCCCCATTACTTGGGAAGTGTTCAAGGCTGCACTCTATAGTAAGTGCGCTACACCAAAGAAAGACGCTTATGGGAAAAGAACAGTTTCTCAATACCAAGGGACTAGGTACAACCTGTACTGCAAGAGACAACCGCAGTTTGGAAGGGGCATGGGTAGTCAGTTACCAAAGCAAATGGTGACTCTTAAGTACCCCAAGTATGGCAAGAATCATGGAGGATGACTCTGCTTAGCAAGATAAAATGTTTGTTTCCCATGCGGAAAGCTTGGACATATGGCTAGGGATTGCACTATCAAGCTGTTGCCCCCTGCCAACAAGCCCCAATACCAAGGAAGGGTCTTTGCCCTTAATGCTGAAGAGGCCACTCAGTTCGACGATTTGATCCAAGGTAAGTACGAGGTTAATGGTGGAACCTTACTTGTACTATATGATTCTGGAACTACACACTCCCTATTTTTCATGATTATATAGATAGATTGGGATTGTCTGTGTCTGAATTGCCTTATATGTTAATTGTTTCTACTCTTGCTGAGAAACTAGTTAAGACTTGTCATTGTTGTCTAAATTGTCATGTCCAAATTGATGGTAGGTCTTTTGTAGCAAATTGATTTGTTTGCCTTTGTTTGGTTTGGATTTGATTCTAGGCATGGGTTGGCTTTTGGCTAACCATACTATGATAAATTATTCTGAGAAATCTATTATGCTTCCCCCTAGACCTATGAAACCTATTGAACCTATTTGTTTGTTCATGAACTCTATCAGAATAGGGAGTAGTAAGTCTGATAATCAGGGATATGTTCTCCTTATGGCTAGTGGAGTGGAACTCGAGCAGGTATTGGATGAGATCCCCATAGTAAGGAAATACCCAAATGCATTTCCTGATGATATACCCGAGTTTCCCTTGGAAAGGGAAATCGAGTTTTCTATAGAGTTGGTACTGGAACGAGGCCAATCTCTGTAGCACCTTATAGGATGTCCCCAATGGAGTTGTTAGAGTTGAAAGGACAGTTAGAAGAGTTGTTAGAAAAGAAGTTTGTAAGACCTAGTACCTCACCTTGGGGAGCCTCAATGTTGTTTGTGAAAAAGAAAGATGGGAGCATGAGGCTATATGTGGATTATAGGCAATTGAACAAAGTGACTGTTAAGGACAAATACCCTTTGCCTAGGATAAATGACCTCATGGACCAACTGCCAGGTGCAGCTGTGTTCTCTAAGATTGATCTGAGATCTAGATATCATCATATAAGAGTGAAGGAGGATGACACACCTAATACAGCCTTTAGGACAAGGTATAGGTATTATGAGTTTACGGTAATGTCGTTTGGATTGACTAACGCCCCTGTTGCTTTTATGGATTATATGAATAGAATTTTTAGACCGTACTTGGATAAGTTTGTAGTTATTTTCATAGATGATATTCTCATCTATTCGAGAACAAAGGAGGAACATGAAGAACATTTGAGGGCTGTGTTGGGAATCTTGAGGGAAAGGAAGCTTTATACTAAGCTATCTAAATGTGAATTTTGGATGGAAGAAGTAAAGTTCTTAAGGCATGTGGTGTCACAAGAAGGTATTACCATGGATCCAAGTAAGATTGAGGCTATGATGAATTAAGAGAGACCAACCTCAGTAACTGAGATAAGGAGTTTCTTGGGTTTAGCCGATTACTACCGTAGGTTTGTAAAAGGATTTTCCCAGATATCTTTGCCCTTAACCAAGTTAACAAAGAAGGATTCCCCATTTGTGTGGACCATGGATTGTGAGAAAAGCTTTCAAGAGTTAAAGAGAAAGTTAATCTCAACCCTAGTATCAGTGCTGCCTGACCTAAGCGGACCATTTGAAGTTTATTGTGATGCCTCTGGGAGAGGTTTAAGGTGTGTTTTGATGCAAAACAGGAACGTGGTGGACTATGCCTCTAGGTAGTTAAAGCCTCATGAAGTAAACTACCCAACCCATGACCTGGAGTTAGCAGTTGTAGTGTTTGCCCTGAAGATATGGAAGCATTATCTGTATAGAGTGAGGTTTGGGGTGTTTTCTAATCATAAGAGTTTGAAGTATCTCTTTAATCAAAAGGAGTTGAATATGAGGCAAAGGAGATAGATGGAGTTGTTGAAGGATTATGAGTTTAGGTTGAACTATCATCCTGGGAAGGCCAATGTGGTGGCTGACGCTCTGAGTCGGAAATCTTTGCATGCGTCATGGATGATGGTCAAGGAGGATGAGCTAGTAAGGAGATTTAGAGACCTTAATCTTGGAGTAGTGTTGACCCCTATAGCTTAAGGTTGAATCAGCTTAGGGTGACAAACAATTTCAAAAGTCAAATTACTGAAGTCATTTGGGACGAGATTTTGCCTAAGTAAAGCTTATCACCCCCAAACGAATGGACAATTAGAGGGGACTATCCAAACTTCAGAGGACACATTAAGAGCTTGTGTGTTGGATGATCGAGGAAGTTGGGATAGATACTTACCTTTTTGATTGAGTTTGCCTATAACAATAGTCATCATGCAAGCATTGGTATGGCACCCTATGAAGCTTTGTATGGAAGGAAGTGTCAATCGCCCCTGTGTTGGTTTAAACCAGGCGAGCAAAGCCTATTAGGATCCGATCTTGTAAAACAGACCACGGAGCAAATAAGGAAGATTAGGGATAGAATCCTTATGGCTCAGAGCTATCAAAAGAGTTATGCAGATGAGAGGAGAAAGCCTTTAGAGTTCCTAGAAGAAGAACATGTGTTCTTGAAAATCACTCCTACGACTGGTATAGGTAGAGCCATGAAGGTCAAAAAAAAAAAAAAGTTAAGCCCTCATTTTCTTGACCCCTTTCAAATTCTAAATCGTGTCGGGTCAGTTGCTTACCAAATGGCCTTACCTCCAAACTTGTCAAACCTTCTTGATGTCTTTTATATGTCTCATTTGAGAAAATACCATTCCGATCCTAGTCATCTACTTGAACCCAAAAGTGTACAGTTAAAGGAGTACCTAACCTTCAATCTGTCGCCGGCTCGGATTGTGGATCATGGGGTAAAACAGTTGAGGAATAGGACAGTACCATTGGTCAAGGTGGCTTAGGGTAGAGTAAACATGGAGGAGTATATATGGGAGTTAGAGTTCGAGATTGAGATGAAGAACGAGTACCCGATCTGCTTATAGGTAACGAATTTTGAGGGCAAAATTCTTTGTAAAGGTGAGGAGAAATATAACATCCTCAATTTCATGTCATGCTAAATTATCTTAGTAACCCTGAGTAATTAGGCACTTAATAAGAAACTATGAGATTAAGGTTTAATGAATGGATCAACGAAGAGTTTATGAGTTAACTCTGATGAGAAAAATCAAGAGAATACTTAGCTGAGATTAGATAGTCTCTAATTAAGTAAGTTAGACCCTTAATAGCTTAATTAAGCACTAATTACCCTCAATTAGCTTAATCGAGTTTAATTAAGGATGATTAAGCTTAATTGCAAGATTAATTTTTTGTTAATCATGTTCTTTTGTATTAATCACTAATCCTTGCTTAATCATGTTAATTAAGTTGCAAGAGCACTTAATCACATAATTAAATTTAAATTTAGTCAACTAGACAATAAAGTAAATGGTGATGTCATTAAAGCATAAAGCATTAGACAAGAGTGCTTTATGTAAGAGTTGACTTTGTCTTTGTCCCCCAAATATCCACTTTGTCCCCTTAATCACAAGATAACACAAAATTAAGCAAAATATCTCACTCTCCTCCCTTAATGATTTACGCCACCTTCTCTCCCTCCCATACTCATCCATTTTCATTTTCACTCTTCTCATTCTCTCTCTTGAAACCAAATCCTCCTACTTCTCTCTGAACACTTCTTCTTCTTCTTCTTCTTGTTCCCACCTCCATAACCAAACCTTCTTCACTTAGCCCTTCAAAGGCCATATCTTTTGGTCTTTGAAGAAGAGATCTAAACACTATCATCATCATTTTCAAGAGACCTCAAGAGTTCTCTCACCTTCCAAGATCAAACCGTCACCATCTTCAAGGAAGGAACCACCATCATCTTCTTCTTCTTTTCTTGTTGTAGCGCCATTTTCAAGTAGAGGTAGTGATCTTCACTCTTTTACTTTGTTTGCTCAAGAAAGCTTGAAGCATGGTTCTTCTCATGACCAAGATCTTCAAATGAGAACTTGAGAAGATCTTTCATGCTCTTCATGAGCAAAAGTTTCTACTTTTGGTAAAATATGTTCATGCTCTTCTTCAAGTGTTCTTGATATTTCTATTTTCAGTAAAATATATTCATGTTCTTGTTCATGGGTGTTCTTGAGTTTTTGAAAAGTTTCCTTCTTTAAGTGCCTTAAAATTTCCATTTTCCTTTCTTAATGTATGAGATGTAACATCCACCGGAATTTTTTTATCGTTTTTCGCTTAGTTGTTCAATTTTTATCGAATAATTGAGGTTAATTAAAATTTGACTAAATATTTATTTAGGATCAATTAATTAGCAATTGATTGAGTTAAGATGTAAGGGAATTAGGTTTGAAGCATAGAAGATTTCATAGAAATTTTCTTAAAACCGATTTACCTATTTAAAGGAAATCGGTAAGATTTCGGTATTTTAAATTGTTGGATCCGAATCAATAGAATTATATACCCAAAATCCTATGACTCAAAGGCTGAATACTCAACCATTTAACCCTCTATGGGTGGCGCCACCAAGGCCATAAGGAGAAGGAAGCATGGCTGAAAATTGGCCACAAAATTTCAGCCAATCATAACACACCTAGCCAACCACTTATTAATTGTTGAATCAGATTTTTTTTCTCTTCTCATTCAAGCAGACTTGTGCCATTCCCTTCTCCTTCTGGCCTTATTCATCTTTTCTCCCCTCAATCTACTCCAATAACCTTCAAGTCTTGACAAGATTCCACCCACCAAACTCCAAAATCTAACAAGATCACATGCAAGGAGGTAGAGATTCAACTTTGTTCTTGTCTTCTTGGGTATGAGTGGTTGATTGGTGCTTTTGTTTTCTCATTTCCTAATGTGGTGTTTGGATGTATATGATGATTATTGGTTGGTTTGATGGCTGCTTTTGTGTTTAAAACCGATTAAGAAGTGAAAAGGAGTAAGAGTAGGATGCAGAGAGGGGTTAGAAGAGTAAAACCCTTCGGTAGTCCGTACGGCAGAGTGTACGGCTCTGCCTACAGCCGTTTAAATTTGATGAAACTATTTTTATATGAAACTATACATTTAGGGCTTTCCATACATATACAATATAAGGCCATTGGATTAGTATTGAGAGAGATATGAATTTTTGAAGTTTGACCTAAGTTTTTGAGTTTGATTCTGGCCAAACTAGGTTGTTCAGGGAAAAACTTTCCTTTACAACTTGGAATTGAATGAAATAAACTTTGTTAGAAAGCTTACACATAGGAGAATATCCCATAAAAATTTTAGAGTTAGATACAGTCCTATTTGCTCCCAGTAGTTCAAGGAACTTGCCCTATGTCCAAACTAGGCCAAAATAGGGCAGTTCAGAAAGGTCAAATTTCAAGGCTTATAACTCAAGTTCTACTAAAGAAAATGAAATGGAACTTGTTGAAATGAAATCTTGTCCCATTAGATTTAATATGATACCAATTTTGTATGATTTGAACTAGTTTTCGATTTTTAGTGGATTTTTACTTTTAAGTGTGTAATTTTAGCTAACTACAGAGTAGGCCGAGATAAAGCTTAAATAACTTGAGCTACATTTTTATCAAAATTAGACGGAATCAAAGAGGTTAGAAAATAGACACATAACACTCTAACATATCCAAAATTTAGGTCCAGATGAGTTAAATAGAAATTTTGGCTTTATTTACAAAAATCAGGTTGAATGAATGTGTTGAGACAGCAACTATGTTTTAAATGCAACAATTGTTCCTATGAGATTAATGATTGAATTTTGAATGAAATGTTATGATTTCTCTGAAAAATTGGTTTTCTGAGTACTTGCACTATTCATGGGGAAGCGGACACATTCCGTTATGCTGCCGAAATTTCGGTAAACCCTATGCATGAGTTATAATATACATTCAGATCCATGTGCATTTGCAAGAAATTCATAAAGGTTATATTATGATGAAAGTTCCATAATACTTGGGCCAGCCCCGGATTAAGATTAAGGGCAATAGATTGGTGGGAAGGTCGGGGAAAGTAAACCCGGCATTTCTACATAGGAACGAACTCGATCCTAAAAAGCAGACAATTACCCAGGAGTCAAATGGCCAAGAACTCCCAGGGGACCAAGTAACGAAAAAGATTATGATGCTAAGTTTGAGAACGAATCCTTGCATGGTTACATGGCATGGTCATTACAAGTTGTTTATAGTTTGACTATTATGTTTACTTGTCGCCGTTTGTTTATTTATTCTGCTTATTATTCTGTGTAACACTATTCAATAGTTTATTCTATTTCTTATGCTATCGTAAGTAAAATTGAATCTTGCCTCGAACAAGATATTTACTTAAACTTATTAAATGTGGATAGTTCCATTTGACGCCATTTTTTTATAATTAAATAAAAACCAAGGCAACTAAGAATGACTGTGACGTCAGTCCAATACCGTACTCGAATCCTACTGAGAATTTCTTTAAATTCTCACCTCACTTTGTGTTTCCTCATCATTCTGACCCTGGTGATGAACATGATAGCCACTCTGTTTATTGAGATCTCGGACCTGTAGCTCCACCATGACCCCATAGCAGACTCATTGTATATAGCTGGCACCTGCCATTTCCGTTTCTACATTTTTAGCAATAGGAATTTTGTTATTTCTTTATTTCACCCTGCTTTTGACTCTGCTGCTCCATATTTTGCGGTCCCGTTGCATGTAGCACACCCTCCTCCAGCATCTCCAACACCTGCAGCACCTACAGCCCCTGCCGGCCCTCCATCAGAGTCACCTCCATAGGTGGTTCCAGATATTCCGCTCAATTCTGAGAGCGATCCTTTCGAGGCTACTGGCTCATCATCCTCTTCTTCGGGACCAAGTGTTGACTACTCCCCAACCGGGCTTGGTATGGCCAATGGCTACATGACCGAGTAGGTTCCGACCGCCGGTTATATTGTACAGTATGGCCCTCTTTTGGCAGTGTGTAGCATTGGGCCATAGATTTAGCCATAGGTATATCAACTAGTTTGAAATGTCCTCTAAGGACATCGTAGGACCGTTTTGACTGACATGGGCCTTATGTCTTTTTGGTACACCGGCCCCACTTATGTATCCTCTTTTGAACTTGTATATAAACTGAAGTGTTGGCTTCTAATATATATATATGTATGTATACAACTGGTGATATATTACCTATCTTTATCTTTTCTGTTGTGCTTTTTATCAAATTTTGTTACGTTCTACGATGCTGATACCATTTATTAAATACAACGCACCGTTTCTTCTGTTTACATATATCTATGTGATCTCTGCACCCCGAGATGTGTTTCGTCAAATATATAAATATACATATCAAAGAAAAAGAGAATACAATACAATAAATACAGCTATAAATAGAACACTAACACGGTAACGCAATCTACTCAATTTCATACTATGACTTAAGCATAACATTAAATTGGTTGGGTGTTACATGAGATCTTGATGTTTTTGGGTGGTGTGGGAGTTAAAAGTTACCTATATTCCTATGATGATGTTTCTGAGTGGAAAAGTTGCGACCTTTTATCATTTTCCCTTGATTTGACACATGCTTGATGCATGAAATTTTAAAAAGTTGTTACTTGCAACCTTAAAGTTGGCGCTATTTTGGTGCCTTCATAAAAGTCTTATTTTGTTTTGTTTTGAAGACAAGGATATATATAAAAGTCTAAGCTTTTTGGAATATTAAGCCTTTTTGAGTTATAGAAATGGTATTTTGTTACTTTATGTTTTAAAAATTGATTCTTGGAGGCAAGTCCTTTCATAAAGTTTTAAACTTTAATCAAGAGGATAACTTTAAGCTATAAAGTTATAAGCTTGCACTTTAAGTCTTGTAAAGGTGGAGTCTTGAGATGATTATATTAGAAAAGTTTTAAGCTTTAAGCAAAAAGATCACTTGAGCCATCAAAGTGTTAACTTTTATAAAGATTAAGACTTTATAACTCTAAAGTTAATGTTTTATATCACTAGTCCATAAAGTAGGAATCTTTTAGACTATAAGACAACCTTAAATCATAAAGTTGAAACCTTGATGGTCTTAGAATAAATAAAAGTGCCAACTTTCATAAAGAACAAGATTTTTAATCAAAAGCTAGTATCTTTTATCGTTATTTCATAAAGATTCAATCTTTAAGGCAAGAGTATAATTTTAGAGGCACTTACTTTTGTAAGATCCCCAATTTTTGTCTAAGCTAATTAGCTCGATGTCTCCGGCTAATTAGAGGGGTTAGCGATTAATTAAGAACTAATCGGCTAATCCCGAGAGCAAGGGCTTAGTAAATTAAAGGCAAGTCAAAAATTGAAACATAATGTATTAAAAGTTACAATTAAAAGCCTAATTGCCCAATCCTTATTAATTCATGATTTAGAACATAAAATCAAAGTGATCTAACCTAATTAACTAGGAGCATATAAGTATCACACCTTAATTACATGAAGATTAACCCTCATATCTTCTTTACATAATTAACGAGGAAAAACCCTTTTATTGAAAATGTACTAATGTGCAATTAAACCAATTGAATTAATTAGCGTTTAGAAATTTGTAACAATAGTAAAAATTTAGAAACTTCCCTTTAATTATTGTTTGAAAATTTGGTCAAGGCAAGAGCCATATCCAACCATCCATTTGCCTTCTCATCATACACCATTAGATCAAGAGTCCATGTTAGTAGATTCTTTGAGTCAAGACAAAAGATCTACTCTCCTCCATCAAGATTGTGACACTTGGATTAATCATATTCATCCAATGCCAATCCTAAGATAGGTCATGCTTTTAACCACTTGAAAACACTACATGGTCTTTACCCAAGTGCCAAGACTCAAAGGAAACACAACTCCCTCTTTTGCCCCAAGGTTTTCCCACTCTCTTGCTTGTTGTAAGAAGCAAAATCATATCACTCCTTCCCCCTCATTTTTGCGCCATCAGCCCACTCTCTCTCCCCCTCATTTCATTTTTCATTTCTTCTCTCAAGACACAAAGCTCTCACCTCTCTCTAAACCTCTCTTTGTTCTTTCTAACCTTCTTCTTATTCTTCTTGTTTTCCCTACTCTAAGTCATCACTTTTCCACCACCATCACCCTCATCTTCCATCACCACCCTCATAAGCCCTTCAAGGACCACCCTCTTTGGTTCTTGAGGAAGCAAAACAAACACTCACTTAGCCCCATTATCAAGCTCAAGGAGGAGGAAGGTCATCTCCAACCCATCAACTCTTTCTACTCCTCAAGAAACCCCTTTGGTAGTGACTCTAACCTTCTTCTTTTATGTGTTCTTCAAGCCCTTGCACTCCTAACCTCTCCATAGCTAGGTGGTTATAGGACTTGTTTCCAAGACCTCATAGCCATGCTTGTTGATATGATGAGTTTTTCATGTGTTATGTTCTTTTCTTTGGCATGAAACTTTCGGTTGGTGTGTCTATTGCTATTGAACCAAATTTTTAGAAATTAAAACATTGATTTAATACCAAGATCTCAAAGTATAAAAGTGGTTTGGAAGAGAAAAGTGGTCACTTGAGGAAAAGCTTTAATGTTTTTACAAGAAAACTCAATGAAACCAAAATCGTGGAAGTTGGGAAATTCTGGTAGTCTGTATGGCGTGACTGATAACTCTTTCAATATAACTCCAAATGCAACAAAACTAATTATATGTGAAAATAGACTCATAGAGCTTTTTATACATATAAAATACGTGAAATTTGGATTTAAAACTAGAGAGATATGAATTTTCAAATTCTGCTGTCCTCAGATGTATTTCTGTTTGGACAGTATGTAATAAAATGTGCATAACTCAAGTTATACATAACATTTTTTAGTGGAAACAAGTTTTTTGGAAAGCTAAGACATAGAGGAACATCCCCATAAAATATTTTTGTCAGATTCCATGTGAGGAACTCCCAGTGGAGTTGACAAGCCACCGACCCAAGTTGAACTTTCAAGTCTGAACAGTTAGAATAAAATGTTCATAACTCAAGCTACAAAATGAATTTTTGAGTGGGGTTTCTTTTGTTTAAAAATATACTCAGAGAAGTATAAACATACCAAAATTCGAAACAAAAGAGTAAAAGATGAAATTATGGTGAATTTTTGAAATTACTGCCCCACTATAAAAGTAAAACTGTTATGGTTAAGTTTTAAAGGTTAATGAGAAATAAGCTTTAAGACATTAAAACCTTTATACTAAGCATTGGAAAAACCCTCATAATTCAACTTAAAAGTTTCAAAAAGGATAATAGATGAAATTGGCCCTATGCCTAATCAAAGAATTTATACAAGAGGCAATCTCAATTAAAAGTTTGTACCAAATTTACTAAGCCAAGCTCATAAGTCTTTGTGTGATATGTATGCCTCTATGTATCCATATGATGATGTTGATATGATGATGATGATTATGATATGATATGATGATGATGATGCTTATGATATGATATGATGATGATCATGATGATGATGATATGATATGATGATGATGATTATGATAATGATATGATGACGATATGAATATGATATGTTGATGATATGATGCTTAATAATATGCAATAAAAGAATCACATTTGGGGACGGCGATACGTAACGCCTAAATGTGGAAGAAAATTAGAACAACTTTGCATCATAAGCTTTAATAAGAAGAAGACGAACTAAGGGTGTGATCCTTCAAAGGGAAGGTGACCTAATTTAAGCTCCCCTCACCCACGACTCACATGAGATATTGCATGACCCAGCTAGTGTGAGTATAGGGGATAGGTCTTACATGAGGCATGGCATGACCCAGCTAGTGTAAGTACCGAAATTCTATGGTGGTGACGGCCACGGTATGAGCTCATTACCACTTATGTTTAGTGGGTGAAAAGTTAAGACTTAAGATAAAGTCAAGTTAAGAAAGGAAAAGGGACCTCGGTCCAAACCCTAGAAGGGGAAGAAGTTAAGAGAAGTTTATAGCATAGCTATACATGTTTTATTTAATTATACTTGTGCCCATGTATGTTAGGATATAAATGATTAGAGGATACGTTAAAAGTGAATCCGTTTCGGATATTCATGTTTTCGAAAACCGAAGAATGGAACCTTATGAATGCTCACTATTTTCATTAATAAAACTGAAGCGGCTGGGACGATGACGATGACACTTTAGTGTCAGGTTCGAGTCCAACTGAGAAATCTTATTTCTCACTCCAGTTATTTTTCCGTCTCATCACCAGATACCTATGGCATATCCCGTGGAGTGGAGCATGGATCCTCCCCACCATGAGTGGGCCTACGACGAGGATGCCCAAACTATCATGGCGACAACCACCACGATAATCTATACCTACTTTCATCTTGGTCGCATACATGAGGGAGAGGAGCCCGACATCCTGCCAGCCCCAATCGACCTTTCCTCTGCCTACCTCGGACAGTTGTTGCGTCCTTGGGATTTTCCTCCCGAGCCCTTGCCGGACATCGAGATGGAGCCGATGTCTCCAAGCCTACTAGCAGCCAAGCCCCTGCCACAGCTGGCGATTCCCGTGGTCGATGTGAGCTCCACGGCTACTCCGAGGACTGCAGCCGCCTCGCCGCCGCCCCTTGAGTATCACCCTGCCATGTCTGAGGAGGATCGCTCCAAGGAGCGTTCGTCGGTAGCTAGCTATACTCCAGGCCGTCGTGTTCATCACATAGAGGTGATTAGCAGGCACCCCCGCATCATCCGTACTCCTCACGTTCCCCGAGGCCGAGGAGCGAGGGGAAATAGGCACTCGAGGACCTGATTTTCATCCGATCGAGCGCAACGAAAGGGGCTATTTTAATATTGCTCCTTATCTCATATATTTCATTTTGGGACGAACCTTGTTATATTTGTTTATGTTTGATATTTTGGGGCCATAACATGACCATGAGTCTCTTTTTTATGTATTGTTAAATACTATGAGACTTTATATATATGTATGATTGATTTAGTAAGGTGAATGTATTATGTTTCTTTACATCCGTTGTTACTTTATTTTACGACTTGTATGTATGTGACGCGCTCTTTCTCTATCTGTCTTCTTGCTCAAGGCTTTACTTTTCAAAACGCTGCAAAGCGACAATGTATTTCAAAAAAAAAAAAATCTGACCATATTTTTCCACGTAACTTAATTTCAAGTGAAGTTTAGTTTTCCACGAGCATAAGTAACAACTAATAAAATGCCGTAATACGACTTAAGCGTAGTATGGATTTATTAGGGTGTTACAACTTTCATAAAGGATAAAACTTTATGACTACCTTATAAAGAAGATAACTTTTATAATACTTAAGGTAAGATCTTGTTATATTAGTGATAAAAGCTTGAAACTTTGTAACTTGGTTAAGTTAGAAATCACCCTTGGTGATTAGTGAACATGGTGTTGTTAGGTTCATGAATGTGATTATGCATTGTAATGACCCAAGAATTAGAGGATCTCGAACTCCTTGGGAACAGAAGTATGATAAGGGTCTCTTAGCATACCATAAACCTAGGAATCACTAAGTATACTATCTCAAGAAAAGGAAATAATCATTTAACTTAATTAATTTGAACAAGTGTTCCATAAGATGTATACTCAAGTAAAGAGTAATTTCACATAAGAACTAAGTAACTAAAAGACTATATACATATATTTTAACTATGTGATTCTCTCATAGGTAACCATAAGAAATCATATGATGATCCATAAGATTCTTCAAGAAGAACAATACAACTATAAATCCCCCTAGGGTATGAATGTGTGATGCCATTCGACATGACGAATGACAAGTTTGATTGAGTTTTGTCTCATGATTGAATGATTAGTGTGATGATATGATATAGACATAATAGACTGTTAATTGAAAGTTTTATGATTAGCATTTTGGGGAAGCTTCGGCCTAGCTGTTATGCTACCGAATTTCCATCAAAATTATGGACTTAGTCATATCATTGCATGTGTCTAGTCAAAGAAGTATTATGCATGTAAAGTATAATGATAAGAAAACAAATAATTGGATATGACCCCTCGATCACTTCAGGGAAGTGAAAGATGGTGATCCACAAAGATTCAAGGAATCTCTATAAGGGAGGCAAGGGTGACATGGAGGACCCTACAACTTAGAGGTAACCAATATCGGTTTAGTCTAATTGGTTTAGTACTGCGTGACGACGATCACAGAATGAGCTCATGTCCAAAAGTAGTCTATTTCAAAGGAAGGTAAAGAATGTTAAGCACGTGCTAAAAATGAAAGTAAGTTTAAAGTAAAACCATGGTTAAGTCTATGAGGTTGCATGTCAATGCATGTATTTGTATTGTCCATATGCATTATGAATGTTTATTCTATACTTTCGCATGTATGCTTAATTATGATGTTATGGTTATGATGTTAAGTTTAAAAGCAATCTGCTTCAGGACTTAAGTTTTTGAAATCATTAAAATTGAATCTATACATGTCCATCATTTTTATAATTAAACCCGAAGTGGCTGCGACGATGACGATGACACAATATTTGTCTAGTTGTGATCCTACTAAGAAATCTTATATTTCTCACTCCTACATTTCCATGTCATCTTCAGATGGAGGTGATGGCATCCATGGTAGCACTTCTGATGGTACCTGACCGAATAAGACGAAGAGCTGCCATGTTTCTTCACCTAGCTAAGGAGGATTGAGATATTAGCATAGTATTTTCATTTTCTTAAGAGCCCCAGTTGGGCAGTTTATGTGTAATTAAGAGCATGTAGGAAGTCATGCGGCTTAATTTGACCTATTACATATGTGATACTTATTAAGTGTAATGATGAACTTGATTATTTATGATTGCATTCTTGGCTTAAGGTATCGTGTTATGTTGTTTCCATTTTGTCATATGTCTTATTAGTAACTCAGTGATATGAAGAACAACGTCCACATGTATGCAAGTAAGTAATGCTTAAAGGCTCGATTTTCAAGCATAAAGGTTTTGAAAAAAAAATTACATGCTTTTTTCGTATATTATGCTAATTTTAACTATAAGAACTTCCGCTAGTTGAGAGTAACAAATAGTAATGCCATATAATGACTTAAGCATAATATGGTATTATTAGGTTGTTACACTACCACATACCATGTCATCATTATTATCTCTAGTGGCTTCGGTTTATTATAAAAAAAAAGTGAACATATTATAGAAACTAAGTTTTATTATTTGAAAACATATGGTCCGAAGCAGGTTAATTTTGTTCACACACTTATCATTTGATAGAGCAGTTTCATAATAGTAATAACAAGAACATAATTTGCAATTTCATAATAATAACAAAAATATAGCTTATGCAAATACAATTGCTCATCATAAAATCATGCATTTATGCTTCCTTTGCTTCTTTTACTCGACACACCTAAGCGTTATGTATAGCCATCCTTAGGGTGTCTGCATGCATACGTCTTTATCTTTAATCTTTACTGCCCTTGGGTAGTTTGATTTAGGAGTGAGCTCAACTCGTTATCGTTGTCACACAGAACTAGCCTAAAAGAGGATCCACGTGCCTCTAATTCGGAGGGATCTCATTTGACCTCCGAGGTAGAAGGATCTCATAGTTTAACTGCCTTCATAAGGAAGGACCCAAATAACTGCCTCCAAGTGAAGGGACCCACATTTTAAACTGCTTTCAAGTGAAAGGATCTCATTTTGTCCTTCGCATTCCTTTATCATTCATATGCTCATATATTTATGCAAACATATGCTTGAGAAATTTATGCACATGCTTCATACCTTATTTTCAAACCTTCATGCTTGCATGACATGTCTTCATATACATAACATATAAACATGCTTAACGTTCACATGTTTTTGCTAGAATTTTGGCAACATAACAGATCAGATCCATTTTCCCATGAATAATGTCAATCAACCAGACAGTCATTCACACAGAAAAATAAATATAATGCATCAATCTTTTGATACTTATACAAATTTTGCAACCTTTGGATTTGAATTAAGTTCCTGCCAATTTCCTTCAGTTCTGCCTAGTATTATAAATTAAGTCATAATTTCTATTTAATTCATTTAGACCTGAATTTTGGATATGATGAAGTCTTATGTGTCTAGTTTTTAACCTCTTTGGTCCCACTCAATTTTGATAAGTATAACTGATGTTATTAAGATTTAACCTTGGTCTGTCTTATTGCTAGGTAGATCTAGATAGTAAAAAGTAAAAATTTACTGAAAGTAGGAAACTGATTGGAATGATACGATTTTAAAGCTGACTGAACTAGTTTTCATTTGCAAGAAGTTTCATTTCATTTGAGTAAGTAAAGCTCAAGTTATGAGCTCTTGAATTTGGCTAACTTGAGCTAGCATATTCTAGCCTGGTCAAGACATAGGGTGACTTCAATAAATTATTAGAGTAACAGGGAGTGAATTTGATTCTTAAATTCTTATAGGATGTTGCTCTATGTGTAACCTTTCTAACAAAATTAGTTGCACTTAATTTGAAGTTGTATAGGGTGAGTTATTCCCTGCACAACTCACTCTGGTCAGATCTAGAGGTACAAATCTAGGGTAAACTTCAAAAAATCATGTCTCACTCAACACTGATCCAATGGCCTTATAATTTATATGATTGGAAAGCTCTAATGTCTAGTTTTATTTTAAAATTAGTTTCATCTCATTTTGATTTTTGTAGACGAATCCATACACTTTAAAATTATGAATGCTATAGCGTTTTCCTAGATAAATTCACTTTGGTAGCTTCCTTTTTAGTTCTTTCACTAATTAATCAATCAAAACTCATTGTATACTCAATAATCTAGCCATAAACATATGCATAACCTCAATATAACATCACAAATTTGAGTATAGATGAATTTTCAAAGCCAACAATTCACAAGAATTCAAGAAAAGAGAATGAATCCTACCTCAAATTGATGTAGAAACTAGTTAGATTTGAGCTCTTGGTGGAAGAAGTGGGTGGAGCTTGGATATTTGAGGAAAAGGAAGTGAGGAAGAAAAGCAATGAAAAGAGGGAGGTCAGCTAAAGGAGGGAGCACGAAATTGCTACAGGAAAGAAGAGGAGTTAGGTTGGTTTTGAATTTAAAGAATGAAAGTTGTAACATCCTTCCCTGTATGGTACTATGCTTAAGTCATAGTACTACACTTGGAAGTGGTTACTATTATCTGGACGGACCTTCTTCGACTGCTACCTCTGGCTGTCTTCAATACTTCTTGAACTATCTGACAATAACATGGAAATAGGAGTGAGAATTGAAAATTCTCACTAGGATTCCTTATTTACCATATACTATGTCATCATTATTATCTTCAGCTGCTTTGGTTTATTAAGAAAAAAAGTGAGCATGCTATGTAATATGCCCAATTGAACAGTCGAAAATATATTGTCCGAAACAGAGTTTAGTTTATTCACATACTGATTAAACAAAGAGGGAGTAATTTATGAAACGGTAATAGGTAAAGTCAATAATAATAAAAACTAGCTAACAGATAGGGATGTGTGCAAATGCATAGGTTTTAAATCATATCAATATATTGGAATTATTCATTCACTTGTTAAACAAAGTAGAAATCTAAACATAAGTATAGCAGACTAAATAGCCCATATATATGTGGAAGCAATTAGGCTCCTAACAAGCAGAGAAAGGAATTGAAGCATAAGTATAGCAATAGAAAGAACAAGTGGATAATATGCAAATATGAATGCAACATGAATTCTTGATGTAGATGCTTCCGTTTCTTTTTAACTTTCTTTTCTTGGCACACCTAGGCATTACGTATCACCGTCCCTGGGGTGCTTGTTTTTATCCTTATCCATACTTGGTCTCCTGAGAGTCTTTGGCCATATACTCCTAGGTAATAGTCTACTTCTCAAAACCGAGTTCATTCCTATACAGGATTGCTGGATTTACTTTTCTCGACTCTCCCACTGATCTATTCCCCTTATCCTTATTCCAAAAAAAATATGGAATCCTTTATAATCTTCATAAATTGCATGCACAACTAACATTATCTTTCTTAAGCATCACATGTACATACAAATATCTCACATAGTATATAAATTCTTTGCCGGAATTTTGATAGCATAACGAATCAAGTTCACTTCCCCATGAATAATGCCAGGCTACCAGAAAGATCAATCAAACACTCAAACCAACATGAAGCATCAAGTTTATAATCAAAATGTCAATCACATAGTATGCCAGCATCAATAAGGTTTCTACTCATTCTACTCAATTCTGCCTGATTTTGTAAAATTCACTAAAATTTCTATTATATTCATTTAGCCCTAAATTTTGGATATGTCATAGTGCTATGTGTCTAGTTTCCAACCCTTTTTGTCCCATCTCATTTTGATTTGTGTAGCTCAAGTTATTCAAAGTTTATTTCAGTCTGCTCTACAACTAGCCAGAAATGCACCCATGGAAGTAAAAATTCACAAAAATTAGAAATCTAGGTGAATTCATATGAAACTTATACCAAATTAAAGATAACAGGACAAACTTTCATTTTCAAGAAGTTTGATCTCATTTACATAAGTATAGCTTGAGTTATAAGCCCTGTAAGTTGACCCTTCTAGACTGCCTTGTTCTAATCTAGTTTGGACTTAAGGCAACTTCATTGAATTACTGGGAATAATTGGGAATGAATCTAACTTTGAAATTTTTATGGGATGTTTCACTATATGTTGGCTTTCAAATCCAATTAGTTGCACTCAATTTAGAGTTTTCTAGGGTGAGTTACACCCCTTGCAACTCATACTACCCAGAAGACAACCCAGAATTTCAGATTAAACTTCAAAAATTCATAACTCACTCAATACTAACCCAATGGTCTTATATGTATATGGATAGAATCCCTAAATGCCTAGTTTCACATAAAAATAGGTCATCAATTTTTTATGGCTAGATTTTGGTCCGTACAAGACAAACGTACAGATGCCATAGGGTTTTATGAAACTGGCAAAGGAGTGGGAAGGAATTTTTATGAAACTTTTGGAGGAAGTTGAATGTGATTAGTGGATTTCTTTCCTTACTTCAATTTGGTGTGGCTACCCTTTTTAAGGGCTGATGTTGCACCACTTAGAGGGGGTTGGGTGGCTGAATGTTGGCCATTCAATCTAGGGTTCTCATAGTATAATTTTTATTGATTTGGTTCTGATAGTTTAAATTACCGAAATCTTACCGATTTCCTTTAAATCGGTAAATTGGTTTTGGAAAAATTCTATGAGGTCTCCTATGCTTCTAATTTAATTCCCTCCAATCTAATCTCTCTAAATGATACTTAATTGACTTTAAGTAAATACTTAATTGAATTCTAATTAATCTCAATTATTCGATAAAAATCGAACAACTTGGTTAAAAACGATAAAATTTTTTGGACGTTACAAAAGTGACCTAGGTGGTGGTTGGTGGATTGCTTGGCTTGGGTGTTGGCCAACCCCCCCCCCCCCCAAATTTTGGGTGGCTATCCAAGGTGCCAAATCATGTGGTATTGGTGGTTGAATCTCAGCCACCCAAGTTATGGTTTTATAGTATCAAATTTTATCGATTTGGTTCTTGCAATACAAAATATTGAATCTCAATCGATTTTCTTCAAACCAGCAAGTTTTCATTAACAATTTTGTTAAGATTTTCTACAGGTTTATTTGAATCTCCCCTAACTCTAACTTCTCTAATTAACTTCTAATTATTACTTTATAAATATTAAAACTGAATAAATCGATTAACCGCGTAAATCAAATGTATTATGATTTAGAATGTTACAAAAATTGTTACTGTTTCTCTTAAAATTTGAAAACATTACCAGCGATTTCTTTTAAAGTTTCTACTTAATAACCTCAACTCTTTCCAACCCTAATGTTTTCATTTGATTCCTAATTGTTCTTATTTTTCTCACACATCAGACAACGGAATAAATTAATTAATGACCTAAATTCTACGTATTTTAAATTTTGGGATGTTACAACACGACTGAGGGAAGGCATAGTGTTCCTTCCTAATTGTTTGAATTATTGGTTATGGTGTTGTTTGCTTGTGTGTTGTGAAGTAAGGGAGTGTGCTCTAGAACAAATGCTAAGATTGATTGAATTGTTTGAATTGATTAAATTTATTGAATTTATAGAATCTATCATTTTGTTATCGATGAGTTTGTTAAAGTGTTAAATGTCCTAATGTAAGGGGAGAGTTTGCCCAACTTTAAAGTGTCCTTATGTAAGGGGAAACTCTACCCAACTTGTGATTGATATCTATGATTATGGTTATGTTATGCAATTGTTGGAATATATGTATAGATAATGCAAACTCTCCAATTTGTGATTGATTCTTGTCCAATTTGTTATTTTCAATATTAAACTTTCCTAATATAAAGAGAGACTATCCAAATTTTGGTAGATATATGATTGTCGTTTGTAGTGCAATTTTTGGAATTTGTTTATATATAGGTGAGACTTTGTCAAATTTGTGATTAATACTTGTTCATGTAATTTTTAGGTTAAATATTGTTAAGAAGTAATGTTTCCTAGAAATTGATTATGGATATATGATAGCCTGCAGCCAAAACAAGGGATTAAATCGAAATTTTATGATAGGGTTGAGTAATTTATAAGTGTTGTATGTCAAACACAATAGTTCATAAGTAAAGGGAAGATTAGGTGCCCCAATGATAAGCACAGATGTAGGAGCTATTTAGATATCGGGCCAATAGGTATCATTTATACAAATATGCCTAGAAACCTTGATTGATGAATTGAATGAGCTGTGGTGTTCGGACGTATTGACTTATGACATTTCAATGAAGCAGAATTTCACATTGAGGGCAATATAAATATGGATCATCAATGATTTTGTAGCTTATTGTAACACCCTCTATCATATAAGCTATGCTCGAGTCATGGAGTTATATTAAGAGGTTGTCACTGTGCTAAGAGAATCTTTAAAATGCGAAAAATACAATTCATGGCCCTTTAACTGCACACTTTATTACTGAATACAGTTCATAAATTTTGTCATCTCTAATACATAGAGAATAAAATTCTAAAAAAATTGTAACCAATATTATACATAGAAACTATTTCTACATTGTAGTTGTTGCCCTTACTGAACTTCAACCGGCCTCTATAGTCTTCCGGGCTGACTTAAGCTTGAGTCTTGAATGATAAACATCCCAGGTTTCTGCCTTGTTCTTAAGTTTTAGCCTAGGATCTAGAATGTTTATGGAAAAGAAAAATATACAAGCAAGCAATGAGAACGTAAGGTTCTTAGTAGGTAAACTCGAACTATTACTCATATAGTGTCATCATAAACATTACAGCTGCTTTGGTTTCTTATGAAAATGTGAGCACATATACACAAGCAGTGGTTCAATTTTAAGTTGAAAACATCCTTCTTGAAGCGGGTCATATTTTAACAACCACTTGGCATATTATGTGACAAACATAGAAATAGGAATAGTGTAACATACTTCAATAAGAATCATAATAATATTATGACATAATGAGATAATTAGATATGCACATGAAGATGCTTGTACTTTACTTAATTTATCTCTTTCTTTAACTTGTAACTTAATCTTGCTCTTTGGTATTTGGTCCCCCAGAGGTGAATGGCCTCTCTCACCCCTAGGTAATAGCCTACTTTTCAGGTCCAAGCTTGTACCTATACATAAGTGACGGGTTTACTTTCCTCGACCCTTACACCGGTCTATTCCCCTTAAATCTGGTCAAGGGCTGGCCTAAGTCTTAGACAGTACCACTCTAGCCCACACTAGCTGGGTCTATGCCATGCCTCACGTGGTAGCTTGGTACGTCCCTCTTGCAAGTCCTTATAATCTTTTACTACCTCTTGGATATTATTATGCACGTGAATGCTCTTTGCATTCATGCATATATCTCATATCATTCCTCAATCCTATTTGCATGCATGATTTTCATAGACATGGCATTTGTATGAACACATGTATCCTTATAATCTTAGCACAATTATTCATAATATAAGTCCTCATAAACTCTTGCCGAAAATTCGGCAACATAACGAATCTAGTCCGCTTCCCCATGAATAGTGCCAGACTACCAGTAAAATCATACAAACATGCAAATCAATATGGAACAACAATTATATATTACAGTATCATTCATCAAATTCAATACAAACATCAATAGAGTTTTCTACTTACTTCATCCTATTCTGCCTAAATTTTGTATAATCCATCTTTAGTCCAATTCAACTCATAAACCTGAATTTTGGATATGTCATAGCTCTATGTGTCTAGTTTCCAACCCTTTTAGTCCCATCTCATTTTGATTTGTATAACTCAAGTTATTAGTATTTTACCTCAGACTGCCCTGTAGTTAGCCAGAAATACACCCTTATAAGTGAAAATTCACTAAAAATAGAAATTTGGGTAAAATCATATAAAATTTATATCAGTTTAAAGCTAACAGAACAAGCTTTCAAATGAAATTAGTTTCATATCATTAACATGAGTATATTTTGAGATATAAGCCCCGTAACTTGACCATACTGGACTACCCTATTCCAGCCCAGTTTGAACTTAAGGTAAATTCATTGGTGTGCTGGGAATAATTGGTAACGAATCTAGCTCTGAAATGTTTATGGGATATTAACTTATATGTTAGCTTTCAAACAGCATTGGTTTCACCAATTTAGAGTTGTGTAAGGTGAGTTACACCCTTCTCAACTCATACCGCCCAGATGAGAATCCAAATTTCTAGGTCAAACTTCAAAAATTCAAAACTAATTCTATACTAATCCAATGGCCTTATAATTTATATGTATGAAAATCCATGAATGTCTAGTTTCATATAAAAATATATTCATCAAATTTAAAGGCTGTAGGCGGAGCCGTACACTCTGCCGTACGGACCGTCGAGGGAAAACCCAAACAGCTTCTTGAATTCATGTTTTCCTTAAATCAATCCATCCACCTCAATTTCAGAATAATCTAATAAACCCATACTACGCTTTAAGTCAGACACGGCATTTTATTACCGTTACTTACGCCGTGGAAAACTAAACTTCATTTGAAATTAAATTACGCTGAAAATACGTAAAATTTTTTTTTTTTTCTTTTGAAATACGTCGTCACTTTTTGAAAGTAAAGCCTCGCGCGAGAAAGTAGCAACAAACGGACGTATCGCAAAGATTTCAGTAAAAATTAAAGGAACAAGGATAAAATCAAAATACCATGCATTCAATTACTACAACAATCATAAATATAATTAATCTCATAATATCCATACATAAAAGGGAACTCATGGTCATGTCATGGCCCTGGGTTAAAGATACATAAGTCCTGACATGAATGAAATACAAATGAGATAAGGAACACAAATAAAAATAGACCCATGTGGACGCTTCCATCGCCTCTTCGCTTTTTCCATGCCTTCGATCAAGTGGGCTCAAGTCCTCGAATGCCTGGTTCCTCGCTTCCTCGCCTCGAGGAACGCGAGGAGGCGGATGACGCGGGGTGCCGATCGATCACCTCAAAGCGACGAGCATCGCGATTTATCTCGGTATGGCTGGCCACGCATTTAACGCACTTCTGAGGGGTCCTCTTCGACTCGCAGCAGGATACTCGTGAGCCGTGGCTAAGCGGCCCTAGGTGTGGCTGGCCGAGCTCACCTCCATCACAGGATCTGGCAGGTGCAAACTCGGTCATGGCGGTAAACCCGCACGACATCGGCTCCATCTCGGTCGCCTGGTAATGGCTCAGGCGGGAAGTCCCAAGGACCTAGAGGCTATCCAAGAAGAGTCAAGAGACGCCTACTGGGTCGGCGGGTTTTCCGCTCCTCTTCAAAATTCGACCCGTATAAAAATGTGTACGCATTTCACCGTGGTGGTCATGGCCACAATAGCGTGTGTATCCTCAGAAGCCCACTCATGGTGGGGAGGGTCCATGCTCCATTCCACTGGTGAGCCATGAGTATCTCGTGACGAGACTGAAAAATGTGGCTGGGTGAGAAATAAGATTTTCAAGAGGACTCGACACGTGGTGTCATCACATCGCCCCACTTCGTTTTGTTAATAAAAACAAAGTGAGCATGCATCAAATACCATTCTTAGATTTTCGAAAACATGAGTATCCAAGTGGATTCGATTTTAACATACTTTCTAATCATTTGTATCATAATGACCATAAGCACAAGTGTAATCGTGATAAAAACATGGCATGTTCAAGCTAGAAGGTTCTCTTAACTTTTCTTTCTAGGGTTTTGGATCAAGTCCCTTTTCTTTTCTTAACTTGACTTTATCTTTCACCCACTAAACATAAGTGGTAATGAGCTCATACCGCGGGCCGCTGCCGCCACTCATAGAATTTCTGGCACTTACACTAGCCGGGGTCATGCCATGCCTCATGTAAGACTCCTATCCCCTATACTCACACTAGCTGGTCATGCCATGCCTCATGTGAGTCGGGTGAGGGGAAACTTAAATTAGGTTACCTTGCCTTTTGAAGGATCACTTACTTGAATTAAACTTCTTCTTATTTAAGCATTATGATGCAAAATATTTCTAAGTCCATACATTTACAAATTTCAAAGATAACTGGCTAAACCAAGCTTCCCAAAATTTTGCCAAACAGAGAAACCAACATCATAGTATCATCAAGAATCATATCATATCATCATTATCACATCATCATCATAACATCATCATAACCTCATCATATCATCATGATCATTATCATAACATCATGCTTGCACATAAACATAGGCATATTCACAAGCAACATTTTATGAGCTTAGCTTGATAAATTAGGTGCAAGCTTATAATTGAGGTTATCTCTTGTGTAAACTTCTTATTGAGCATAATGCCACTTTTTGTCTAATGCCCTTTTTGACACTTTTAAGTTGAATTATGAGGGTTCTCTAATGCTTAATATAAGGTATTAATGTCTTAAAGCCTTATTTCTCCTTATTCTTCAACTTTACCATAACCAATTTTTACTTTTACAGTGGGGCAGTAACTTTGAAAATTCACCATAATTTCATCTTTTACTTTTTATTTCGAATTTTGTGTGGATATACTTCTCTGAGTCTATTTTTAAACAAAAGAAACCCCACTTAAAAATTCATTTTGTAGCTTGAGTTATGCATATTTTATTCTGACTGTTCAGTTTCTAAGTTCACTCCCTGGTACAGTGGATTGTTACTTCATTATAATTACTCAGAAGGAATCTGAGAAAACTGTTTTATGGGTTTGTTCCTCTATGTCTTATCTTTCTTCTTTTAAACTTGGTCTCACTCAAAAATCATTTTTGTAGCTCGAGTTATACACATTTTAGTGTAGACTGCCCAGACAGAAACCAATCTGAGAACAGTCCACTTTGCAAAATCATATCTCACTCATTTTAACTCCGAATCTTATGTATTTTATATGTATGGAAAGCTCTTTGAGTCTATTTTCATATAAAATTGGTTCCACTAATTTTGAGTTCTCTGGAAAAAGTTATACTGTTCGGTTTACAGACTGCCAGAAAATCCAGATTTCACGTTTTGATTTTCCTCGTGTTTTCTCCAAAAACACTCAACCTCACTTTCAAGAAAACATTCTCAAGTTATAAAACACTCATATACTCATGAAAGATTAGTGAAAAACTAACATGTTGGAGTTCAAAATATTGAGTCTCAACCATGCATCACACCAAAACTGAAAACATGTTTTCAACAAACCACCATACAAGCAACAACATCTCATTTTATGACAAGAATGACTATGATGCCTATAATCAATCTTTAAAACCACCTAGCTATGGAGAGCATAGGAGTTCTAAAGCTTGGAAAACAAGAGAGAAAGTGAGTTTAGAGCCACTACCAATTGGATTTCTTGAAAGCTTGAAGAGAAAGAAAGATGTTGGAGATGGCCTCCTTCTCCTTGAGCTTGATAATGAGGCTTGTGTATGAGTGGCTTTGTTTCTCCAAGGACCAAAAATGGTAGTCCTTGAAGGGCTTGTGAGAATGGTAAATGGAGATGAGTAGGAAGTAGTATGAGGGTTGGAAGAACACAATGAAGCTTGGAAGAAGAAGAGAGTATGAGACTTGGAGAGAGGAGAGAGGAGAGAGCTTTGTGTGTGTGTGTCTTGAGAGAGAAGTGAAAAATGAAATGAGGGAGAGAGAGGCTGATGGTGGCGCAAATGGGGAGAAAAGTGATGTGATTTTGCTTCTTACACAAGCTAGGGAGTGGAAAACCTTGGGGCAAAAGAGTGTGTTGTGTTTCCTTTGAGCCTTAAGAATTGCAAAGACTATGTAGTGTTTTTTGTCAAGTGGTTAAAAGCATGAGCTCTCTTAGGATCGGGCATTGATGGCTAGGATCACACCAAGTGTCAAGATCTAATGGTGGATGACAAGGATCCTAGTCTTGGCTTTTGATCTAATGGTGTAGGATTAAAGAGATCGAATGAAGGGGTGAGATGTTGCTCCTCCTTGGTATGTCTTTTTAGGGCATATGCATGGAAGAACTTTTATCTCTAAATGTTATTAGAATTATTTAAGTGTAATTTAACTTAGTTGGCTTAATTACCCATGAGTTAACTCTTGTCAATTACACTTTTTATGATACCTTGTATTACGGTTAAGCATATGCTTAAATTTGGGTTTTAATTTTTCAAGAGTTGTCTTAAGTGTCTTAATCATTATAAACTTGATTAGTAAGGTTAGGTTGTCTTACTTTTGTTTTGGCACCTTCGAGTAATTAAGGATTCGACGATTAAGGTTTTATTAAAACGCTTAGGACATTATGATTAAATTGTTGGCTAGACTTAATTTACTAAGCTCATGCTCTCGAGATTAATCGACACCTCAATTAATCGCTAACCCCTCTAATTAGCCGGAAACACCGAGCTAATTAACTTAGGTAAAAATGGGGATGTTACAAATTCAAACTCACATACACACCTTAAATCAATCTTAATTCATCATCCCCACCCCTCACAACATTAGAATCATGGATGAACAAGGGACCCTAGGTAGCCCCAAATTAAAGAAAGAAGGAGAAAGTTGAAATTCCTACCTTGTCTAGTTGAAACCTTATTGGTTTGATGTCTTAGATTGAAGAAACTTTGGGTGACATTTGAAGAGGGGTTAAAGATGGAGTGGAGATGAGTGTGAATGGAAGAGAAATGAAAAGAGCTCAGCTCCTTATGTTGGCCGAATTACACAAGGGAGAAGGAAGGAATTATTTCAAGACTTTTGAAGCAAGTTGTTACATGATTGGTGGATTCTTTCTCATTCTTCAATTTACAAGAGCTGCCCACTTTTGGGCTGATTGGTGGCGCCACATGCATGGGTGAGTTGGCTAAATCTTGGCCATCCATCCTAGGGTTCTCATAGTATAATTTCTATTGATCCGATTCCGACAGTTTAAAATACCGAAATTCTACCGATTTCCTTAAAATCGGTAAAACAGTTTTGAAGGATTTTGTAAGGTTTTATATGTTTCTATTTTAATTCTTCTTAATCCTAATCTCTCTAATTAACTTCTAATCAACTCCTAGTTAACCTCTAATTAACTTTACAAACTCAATAAAATCGAATAAATCGATTAACGATGTAACTTCAATATTTTTCAAATTTAGGGCCTTTTTATTTTCTATTTTCTGTAACTAATGCCATTCCATGACTTTGAGCAAGTCTAGGGGCACCCCACATCATTTCAGACTAGACTACCTCCATGGCCCAATCGATAGAGATTTAAACTTTTATGGTTTCACCATGTGATTTTGCTTTGTTTAAAATCCCATTCTGCTAATTCTACAGATGTGAGGATATAAATGTCATTTCATGAAAAATTCTAGGGTTATTGTGGGAATAAGTCTTTGGGATCAAAATATACTTTCTAAAAATTCTAGGCATCACTGCAATTAACAAAAATTTATAAGGGCACTTTTGTTATTTCTTAATTTTTAACATATGGCAATGCCATATTTTCAATGGCAGTATTAAACTACCCTATAATTCTGAGTGTGAAAAGCGTTATGGTATAAAGTTGCCTGAGAAATTCTCACACTGCCTAAGGGAAATAATTCAAAGTTTCCATTACGTTCTGTTTACAAAAATGGGGATGTTACACTTATGAGATGTTGTCTGTAACACCCTAATAGTTCCATTCTATGCTTAAGTCATATTGTGGAATTATTAGTTGTTACTTTTGCTCGCGGAACTAACATTACCTTTTAGAAATTACTTTTTAATAAAAATAGGGGTAAATTTTTTTTTGAATAATAATGAGTAAACTGTTTTGAAAACCAAGAGCCATGAATGCATCGTGAGCGTGTAAAACAAACATCGCTATCTCATCCATACATCACATTAAACATAAACAGACGCATTGAGAATAATCATTATCTTAGATAAAGATAACATTCATTTCATAGCCACCGCATAGTTAATGTAGTAGTAATAGTAGCAGTCATACACAATGATAGCAATGGGTCCGATACCTACTGTCAGCCCTACAAAATAACCTAACGAAATACATAATAAAAGGAAATACATAAACAATCCCATACACTCATACATGCCATAAGAAAAATGATAACCCTAGCTACAACCAAAAGGGGCTATCCTCATGCTCGGTTCCACATGTAAGTCCACATCTCACTCATCTAGCGGTAGGTAACCATTCCCGAACCCATCGGGAGGAATATCACTACGTCCTCTTCCTTGAGCACGGCCACGCCCATGAGGCATGGCACGAGTACGAATGAACCCACGACCGCGAATCGAGGGTGGTGTATGACGAGGGGCTGCATAAAAAGAAGACGAGTCAAACGACAGACGGATCACAGACGAGTAGGAAAGCTCAGACAGGTCCATCTCCACATAATAGCTCGAATGAGAAGGCTCCGAAGGATCTGAATCCAACAAAACTGTCGGTGTCAGGCGAGTGTCCCAATCAGAATCTCCATCAGTGGGGTTCCTCGGAGGATGAAAGGGCGGGCGAACGTCATCCATAGTGATGTCCTTGAACGGCTCATGAGGGCAAAAAAACAGACGCATCATGGATGCACGAAACTGGTGGCTATGGAACATGGAGACCCGCATCACTACCTGAGCAGTCAGCACAAATGCATTCAGCACCGGGTCAAAGTGCCAATGCATCACCGAAAACTCAATGAAGATCACCACCGTGCCCGACGCCGGCATCCTCTGAAGATGACACGGAAACGCAAGAGTGAGAAATACTAAATTTCTCAGTAGGATCACGACTAGACAACACAGTGTCATCGTTATCGTCCCAGCCACTTCGGGTTTAATTATAAAAGCAGTGGACAAATATACGTTCAATTTTAAGGATTTTGAAAACTTAAACTCCGAAGCGGGTTGCTTTTAAACTTAACATCATAACTACATCATCATAATCTAACATACATACTGAAAGATAGAGTAAACATTCATAATGCAAATGGGCAACATAAGTACATGCAAGGACATGCATCATCATAGACTTAACCATGGTTATGCTTTTGACTTTACTTTCATTTTTAGCACGTGCTTAACATTCTTTACTTTCCTTTGAAATAGACTGCTTTTGGACATGAGCTCATTCCGTGACCGTCGTCACGCAGTACTAACCAAATCAGACTAAGCCGATATTGGTTACCTCTAAGTTGGAGGGTCCTCCATGTTACCCTTGCCTCCCTCATAGAGGTTCCTTGAGTCCTTGTGGATCGCCGTCTCTCACTTCCCTTACCGAAGTGATTGAAGGGTCATGTCCCATTAATTCTTTGCTTATCATTATACTTTACATGCATAATACTTCTTTGACTAGACACATGCAATGATATGACTAAGTCCATAATTTTGATGGAAATCCAGCAGCATAACGGCTAGACCGGAGCTTCCCCAAAATGCCAATCATAAACTTTCAACCAACAATTCATCATATCTATATCATATCATCACACTCATCATTCAATCATGAGACAAAACTCAATCAAACTCATCATTCATCATGCCGGATGGCATCACCCATTCATATCCTAAAGGGGTTTATAGTTGTGTTTTTCTTTGCGAAGAATATTATGAATCATTATATGATTTCTCATGATTACCCATGAGAGAATCACATAGTTAGGATATGTGTTTGTGGTCTTTTAGTTACTTAGTCCTCGTACGGAAGTATTCTTTGCTTAAGTACATGTCTTATGGAACACTTGTTCAAATTAATTGAATCATGTGATTGTTTCCTTTCCTTAGGATAGTGCACTTAGCGATTCCTAGGTTCATGGTATGCTTAGAGGCCCTAATCATACTTCTGTTTCCAAGGAGTTCGAGATCCCTCTAATCCTTGGGTCATGACAACGCATAACCACATCATGAACCCAACAACACCAATGTTCACTAATCACCAAGGGTGACTTTTAACTTATTCAAGTTACAAAGTTTTAAACTTTTACTAATAACATACCAAGGTTTTACCTTAAACATTATTAAGGTAATCATTCCTAATAGAGTAGTCATAAAGTTTTATTCTTTATGAGAGTGAGTGCCTTTGACATTAAGTTCTCATCTTAAGATTGGATCTTTATAAAATAATGATACAAGTTACTAGCTTTTTAAATAAAAAGTCTTGTTCTCAATGAAAGTTGACTCATTTAATATTTCTAGGACCATTAAGGTCTCAACTTTGTGACTTAAAGTTGTCTCTTCATTAAAAAGGTTGTTACTTAATCAACTAGTGATATGAAACACTGACTTTAAGGTTAAAAAGTCTTGATCTTCATAAAAGTTAACACCTTTTTGCCTTGTTTTGGTTCAAGGTCTAAACTTTATGAATTAAATGTTACAAAACAACACTTGTATGACTTAAAGGTTTCATTCTTGATTAAAGTTTGAAACTTTATGAAAGGTCTTTTCTTAAAGGTTGGATTTCTAAGACATAAAGTAACAAGATATCATTTTATAACTCAAAAAGGCTTGTTATTCTAAAAAGCTTAGACTTTTTCATGTATCTTTGTCTTCAAAATAAAACAAAAGAAGACTTTATGATGGCACTAAAACTTACGCCACTTTTTGTGCATCAAGAAGCAAACTTTTTAAAGTTTAAAGCTTTTAGAAGGTTCATAGTCTTATCAATTCATGAAAACATAAAAAGGTGAAGCTTTTCTAATCATTCACCCATCATAAAAAGAAAGGAACAACTTTAAGCAAGAGAACAATAAGAACATATTTTTCCAAAAGAGGAAACTTAAGAACACATGAAGAACATCAAGAACATATTTTTCCAAAAGAGAAAACTTAATAACACATGAAGAACATCAAAAACATATCAAGAACATATTTTTCCAAAAGAGGAAACTTAAGAACACATGAAGAACATCAAGAACATATTTTTCCAAAAGAGAAAACTTAAGAACACATGAAGAACATCAAGAACATATTTTACTAAAAATGAAAACTTTGGCTCTTGGAGAGCACGAAGGATCTTCTCAAGCTTTCACTTAGAAATCTTGGTCATGGAAAAACCAAGCTCCAAGCTTTCTTGAGTAAACAAAATGAAAAAGATGAAGATCACTCCTTTCTTGAAGATGGCGAAAAAACAAGAGAGGAGGAGGAAGAAGATGATGACTCCTCTTGATGATGATGGTGGCGATTTTGCAAGAAGGAAGGAGAGGCTCTTGAAATCTTGTGGAAATGGAGGTTGTAGTCTTTTGATCTTGTCTCCAAAGACCCAAAGATGAGGTCTTTGAAGGGCTAAGTGAGTGGTTTAGGGTGGTGGTGGTGGAGAAAGGAAGAGGAAGATGAAGAAGATGAAGAAGTGTTTAGAGAAAAGTTGGAGAATTTGGCTTGAAGAGAGAGAATAGGATGAGTGAAAATAAAAATGGATGAGGGAGAATGAGAGAGAAAGTGGCGTCCACTTATCCAAAGGGGAGGAGGGAGATATTTTCTTAATTTTGTGTTAATTAAGGTTTAAGGGGACAAATGGGATGATAGGGAGACAAAGCATGGTCAAACTCTTACATAAAGTAGTCTTGTCTAATGCTTTTTGCTTTTATGACACCACTCTCTACTTTATTATCTAGTTGACTAAATTTGAATTTAATCATGTGATTAAGTGCTCATACAACTTAATTAAGGTGATTAAGCAAGGATTAGTGATTAACACACAAGAACATAATTAACAAAAATTAATCTTACGGTTAAGCTTAATTAACGTTAATTAAACTCAAGTAAGCTAATTAAGGGCTATTAGTGCTTAATTAAGCTATAAAGGCTCTGACTCGCTTAATTAGAGATTATCTAATCTCGATTAAGCATTCTCTTGACTCCTCTCATCCGAGTCAACCCCTTAATTAAACCTTAATCTCATAATTTCTCATTAAGTGCCTAATTACTCAGGGTTACTGAGGTAACTTAGCACGGCATGAAATTGAGGATGTTACATTAGCTAAATGAATGACATAAGGAAAATTGACATGCCTAATTTATATGAAGGATATAATGGTATTCACTTTGAAGTATTGGGGAATCATTTCATGGTCTGATTGTCATAAAAGTTCTTAGAAACATAGCATACATATAGGCATAATAGTTATGGATTTAAAACAATAGTATAGAGGATGAGGAGCCTCTAGTTAGACTAATCTATCACCAAATTTGTGAAAAGGTTAGGCGTCTTCAAAAGATAACAAAAGTGGGGAGATTTGTAAGATTGTCATGCTATGGGGTATAGCACAATTAGACCAAATAAAGTATATTCTAGGAGCTACCCTTAGAAGAATAACTGGTTTGTCATTGTTTAGATGTAATGCATTTGAAAAAAATGTATTTAATAATATTATGACCACTATAATGGACACAAATCGAATCAAAGATAATAATAAGGCAATATTGGATTTGGAAGAGTACTATAGACGTCTTGAGTTGAATTTACAAACTTTTAAGCTCATGGCAAATTATATATTGAGCTGTCAACAAAAACAAGATGTGTAGATGGCTGCAAGAATTGAAAATGGTTGATAATTATGTTTCAAAGATGGGTCAATATGTGAATATTGCACAAGGAAGGTTTTATGCAATGAAGAGTCATGATTTTAATATATTTATGGAGTGTTACTTCCTATTGTATTTAGAGAACTACCTGACCATGTTGAAAACCATTAACTAAGCTGAGTGAATATTTCAAATATCTATTCTCATCCACTTTTAGGGCTAACAATCTCTTATTGATGGAGAGGAACATCCCCATTATTATATGCAAATTAGAGATAATTTTTTCCCTTAGTTTTTTCAATTCAATGGACCATCTACCTATACACGTGGCATATGAAGCATAGGTATATGGGCTAATTTAGTATAAGTGAATGTATGGTAGCGAGTGTCACAGCTCACTCCAAATTACAATTTAAAAACTTAATTACACTACTTGTAGGATAATATAAGAAAGGTCATCTTACAAGGATATTGATGACTATTTGATTAGTAACAAAGGGGTTTTATTTTTTCATGCAAGAAAACTAATTAAGAAAAGAAACTAACAACTAAAACAGACATTAGCTCAAGGATTTCGAAGGCCAAAAGCATATATATCACAAATGCGCATATGATCAAACACATCGTGTATGGCTAACTTAAGCTAGTAAAGAGACCTTGACTATCAACCCCATAATTCTACCTAGAAACTTGTAGGTATTCAACCAACATACAACTGATTAGATAATTGAGACCTTAATTGGAATTAACTTAAGTTGATTTTTATTCCCAATCGCATTAGCCTAGGTTTGGAACCAAACCTAATTCCTAATGCTTTAATTAATCAAGTTCATACCAATTAACCAATTAGTAATCACCCAATTAATTCTTCATTCATAAATCTACATATCAATACCATTCAATGTAAGCATATAAAAGAGTAAGAAGCAAAGAATAGAAAACAAATCATGCATTAAAATTAAAGAGTAAGGTTCTAAGATATAACTCTTAAAGCCCTTTGGAGAATCCTAAAGCTAACCTCCAACTCTAGTCCTCCATGGAAATTTATAACCAAAACAGAAAATAAAGAGTGGTAGTGAAAAGATGAGAGGCTGAGACAAAGAAAGGAAAAGAAGAGGAAAGAAAAGAGCGAAAACTAATCTACCTTAACCTAAAGAGATAAGCTAAATTCCTCGAAATGAAACTTCCTTTTCACGTCCCTATTTCCTCACTACTTATCAGATCTCAAATGTGAAAATCGAACATTGTCCTTGTGTCAAAATTAATCCTCTGCCTCTTAGCTTTGAGTAGACACTCAATTTGCTTAATTTGGACTTGAAATGAGTGAGTTATAGCCCAATCTATGTAACATATCCAGGTTGTATCTCTATTCATGTCAGTCAACTTCAACAACCAATAAGCCTATCACGATGTTATTATTTTGGAAATTGATGGTATGGATTGAAGCTTTATGTCTTAGCTTTCAAATGACACTGGTTTTGCCTCAATCCAATGTCTACAACTCAAGTTATGGCCAATTAATGCACACTACTCAAATTCCAACGACAATAGCCCTGATTCGATTTCATGGCACAATTTGTTCCAGCTTTAGACTTCTTTTTCAAAGTTGTAGATGTTTCTCTTTCCTACAATATTAAATTTTTAATTTTTAGATATCTACAACTCAAGATATGTTCAAAATATAGAAACAGTATAAATTTGTAATAATGCTGAAAAATACAATTAAGCCCAATTAGCCCAAACTCATAGAATGTGTCTAATATTAATCAATTAAGCATAAAAGAGATCTAATAAACTAAATATAAGGGTTAATCAATGTATTAAAATCTTACCTATCAAATTCCCCCATACTTAGTCCTCATGCAAAATCCAAAATATGCTTAAGGGTCCCAAAAGGAAACATCAAATCTAAAACAAATACACGAGTCCTAGAAATGAAAAATGGCCCAACAACAGGAAAAAATAATTCCCAATGAATCCTCAAGAGTGTCAAGCATATAGGCAAAAAGCACACAAAAGGCATCAAGAAATTTGACAGTCAAAACACATCTCTACGAAGGTACAAGCAAGACAAAAATCACTCCAAAAAGCATGGATCAAGCATAGAGAACCTCACAAGATATTGTGTTTAGCACTCTTACTTTCAAGTGTTTAAGGCTCAATTATGTCTCTCAAATCACCTCAAAAGGAAAAGCACTACCATAAGCTTGCTTATCATCTAATTCTCCACTACTCAAACACATGCACACGTAAATCGAGAGAACTTTATTCAAGGTTGTAATGGGGCCAAGGTAAGGGTAAGGAAGTAGTAAGGATATGCAAGGTAAAAATCAAAGAGAATAGAAGAACATTATGTGAGGGCTCTCCTTAAATCTAAACAATGCAACAAACAACTCTATTTTAACCCACTTCTTTACTTTCCTTTTCATCAAAATTGCCCCAATTTATTGACTTTGTCTTTTTTCTATTTGCAATTTTTTTTTTACTTTTTCTTTGCTTCTTCTTTGCTTTTTTGTTTGTTTTAATCTTTTCATTTCTTTTCTCTTTCAACCTCTTTAAACCCCCCACACTTAAAGTCTTGCATGTCCTCATGCAAATCCCTACACTTTTGTTAATGCACATTGCTAATGTAACCAGTTGTCTCCTATTCCCTAAGGCTAGGTACAATCATGGTTTTTCACTTTAGGCTTGTAATGTGTTAAAAACAAAGAATAGGTAAAAAGGCTCAAAAATGCTAAGCAAGGGGAAAAAATGTAAGGGTTGCTATTTGGCTAAGTGGCTAATCATGAAATGAATGCCTCAATTATGTTTATATATGCAAATGAATGGTGTAGAATCAAAAAGAATTAAAGCAAGTTCTAAAGTGAAAAATCCTATGAGAGAATAAAACACACAAGAAAGAAAAGAATGGCATGTAATGTAACCATCCCAAAAGAAGGCTCAAAAATTCACATAGGTCATGTCCAACATAGTCAATCCAAGCAATTGAAGATCAATCTACCAGGCATGCAAAACATAAAGAATGAGATGAAAAGTCAAGTGTGTTGAAGTCTTAAGCCATAAATGTCTAATGCCTAAACCTAATAACTCAAGAATCGCGATGGTAAAACATCCAAATAAATAACAAAGCTATCATACAAAAACTATCACTAAACATATTTTATTGTAAAAGTAAGATGCAAGACAAAAAATTAAAAAGTTAAAGAGTGATGAGAACTCCCTCATGGTGGCTTATGCTTAAAGTGATCCAGGAATTTCCACCAAGGCTTGCATCTACGGCCTCCTCCAGGATCCTAGAAGGTGATCTTGAATTCATTGCCATCCTTGCTATTGGTGCCTTGGTAGGTCAATATTGATGGCCTCGGCATCCTCCCAAGTAGCACCTTTACAATGGTGAAATAGGCGGCTTAGGGGCAAGATTTGTTTTTCACATAGGTATAATCCAAGCACCTTCCTGCACCCAGATTAACTAAGCTAGCTGTCATGTCACAAATGGCTCAGAGTTGTGCATTATTCTCCAAGTGGGCATATTTAAACCGCCATAAGGAAGGTGTAGGTGCATACTCTAAACCACTAGAGTATGTCTTAGCTGTAGGTAGAAGGATAGTGGAGGGGAGAAGCTGGGCAGTTTCTTTAATTTGTTCCTCCAACAGCTTAGCTCTTTGAATATCAGTTACAATCTCACCATCTTCTAGCATTAGAGGATCTCCTTTCAAGCATACCTCAATCTCTGTACACACGAGGCAGATATACTCACCCTCACATTCAACACATGTGAATCTAGCAAAAGTGTCAACAACAAGTAGCTCAGGGAATTTTGCTGAGAGGTCACTTAGGAGATCTTGTAAAGAAGCAAAAATATCCATGCATGTAGACATAGTCATATCCTCAGCACAAACAAGATCATGAGATAATTCCTTAACCAATGTTTCATCTAGTGTCTCATCTCATGGCCCAGCCACATCCTGACTCTCGTCAATTCCTTTAACTAGTTCATGTAATTGCACATTTGGCACATTCCCCTCATGAGTCAGAACGGTATGGGAAAAGTGCTAGGTGGACTTATGAGCTTACAACTGGCTCCATGTAGAAGTTAACTAGCTCAATTGTGTTTGCAAGTCCTAAATGATTGCATCAGTCCTTTTCTACCATAGGAGGTTACTCTCCATTAGTAGGTTAATGAAATCTTGTAGAGATGGCTCAGGTGAGGTGGCTGGTGGATTGGCCTGATAATATGCAGGTGGTAACTCAAGCTGTAGTTGCTTATATGGCTCTTGGAGTGGATGCAGGTGTTGCTGAATAATGGGGAGTGAGGGCTAAAACTGCTGCTAATAATATGGGGGTTGCTATGATGGAACACCCCCATATCCCTAGTCAACTCCATCATACTAATCAGATTGGTATATGTCAGAGTAGGAGTTGTATCCCTGTTATGGTTGCTGGATGTAATTTGCCACGGCATATTGCTCTATTAAGTATTTTATCTTATCCAGTTATCATTCCATTCTCCAATAAAGATCCTCATTAATCGCTCCAGTTCCTGCAATATTCCAACAACCATATGTTTGGGAACTAAAAGATAGGTTAGTAAACATGTTATAAAAGTGGAAATGAGTAAACTAAATACAATAAGAAACTAAAAACTACTCTAAAATGACTTAAAACAACTAAGAAAATATTGTAGAAGATGTTTTGGGTTATATCAACAAGAAACAAAAAGGGAAGATACAAAAGAAAATATTAAAAAATGCAAGAAAAATCAAAATAAATTGAAAGTGGTCAACATGATTGAATTTAGTAAAAAGGCTCACTTTGTGAGTCTTGCTTAAAAGGCCCAAAAACCTTGGAATACCAAGTTTCGGGTCAATCTTAAACAATCCAAAACAGGGCAGCACCTATTTATGCACCAAAAACACCGAAAACGACCAAAATAGTGAAAAATAAAGCAAGTGTTGGTATGGCCAGGTGTTTGCAAAGTCCAATAGCACCAACATGCCTAGCAATGATGACAAAATTTTGGTAGCGAGTGTCGTTGCCCGCTCCAAATTACAATTTTAAAACTTTATTACACTACTTGTAGGATAATGTAACCAAGGTAGTGTCACAAGGATGTTGATGACTATTTAACTAGTAATAAGGGAGTTTTGTTTGTATGCAAGAAAACTAATTAAGAAAAAAAACTAACAACTAAAAGGGACACTAGCTCAAAGATTTTCTAAGGCCAAAAGCATATATAACAAATGCGCATGTAATCAAACACATGGTGTATGGCTAACTTGAGCTATTAGAGAGACCTCTACTAACAACTCCACAATTCTACCTAGAAACCTGTAGGCATTGAACCAACATACAATTGATTAGATAATTGAGACCTCAACTCTAATTAACCTATGTTGATTTTTAGCCCCAATTGCATTAACCTAGGTTTGGACTCAAACCCAATTCCTAATGCTTTATTTAAGCAAGTTCATACCAATTAACCAATTAGTAATCTCCCAATTAATTCCTTAATCATAAATCCACGTATTAATACCATTCAAAGCAAGCATATAAAAGAGTAAGAGGAAAAGAATTAAGAAAACAAATCATGTATTCAAATTAAAAAGCAAGGTTTCAAGATACAACCCTTGAAGCCTTTTGGAGAATCTCTAAGCTAGCCTCCAACTCTACTCCACCATGGGAATTTATAACTAAAATAGAAAATAAAGAGTAGTGGTGGAAAGATGAAAGGGTGAGAAGAAAAGAAGAGAAGAGGAGGAGAGAAAAGAGAGAAAACTAATCTATCTTAACCTAAAGAGAGAAGCTAAATTCCTCAAAATAAAACTTCCCTTGAGTCCAAATGTGAAAATCCAACATCGCCCTTGAGTCCAAATGTGAAAATCCAACATCGCCCTTGAGTCCAAATCTTCCTCTTAGCTTTAAGTGGATATCCAATTTGCTTAATTTAGACTTGAAATGAGTGAGTTATGGCCCAATCTTTGTAGCATATTCAAGTTATATCTCTATTCACATCAGTCAACTTCAATAGCCAATAAGCCCACCAAGATGTTATTATTTTGGAAAGTGATCACATGAATTGAAGCTTCATGTCTTAGCGCTCAAATAGCATCAGTTTTGCCTCAATCTAATGTCTATAACTCAAGTTATGGCCCAATTAATGCACACTACTCGATTCCAGTGCAGTAGCCCTAATCCGACTTCGTGGCCTAATTTGATCCATTGATATTTGAATTAGCTTTTGACTTCTCATCAAAGTTGTAGATCTTTCTCTCAGCTTTTCTATAATATCAAATTTGTCATTTTTAGAGATCTACACCTCAAGATATGCTCAAAATACAAAAACAGTATAAATTTGTAATAATGCTAAAAATTACAATTAAGCCTAATTAGAGCCCAAACTGGTAGAACGGGTCTAATATTGATCAATTAAGCATAAAAGAGATCTAATAAACTAAATATGAGGTTTAATCAATCTATTAAAATCTTACTTATCAATGTATCTGATCAAAAGGGACATTAGAGGGTCAAAAGAACTATAGAAAATAGAGCTCAATGTGAAGGTTCAATATACAAAGCATATATCTCGAATGAGACATCTTAGTTTTGCTTCTATTATTGTGAGCCACATGTTCAATCCAAGAGAATTAGGGATAGTTGGAATGATGATAGAGGAGAAAGCTCAATTGGGCAAGCCTTGTTCATATTCAATTGGCTTAGTCATATTGCTCGTAAATGCAAACACTAATGGTTGTTAGGGAAAGAATGAATTCTGCACATTTGCATATATTGACAAATTTTAATGAAGTACAACCATTTAAAATGTAAGTGATATACCATTTTGTTGTACTTTTTGTTCTCTCCAAAATCAAATCCTATATATTGATAAATTTTGATAAAGTTTACTTTTTGGGCCTACAGGAACTTTGAACAATTTCTATCATTTTTCAAATATTATGTATTTGATCTAGTAATTTCATGAACTCTTGATTTTTGTTTTTGACATCGCCATGAGTTTGATCTATGAATCTTTATACATACATGCATGATAAGAGAAATGGTATATATAACCAATCCTCACTCACAGAATTTAGCTTAGGGTTCATAAAATATAGCTAATAGTTGGCCCGTGTATTACATTAATGGATCGAAGTTTCCTAAAACCTAATAGGGAAGATGAAAAAAGAAAAGAAAAGAAAAGAGTAGGTTGTAGAAAAGAGTAAGTTGTGTTAAAGAAGATGACGATGATAGATAATGTCATTTGTGAGGAGTGCTTATGGAAATACTTGAATTGGAGTATATTAGTGAACCTCTAAAAAGGGTTGTGCTATTCAATTGTGATTGGTATGATCCAAGATGTTCAGGTAGAAAAAACAACCACTATAAAATCATTCAAATTAATCGTGCCAAAAGATATGGGAGCTTTAATTTGATCCATATATTATTGCACAAAAATACCCTGCTCTAGAAAATGCAAATCAAATTGAAGGGTGGTAATCAAGACTAAAGCAAGGGGTTGATTATGTTGAGACTAAGGAAGTATCCAAGAAAGTTTATCAAGTAGATTACCCAATCCCTTCTAGGGTAATTATTGATACCAATATTCCCTTCAATCTACTTTCTGGTTTAGCGAAAGTTGACATAATTGAACTTTGCAACCAACATTTAGTGACAACAATTGAGGGTACTAAAAAGAGTGGTAGCACCGAGGATGAAGTAGAGGAATTTGTGGATGATTACTGATGCATGTTTTTTTCCGATGGATTTGTCTTATCGATGTTATCATCGCTAGCTCGCTAATTTCTTGTAGTGTATATAGTTGTCTCTAGTTCGTTAATGTTGGGAAGTACTTCCCCTTTTTGCATGATTTGATTCTATATGTCATGTTTCCTCTTTCCTTGGAGGTCCTTGGCATTTGGATAAGGGTGAGATGAAACCAAATATGGTGATCTTCTTGCTTAACATTTGAATGAGAATGTGGTTTTCACGGCCTCTTCGAGTTGGGCTTGTATGAACCTATCCTGAAGCCTATTTGGAAGTGGGCCAAATAGAAATTGCCTGTAACATGTCCCATTTCGTCAAATAAAGATCGAGTGTCAGAAACAAAATATTTTTTCTAATAAAGGTAAAATTACGCTAATCTCCCCTAAAGTTGGGTGATATCACATATGACATATCTTAACTTGTAGAAATCACATTATCATCCTTACATTTTGATGAAATGTGACATTGAGTACTCCTTTAAATGATAAAATGTGACATCAAGTATCTATTATACTAAATTTTAGAACTACTATAAAGGGTGATCAACATATATGACAAATCGAGAGATATCATATATAATATCATCGAACCTCGGAAAAGATCAATGTAATTTATCATTTTTAATAATTAAAAATATATTTTAATTTGTACGTACTCTTAATATGCTGTTGATTAATAATGTGTTAATGCACTGTTTAATGAATTTAATTATACATGACAAATATCAAACTAATTAAATAACATGATATCACATAATTAAGTATTAATGTAAAATACATACCAATTCAATTCTTTAAAATTATGATAACGATTTATTAACATATTTTCACACGATTATACCTCTTTGTTTAAAGTTTTCTAAGAAATAATATTTTTCAAATTCAAAGGTACATATGAAAAATTAAAGACATGTAATAAGGTTTTAAAAAAATTTAACCTAAATTTTTTTAAAATTAAAAAAGTAATTTTTGAAACAAAATTAGAAAAAATACGTCAGAAAAATATTTTTTTTAAAAAAAAAATTAACCAAATGTAGCCTACATGTAGTAAATTAAATATTAGGATTATACCACTTGGATAATCTGAATAATATATGTAAATCTTTTCCTCATAGGAAACACTACTTTTGATGTCCAATTCATTCATTATGAATTTTTAATGCCTCAGCTGATGATGAGCTGAGTATCCATACCAGGGAATATACATGATTTTACCATTTGGTATAATTATTCCTTTCAGAAATTAGAGGATTCAAATTAACACCGTTAACGTTTTAGAGGAAAACTTAATTATACCAAATGTTTTGAGAACGTGGGCATCTCACCTTCGATACTCAGATATAAGCTTATAGAAAATTAATTTATCTAATTGTTCAAGGTCATTTTGAGAAGTACATGCGACCTTTAAATCACTTGACAAGGGACTTAATTGACGCTGAAAAACATCGTCCAATGATATCCATATTGTACAGCCAAGAAAGAAATACACGACGTGAAAAGCAAAGAATACTGAGACGACAACAATGATAGAGACAAGGTTTTAAATTATGGATTGCATCACGTGATACAACTGCAATATTGCGATTGTAGTCACTACTACAACCACAATTGCGATATTATATTTATTTACATAAATTGACCGCAACATAACCATATCAGAAATGTAATTAGCCACAACGGGTTCAATTTCAAATTACAAAAATAAAAATAAAAATAAAAATTCATACCGCAACAACTGCAATGTGTGTCCTTGGTAGAGTAAATGGATCTAATGTGAGTTTCTCTTGCAAGAGTGGCTTGAATAATGTGAGTTTCTTTTTAATTGATTCAAATGAAAATTCTTTGTATAAAACCCTGTTTTAGTTTTCAAAAGATATACATATTACTATATTAGTCCTTCAAAGATCATTATCATCATATAAATCCATCGAAAATCTAAAACGCCACTATATTCATCATTTTCGAGATTAAACTAGTGATGCAAAAGGACCTGTTGTCTAACTGTTTTGAATGTTTGATAGATCTATATGGTGACAATAATTTTTGAAGAAATAATGTGAAATCGTGTATATATCTCGAGAATTAAAATGGGATTTTACTCTTTAGTTTGTGTGTGAAAATATACAAGCTTTGGTGACGAAGAAATCTTCTATGGCAGTCAGTGAATTGGTGTGGAAGGTAGTTTGCGGCGCTCTTGATTATCAAGCAGGGGTTGTGATTGGTGTTCCCCGAATTATTCAAGGGATTTTATTTGATGCTAGGTTAGAAATTGCAGCGATTGGTTTTCAAAAGCATTTGTGGATTTCGTTATTCATTATTATTAAATACTCTATCTGAAATGTGGAATCTGGAATTTTTTCAAGAATGGGTCTTATTGGGAGCAACTGGAACTAAAATCGTGTCTGTTGGTTAGCAATCAGTCTACTCCAACTTGCTTGAGATAAGAAATTAGAGAAGGAAGAAAAAGAACTCGTCAGCACCTCGTTGTTAATTCCCTTCTTGATATTTCTGATATTGGGTGTTTTGAATGCAGAAAATGATCTCTTTCTTCGTGGATATCTAGCTTTTAAGTTGAATTGGGTTCGCCTTGTTGGGTGCGGGGCTTTTCTACATTGTCGTCTAATTTGTTAGTTCCTTGTCTCTTGTTTTACTGCTATGTTTCTGAGCTTATGCTATGGTATATATTTGTTGTTGTACTGCAGTGTACCTTGGATCCTCTCTGTGGAGAGTTATGCTTTTTCATGAGCCTTGGTTATTTATTTATCAATATAAAAATCTAATGAGTTTCTTTACCGATTACTTCCTTTTTTTCTTTTTTTCTTTTTTTACTTTGGTCCTTCATTTGATAGTCTATTAAAGAAAAAATAGTTTCATAATTCTGTGTGAAATTATATTGGTGAAAAATTAACATTTCCTTTATCATTATTTTTCATATAAGAAATTTTCTCGCTACACCATGCTTAACTTTTAGTAATGTTTACTAATAAAAATTGGTGCTAAAATTCTTTAGTAACATTTAAAAAATGTTCTTAAAAATATAAAAAGTGTTATTAAAACTCTTTAGTAACATTTTTATTAATTAGTGTAGCATATAGGCTATGTTGTTAAAGAATTTTACCAACACTTTTATATGATTTGGTAACATTTTTCAAATATTGCTAAATCTCAATTATCTTGTAATGAATTGAATTAACTTCACATTTACTTTGTTAATTCAAAAAATTTACCATTTCAATTCTTATATGTGTAAGCATGTTTTGGTCAAATTGTTACTCATGGGGGTTGAACATGGGTGGTAGAGAGTCTCCTATGGGACCTTCCTCTTAGGACCCTGGGTGTGGAGGAACGCTAAATTGTTAGGTTAGCTATATGTTGTATATTATCAATGATTTTCACAGAAGGTGGCAAAAGGATGTCTTAAGCAATTACATATCCAGGACCCTTGACACAATTAGACGCGAACTCCTGAGTTCTAGATAAATTATTTCTCAATACTATTTCTTTCAAATTCATTAAAATTTCAACGTTGGTGTCCGTCGTGTTTAGGATAAAAGGTGAATGTGTTTGTTCCCTCCTTTTATGATGAAGCTATAGGGTAATGGGGGCATATTAATGTTCTGCAAATGTTATGTTACAAGTGGGGTGAGTAAGGGGTTACTCTGATAGTTCCTATGAGAGGCCTTCATAGACTTGTGGTCGAGAGAAAGGGTAGGGTGGAGGGGAGGGTAAGAGGCCTACCTTTGTGTGGGGAACTCAGAGGTTCAAGCCTTTAAGGGAAAGGAGGGCATGGTTTCCTAGTTGATCTCCTAGTTTGACTTTCTCACTCATTATACCTAGTTTTGGCTCGGAGGGCTGAATAAATATCTCACTAGGATGGCCCATTGCCCCCATGTCCAAGCTCTAAAAAGTATAGGGGCTTTAGGTCCTCAAGGCTCATGTGTCTGGTGTCTCGGCATCAATATGACCCACAAACATGAAGAATATGAACCTTTACTTATTTAGTTTTAAACAAATTTATAGTTTCATCGTAGGCGAATCTATAGAAAAGGATTTAGAAGTTAATGGTTTAAATGTAAATATATCGTTTGAACAAAATTGGATAGAACAATTATGTCGTTTGATCCATGTAATAATCACATATTTCAAGCAATTTTAATATTTTATCACTATTTTAATTTGTTCAAATCTTATAGTCATCACTTTATGGAGGAGTTACCTAATTATCATCCCTAACTCCAAATTGCATAATTAATTTATAAGCTAGTAAATAAATAAATAATACACTACTTTATTTCTCAAGTCAATTAATATTGGCGTATTTTTTAATCATTCTTACATAGCAAAGGACCACATTATTTGTTGTTATTGAACTTTCTTTTGGGCTACTATCTTTTTGAGTGTTACGATTCTAATAATGTTCGGCACATTCTCAAGCAAATCATTATGCAGAGCTTAATTAAGAGCAATTGCATTCATAATATATGTAAATTATATGACCTTTATGTTCTGATTAATCTTGATTATTCATGTAAAATTTAATAGTCAAAATTTATTTCTCTTACTCTTATAATTAACTACTCCTCTCACTTCATCCTTTCCGTACCCTATAAATGTGTGGTAGACTATTGATGGAAGGTTGCAAGTAAATGCATATAATTTATGACCATTAGAAGAAAAAAACAAATGAAATTCAAGAATAGATACATGTAGTGCCGAACTGGGTATGTATCAAGTAACAAAATGCAATATAAGAAAATGATATACCTAGTGTCAATTGTAACATCCCGAACTTTGTAGGTAGACCAGAATAAAAAGGAAACCTGGGTCTGAGACAAGGAAAAAACTGTAAATTTGCAAACCGTAGAAAAATTAAGGATAAAATTATAATTATTAAATTATAATGACAAAATTATAATTAAGGCTTATAGTTATTGAGAAGAGCATCTGTAAAAAATTTCGATTATGAGAATTTTATGGATGCCACAACACCAGTAGATAATTAAAATACTTACCATAACTATAAATTGAGATTCGCTTCCCACAATTCTAAAGGAAAGTGTGAGATTACTCACACAATGTTACATTAACTCGGGTAACTCAGAATACTCAAATTGATAACTAGACACCTTAAAATAATCCTTAAGGGTCCTATATTATTTGTGGGCATGAACATTAATTTAGAACCCTCTTGGTGGCTAAAGATGAGCCACTCATTCAAGTTTAGGAGAATTTAATTTTGTTCCAAATCAACCAATAGGATTTAACTTCAAAAGTTTCTCCAACAAGCCACACCAACTTGTCAAAAAAGTCAATTCTTTTCCCCATTTTCTCCTTCAATTTCAGCCACCACCACCCCATCTCCCTCCCCATATTTTTCTTTCTTTCTTCTTCTCCATGGCTATGAGCTTCAAGCTACAAGTTCATTTGGCCTCAACATCACTTGCTTCTTTTATGAAAATTGATCCTCACATCTTCCTCTACAATATCCCTCTATCAATTTAATAATTAAACTTCAAGTGGAGTCTCTCACCTCCATGTGAATTGCTGCCATGGTGAGGAAGGAAGGCTAGGATGTTGCTTTTGCTTTCTTTATTTCCATAGTTTCAAGAATTTTGAGGTAGACAACTCAAATCCTTAGTTTTTAGTGTTTTGTATGAATTATGTAGTTAATATGGTTCTCTTGTGACATCCTTAATTCATGTTCGTATGATGGGATTATGGATGTTTTGTAATGATTTGAGATAGAAAAACTTAGTTTGGGTTAGAAAATAGCTCAAAAGATCAAAAGGAAACCAAAATAGAAAAGATGTGAGATAGAAACCCTAAGCATCATTCATATAGTGAAGCCAATAAATCACCCTACAAAACTCAACTTTGAACAAGAATAATTTTAGAAGAAACTAGACTTCAAGATCAATTCAAAGATATAAATTATAAGATCGTTAGATTTAAAATAAATAGTCATGAATTTTTAAACTTTGCTAGTGGAATTTACTCTCTACTCTGATCAGAGGGTGATGACAAGGGTATAACTTGTCCTATTTAACATCAAATTAAGTGAAAATAATTTTTTTTAGAAAGCTAATACATAGAGGAAGATTTCATAAAAAATTTAGAACTAAATAATGAGTAGGTTTTCCCCAATAATTCTTTGAAGTTGACCTAAGCTGTGTTTGGATGGAAATAGGACAGTCCAGTTGAGGAGCTCATAACTTGATTTTTTATTATCCAATTTGAGTGAAATTGTAAGGATTGAAAGAGGGTTCAAATAGCTACAGTTTGATACAAATTTTGGATAAAAATGATGAAGAATGAATTTATATTGATTTTCTAAATTTAAGTATATAAGTCTATCTTATAATAAGGCAGCCTTGAGTAAAAACTTAATAATTCAAATTATACACATCAAAATCAAGTGCAACTAAAGAGATTTAAAAGTAGGCAAAAAGGGATACGACATATTAAATTTTCAAGTTAAAATGAATTAAATTGAAATTTTAGTGAATTTTATAAGAACAAGGCAGATCTAAAGGAAATGGGACAACTTAAGGAATGTCTGGGTCTAAATGTTGTAACATCCCCAATTTTTGTCTAAGCTAATTAGTTCAGTAATCCTGACTAATTAGAGAGGTTAACGATTAATTGAGAATTAATCGGCTAATCTCGATGAGCAAGAGCTTAGTAAATTAAAGGCAAGTCAACAAGATAAGTAAAAGTCAACAATTGAAACATAATGCATTAAAAGTTATAATTAAAAGCCCAATTGTCTAATCTTTATTAATCCATGATTTAGAACATAAAATCAAGGTGGTCTAATCTAATTAACTAAGAGTACATAAGTCTCAAAACTTAATCACATTAACCTTCACATCTTCTTACAAAATTAATGAGGAAAATCCTTCTTAGCTAAAATGTGCTAATGAGTAATTTAAATCAATTGAATTAATTAACATTTAGATAATTACAACAATTATAAAGATGTAGAAACTTGGCTATTTTATTGTTTGAAAGTTTGGTCAAAGCAAGAGCCACATCCAACCATTCAATTACTTTCTCATCATGCACCCTTAGATAAAGAGTCCATATTAGTAGGCTTGGCAAGTCGTGACAAGAGTTGTACTCTTCTTCACCAAGATCATGACACTTTGGTGTGATCAAATCCAATGCCCAATCTAAGAGAAGCTCATGCTTTTAACCACTTGACAAAAAACAGCTACGTAGTCTTTCTGCCCAATTGCCAGACTCAGAAAATACACACTCTTTTCTTTTTATGGTTTTTCCCACTCCCTAGCTTGTGTAAGAAGCAAAAATCACATCACCTTTCTCCCCATTTGTGCGCCCACTTTCAGCCCTCCATCTCTCCTCAATTCATTTTCATTTCCTCTCTCAAGAATATACACAAAAGCTCTCACCTCTCTCTAAACCTCTCTTTTGTTCTTCCTACTCTTCTTCTTGTTCTTCTTGTTTCCTACTAAGTCCTCCCTTTCTACCACCATCACCCTCATCTCCTATCACCACCATCACCATCCCTTCAAGGACCACCATTTTTGGTCTTTGGAGAAACAAGATCACTTTCGTACACAAGCCCCATTTCCAAAGCACTCAAGGGAGGAAGGCTCTCTCCAACCTTCTCCACCTTCAAAATCCTTCAAGAAAACTCTCTTTGGTAGTGGCTCTAAAGCTCTTTTTCTCTCTTGTTTTCAAGCTTTAGAACTCCTATGCTCTCCATAGCTAGGTGGTTTTAAAAGATTGATTATGGGCATCATAGCCATTCTTGTCATAAATGAGATGTTGTTGCTTGTATGGTGGTTTGTTGAAAACATGTTTTCGGTTTGGTGTGATACATGGTTGAACTCAATATTTTGAACTCCAACATGTTAGTTTTTCACTAATCTTTCATGGTATATGAGTGTTTTATAACTTGAGAATGTTTTCTTGAAAGTGAGGTTGAGTGTTTTGGAGAAAACATGAGGAAAATCAAAACGTGAAATCTGGATTTTCTGGCAGTCTGTAAACCGAACGGTATAAATTTTTCCAGAGAACTCAAAAATTAGTGGAACCAATTTTATATGAAAATAGACTCAAAGAGCTTTCCATACATATAAAATACATAAGATTCGGAGTTAAAATGAGTGAGATATGATTTTTCAAAGTGGACTGTTCTCGGATTGGTTTCTGTCTGGGCAATCTACACTAAAATGGGTATAACTCGAGCTACAAAAATGATTTTTGAGTGAGACCAAGTTTAATTGAAATCTAAGACAGATAGGAACAAACCCATAAAACAGTTTTCTCAGATTCCTTCTGAGTAATTATAATGAGAAGTAACAATCCACTGTACCGGGAGTGAACTTAGAAACTGAACAGTCAGAATAAAATATGCATAACTCAAGCTACAAAATGAATTTTTAAGTGGGGTTTCTTTTGTTTAAAAATAGACTCAGAGAAGTATATCCACACAAAAATTCGAAATAAAAAAGTAAAAGATGAAATTATGGTGAATTTTCAAAGTTACTGCCCCACTGTAAAAGTAAAAACTGGTTATGGTAAAAGTTGAAGAATAAGGAGAAATAAGCTTTAAGACATTAATACCCTTATATTAAGCATTAGAGAACCCTCATAATTCAACTTAAAAAGTGTCAAAAAGGGCATTAGACAAAAAGTGGCATTATGCTCAATAAGAGAAGTTTACACAAGAGATAACCTCAATTAAAAAGCTTGCACCTAATTTATCAAGCTAAGCTCATAAAATGTTGCTTGTGAATATGCCTATGTTTATGTGCAAGCATGATGTTATGATAATGATCATGATGATATGATGAGGTTATGATGATGTTATGATGATGATATGATAATGATGATATGATATGATTCTTGATGATACTATAATGTTGGTTTCTCTGTTTGGCAAAATTTTGGGAAGCTTCGGTTTAGCCGTTATCTTTGCCAAATGTAAGAATTATGGACTTAGAAATATTTTGCATCATAATGCTTAAATAAGAAGAAGTTTAATTCAAGTAAGTGATCCTTCAAAAGGGAAGGTAACCTAATTTAAGTTTCGCCTCACTTTTGACTCGCAGAGGCATGGCATGACCACTAGTGTGAGTATGGGGATAGGTCTTACATGAGGCATGGCATGACCAACGGCTAGTGTAAGTGCAGAAATTCTATGGTGGCGGCAGCCCGCAGTATGAGCTCATTACCACTTATGTTTAGTGGGTGAAAGATAAAGTCAAGTTAAGAAAAGAAAAGGACTTCGGTCCAAAACCTAGAAAGAAGAAGTTAAGAGAACCTTCTAGCTTGAACATGCATGTTTTATACGATTACACTTGTGCTTATGGTCATTATGATACAAATGATTAGAAAGTATGTTAAAATCGAATCCGCTTCGGATACTCATGTTTTCGAAAAATCTAAGAATGGTATTTGATGCATGCTCACCTTGTTTTTATTAACAAAACCGGAAGTAATTTGGGGCGATGACGATGACACCACGTGTCGAGTCGAGTCCTCATCGAGAAATCTCATTTCTCACCTAGTTGTTCTCCGTATCGTCACGGATCTCGGCAACAAGATCCAGGTGGAGTGGGCGTGGATCCCCAACAGCTTTGTGGACGTGTGGCGTGGGATGCAAGGACAGAAGGTCATGGCGACCATCACTCTGCATCTTCATATTTCTTTTTGAGTTAGGCTTTGCCATTTAAACTTGTACTTAGTATTTAGTATTTGGATCATGGCTCAACCATGAGTCTCCCTTGTTGTAATGCTAAAATGTATGTGTATATATATTATGAACCCATATGAATGTAATGGTTAGTTATTTAATGCAATATATTTGTGAATTATTATTTGTTTACCTTATCCTTGTTTTATGATATTGGAGTATATATTTGAGGCGACACGCTCTTTCTCTAGCTATCTTCTCGCTCAAGGCTTTACTTTTCAAAAGCAGCTAGCGACAACGTATTTCAAAGAAAAATCTTACCGTATTTTCCGCGTAATTTAATTTCAAGTGAAGTTTAGTTTTCCACGAGCATAAGTAACAACTAATAAAACGCCGTAATACGACTTAAGCGTAGTATGGGTTTATTAGGGTGTTACAAATGTCCCATAAGCTATGAAAGATTCAAAGGCATAAAGATTAATACAATTTCATACCAATATAGTGTTATATTGATTTATTATCTATGATGATCATAATTGATATGACTAGCTGACTGTTTGTATTATGGAATGCTTATATGTTTAGCTGTTCTGCTGCCAAATTTTTGGCAGAAGTATGCAAATATGCTTTAGTATTTATGTATCATCTTCATGTAAATCATGTATGTAGTAATGTTGATAGTAAAGTATGAGACATATGCATAAGTGCATATAGTATGTGCATGTATGATCATGTCCAAGAAAGAAGAAAGATGATAAGAACTTGTAAAGAGACGTATTGAGTCGGCGAACAAATTTAAGGTGAATAAATTGCTATGAGGGTTAGGGAAAGCAAACCTATTACTTATATATAGGTATGAGCTTAGACCTGAAAAGTATGTTATTACCCAGAGGTGAGAAGAAGCCATTCACCACTAGGGAACTAAGTACAGAAGAGCAAAGATTACAAGTTAAAGAAAGCGATAAGAAAGACAAGTGCACTTACATAAGTCATGGATGTGCATTAACATATGCATATTTAAACATCTTTTCATGTTATATTGCTATTATGATTATGGTTGAATTATTACATTGTTATTTGTTATCATGTTTGTCATGGAATATGTCAAGTGATTGTTAAATTCTAATCCGCTTTGAAAAAGATGTTTTCAAACTTAAAATTGAATTAGTTCCTATGTGTATGTGCTCACATTTTTATAAGAAATCTAAGCAGCTAGAATGTTTATGATGACACCTTATATGATTAGTAGATTGAGTATACTAATTGAGAACCTTAAGTTTTCACTACTTATTTCTTTGTTTTCCATAAATATTCTAATATATAAATTAGATTTCAAGTTTGCAACCAAGCTTTGAGAGTACTACTATGAATCAGAGATACAGATGGGAGTATAATACTCGGACTCCAACTCAAGTATCAAGACATGTGGTGGAAGTAAGAATACAAGATAATATTTGTTCTGGATATTATATTAGTGAAGTTTTTAAATTTATATTTAGAATTATATGTATATTCAATGAATATCTGAATATGAAAATTTGTATTTAATAGAGATGTATGAATTTTAAAAGGACTATATATTATATATATTCTTATTTCAAAGCCTTATTCAGTACCCTTGATAATCTCTAGATATAACTCCATAATTCGGGTATTTGGACTGTGTTACATCAACTGCCGAAGGTGACAATATATTTGAGCATAATTGGCCCACTAATAAATAAATCCATTACAGATTGTGCCCTAAAAACACACCCATCAAAGAAAACCCATATACCTAGCAAAAGAATATAACAAAATTTCAATCTAGTCCTTTTTATCTAATCTTTCCCGATATGAAACTACACCTACTGTAAGTTAATTAAACCAAGCCTACATCGTTTCTTTCTTTTCTATGTCTGGGGAAACTGTGGTCTAAATTCAGCAACGAAAGGAACCAATTCACGAATCCTAGAAATTGTTGAACAAGTCAATGGATGGGGTATGAGGTGAAACAAAGTTTGAAGGGCTTGGCATGATGAAACTACCCTCCATAGAATTTCTGTTACTGTGAAGACCAGGGCTAAAAAGGTCGCGGAGGAAGCTAACCATGCTCGGATCTGACGACGCCGGCGAGAAGAAGCTCGACGGGATGGGAGACAGCGAAGCGGGTCCCGGCGACAAAACCCCACGAGACATGCTTGGCCGCTCCACCGCATGACCCACCACCACCTCTACTACCCCACCAACATCATCACCATCCCCACTTGGAAGCTCTTTCTTCCCCTGAGGAGTTCTAGCCTTCTCTATGGCAGCATAACGAGCCGCGGGCGATATGGCACCTTGGCCATCGTTACCGTTGAGGGGATGAGGATCATTTGGCACCACATGGGATGCTGAGGAAGACGAAGACGAAGACGAAGATGAAGATGAAGAGCCAGTGAGGCGTTGAACAAGGCTCATGAAATCAGCTGGTGTGGTGTGGATTATCTTTGGAGACACCGTGTAGATGATGATGGGTTGGCGATGTGGAGCTTGGGGTTGTGAGGGTTGCGGCGCCAACGGTGGCTTCTTGATTTTTTGAGAGTCCTTGCTTATCCTTAGAGGCGTGGGACGTGGGCCTTGGAGTTCCCTTCTGGGCGATCTTCCTGTGGGAATGTCCGAGAAGTTCATGCTGCTAAAGATTGAATTGTAAACAGAGGATAAGATGTAGAAAAGAATTAGGTGATGGTAATGATGATGAAGATGGGAAAAAGCACAAGATTTCCAATCCGAGCTGGGGAATATAAGGGGATGACATGAAGCATATAAAGAGAGCTGGTCAAAGGTGAAGAGGATTATTTTAGTTCATGATACATTAGTTGGTAAAAATTGGCTCCTAATATGGTAAATATTTTCTAGGTTTTATTTACATGCGGGGCCGATTTCGTGATGTTATGGTTGTCTGAACTTGTCCATGTATCACGTTTCTATTTTTCTCCCATTGTCTAGGTAGGAGTTGGAAGGGGTGGAAAGGGTCGGAGCCATTCTTCCGTAATCCGTGGAGGAAGATTTTCTTCCTCCATCAAGCAACAAGAACTGTCAGAGTTCTGAATCTGGTATTATAGGTGGGTCCCATACAAAGCATCTAAGGGTGACAAGTTAATGTGGAGGAAGAAAAGGTCTTTCTCCTGGAGTATGTCAGAATTTCTGAAAGGGTCGTGACCATGTCAGAGAGGTATATGATCACGTTTGCGATATATGGACGAGTAAACCGCTCGTGTGGAACTGAGATACTAGTGTGTTGACAAGTTGAGACTGTGTGTCTGATTTATTAAGCTTACTTGGCGGATTATTTCGACCGAAGTTCTTCAATTATTTGGGTGTACTTTTGTGATTTTATATTATAAATGTTATTTGACGAGACAAGAGAAAGAATTAGACATATGCCCGCAATTATTAATAAAACCATATTTATTATAATAAATATGTATATAAATATTTGGAATGTAGGCGGGACCATAACCAATAAAAGCCCAAAAATGTCTTTTGCACTCACTATGAGACTTGTTTTAATAGGATACACTAAGGTGTTCCTTAATTATTAGTTAAAAGTGGATTCTATTTTTTTTCTTAGTCAATAATTAAGCAATATTTTAGTATTTTTTTTAAAAGTATTATTGAATTGAGTATGAATAATACTACTTATAAAAGCCCCATTGGCTCTGCTTTGTCTCTATTATATTATTAAAATGCTATTTTATTTGTTTCATTGATAAGATTTTATTATAATAATTAAGATATATTGAATAGTAAACAATAACAATTGTTTGAAATTCTCTTGTGAACTTCCTGGGTCTGTTGTTTATAGATATTGGATATCTTCTTGTTCTTTCAGAGTGAGATTAGGGTTATATTAGCCACCCAAGTAGACCATTCAATAAGGAGTTTTGGCTTGGGTCAAGGTGGAAGTGAGTCAAGTTAACCTCAACTTGGCAAACAAGCTTGACTCGATCATATGGATTTATGTCTGCAGCTGTGGCGGTTATTTGATTATGTGAGCTTTGCACACTGCACACGAAATTTATTCATGAATATCTCTTTATTAAAAGAATTAACTTTGATAGGTTTTGAACATATTGATTCAACAATTATTATTCTTTAAATTTTTTCGGTAATTATTCTTCTCTAAATTTTGATTATAGCATAAAATATTTTTCAAAATATATTTTTTACACCAAGCGCTTGATTACATAAAATAATATCTATAGAATGACAATTAATTTTTGAATAACCAAAAGCACCCAGAATACTCAGCATCTGTTTCTGTCAAATTATATGGAGAATATTGATTTGTCTAGCAGGTAAACAAATATATCACGTTGAATATATTTTAGGCAATAATTTGGATCTTTTCAAAAGGTATATATAATATATTTTCGTCGAGTTTCGGCTAGATAGGGCTTCTTGTGCTTGTTAGCCACATTTGGAAGACTAAATTTCGAGAGCGGCGGAAAGAAGGAAAGAGTATCACTAGAAAAGTACGGATGGAAATGAGCTGTCTCCATATCTTATTTTCTCTCTTTTCACTAATTATGCTTTCTCAGATTAGAAATTAAATGCTTAAAATAATTTTTTCTTTTATTAACAAAAGTGTAGATGGGTTCACTGCTGTTATTCCATCAAGGTTATGGTATAATCTCCAAGCACAGAAAGTACTTTATAGAGAAATTACGAGATTATCTATTAATAAAGTTTTCATATCATTTGTAGAAATCGAATTCACGATTTTTTGAGATAGAACAATTGTGCCAATCTTCATCGGCATACATAAAATAATTTTAAAAATCTACAATTATCAGTCAAGTATACATTATTCTTTCAAATAGTGAAATAAGATTAACGGAATAAGAAAGAGGACAATAATTAAAAACAGGTGTGATTTCCATGGATCAAGTTTTGCTTGCCATCAGCACATACGTATTCATAAGTTATCTCTTAGATCTTCTTCGTCATGTCGTTTTTGTTAATTGAAGACGTCTCTAGTTATTTACAAGCATTAAATCAATTTTGCTCTTGGAAAAGTCTTTTCTGACGGCGCACTGGAAGTTGGTTGCTTCCATGTCATGGGTTTAGAGTAAAGTACTAAATTAGCACCTGATAATTGGACAAAATTTATTTTTTTAAAAATTCAAAATATTTAATATAATCTCTGAGGATTAAAGTTATGGATTAAATTAGTCTTTTTAGTGAAATATTAGTCCTTAAAAGTGTTTTTTACCAAACATATTAATATTTAAAAATGACTAATTTAACTCATTTTTAATTTTCAAAAATCATGCTAGGGTATTTTATTCCATAAAAATAAATTTATCTAATAATATTTTTGTGAAATACCAATTTGAAAGTTTAATTAGTCCTTGCGTTTAATATACATGTAATGTAATCTGTATATTTCAACAGATAAGAGTAATTACGCACAAGTAATATTACTTTTAATTTTTGTATTTCAATAGTTAAATAAGTTGATTAACCTAACCTTTATTTTCTTTATTTGGAAATTGTTATCTAAAGTGAGGTTAGTAATAGAATTGTTACTACCAATAAGGTGTTGGTCCAAAATAAAAGAGTTTGGGTCACTCAAACTTTAAGTTCTAAGTTCATTTGGATCCCAAGATTCATATATATTGCAAAAAAGGAAAAAACATCGTTAAGAGGAGTCCCTATATAGATATTTGATCGTAATCCGAGATATTAGTCTCTCAATTACATGGGTGAGAGCATAGTCTAAGAAATAAATAAAAATAAATTAATTACTTTTTGATTATATAAAAAGACATTATTACAATGAATTTTATTAATTTTAAAGTAGATATTCACTTTGTTACTTTAAAAACAAGTTTATTTAACAAGAGTATTATTGTCTAGTTTGATACTTCGTCAAAGAAAAATTTATCACCTATCGTATCAATATACCTATCTCATTCATATTGTTTGAAAGAACATCGTCTTTTTCTTTAATTCAGCAGCATACAAAATTAAAGTCATGAGCTTACGCAAACATAAATAAATACCTATTATAAAAATAGATAAGTCATGTTATTTGAATATTAATTAAAATTTAATACTAAATTCAATAATTCTCTCACACAAATACACAATTTATTTATCTTAACACATACTTACATACATACATACATTCATATTTACTGATAATCACATCAGTAGATAATGTTTATATAATATTTATATAGTATGAGTTCAAAAAAATATTTAACCAAAAAAATATATTCACTTATGCATTGATGATTGCATCTCTTTCTCAGAATTTTTTTTTTTTTTTTGGGATTGTTTGTCGGTAAATTTTTTATTAGTACCAAGCAAGAGTTGTTATTAATTAATTACCGTAGTTTCTCATTTGCTAGGTCCCATGTTTGAAAATTTTAAATGAATCGTACTTTTTGGGCATAGTTCTTAACTCGTTTTAGTAACGACATCCTAACCAACATCACCAGCAGTCGATCTCGTGTATAGCTACCTTATTGAAGCTGTCAATGAAATGAACTAATCAACAAGAGTTGTGAATCGAAATAAACTGCCTTTAAATATTTATTTGACTTTGATTTAATTTATGCATAGATGGTGAATGTCAATGAAATATATCACTTAAAGATGAGTGTGACATTTTATACTAGTCTATATTGGTGCTAGTAATATTGTTAGGTTTATTTTATGGAAACTCTTTGCCATGTGTTATTCAATGGGAGATTTTTTTTCACTCCAAATGTTGCACCTTTCTTGTTTTGGAAATTCTTTATTTAATTTTAAGTTAAAATATTCATTAATTTTAATTAAGAGAATCACTACTAGAAAATAGCAAAAAATCGACAAAAATTACCAACGGACAAAATCCATCAATATTACGGGCAAATAGATTATCAAAAAAAAGAAAAACCATTCATGACTTGGTATTTTACTAACGGATTATTTATCCGTAGGTAAAAGCATCAATATATGTTCGCACGTTATGGTGCCTCAATATTCCATTGGTAATTTTTTGAATTTTTATTTTATTATTTTTTTAAAATTTACTCATTTACCGGCAAATTAAAAAATTACGAATGGATAATCCGTCGGTATGAAATTATTTATTCAGCACATAATTTGTAAACAATGAATACATTATCGATGGATTTTTCCATCGGTATTTGAAAATTGGATTATCTACCACCACCTTTTCGATTTCCACATTACTGACAGATTATCCGCTGATAATTGTTTATTAATGAAACGACTCGTTTCATTAACTTTTACCGACGGATAATTTGTCGATAATTTTAACACCGAATGTTAAAAGGCGAGCCTCTTTCTTCTTCTTCCTCATTTATGATCTCTCGCTCCCTCTCTACTTTCTCTCTCGCCCCTCCACACGGCCATTGGCCAACTCACCATCGCCAGAGCTTTCATTTCACCATCAGAGATCGTTAGTATATTTTTGAGCATTTTAATCGGTTTAGTCTTTTTATTTAGCCTTTTTTTAATTTCATTTCTTTACCCAGTTTTTAGTCTCTTAGTTAGTTAATTAACTTGTGTTTTGTTGGTTATTAAAGATCTCATTTGGAGCAATTGAAGCACTTCTATTGTGGTGCATTTGTTGATTTAAGTATTGTGGCGTATTAGGTACATACATTATACTCCATTCTTAATTCTATGTTTTCTGATATATTAGAGATTTAAATTTTCTATGATAGAGTTGTAGGATAGAAGAAGGAGGATAGGATTGCATGACTGGGGGAAGGCTTAGTGTAACATCCACCGGAATTTTCTTATCGTTTTTCGCCTAATTGTTTGATTTTTGTCAAATAATTCAGATTAATTAAAATTCGACCAAATATTTATTTAGGATCAATTAATTAGTAATAATTGAGTTTAGATATGAGTTAATTAGGTTACGAGTATAAAAGATTTCAAAAAATTTTTCTTGAAACTGATTTACCGATTTAAAGGGAATCGGTAAGATTACAGTATTTTAAATTATCGGAACCGAACCAATAGGATTTTACACCTTATAACCCTACATTAAGTGGCTGAGAACTCATCCACTTAATCCATGAAAGTGGCGCAAAGAAGGCCACAAAGAATGAAGAGGGTTGGCTGAATTTCAGCCTTATGTTTTTCAACCAATCACATGGCAAGATTACACCTACCTCTTCAAAGCCCCACCAACATATTCCTTTCTTTTCTTCAGCCAAATTCTGCGCCTCTTTCTCCCCTTGCTTTAGCTCTCTTCTTCTCTTCTCCACTCACCCAACTCCATCAAACCTTCAAGCTCAACCAAGTTTTATTAATCCAAACTCCAAAATCAAGCAAAATCACACACAACGAGGTAGAGGTCTAATCTTTGTTCTTGCTATTCTGGTTGTAGGTAGCTGATGGTGGCTTTAATTTCTCAATCCTTGATATGTTGATTGCATGAATATAATGATATTTGGCTGATTTGTTGGCTGTTGTTGATGTTAAAGATGATTAGAAAGTAAGAAGAGATGAAAGTAGGAAGATGTGAGAAGCTAGAAATTCAAAATCTCTCGACAGTCCGTACGGCGGAGTGTACGCCTCTGTCTATAGGCAATTAAATTTGATGAAACTATTTTTATGTAAAACTAGACATTCAGGGCTTTTCATACATATATCATATAAGGCCATTGGATTAATATTGAGAGAGATATGAATTTTTGAAATTTGACCTAGGTTTTTGAGTTTGATTCTAGACAGACTAGGTTGTTCAAGGCAAAACTCGCCCTATACTACTTGGAATTGAATGAAACTAACTTTTTTAGAAAGCTTACACATAGGAGAATATCTCATAAAAATTTCAGAGTTAGATAAGGTCCCGTTTGCTCCCAGTGGTTTGAGAAATTTGCCCTATGTCCAAACTAGGGCAAAATAGGGCAGTTCAGGAAGGTTAAATTTCGGGGCTTATAACTCGAGCCCTACTAAGGTAAATGGAGTGGAACTTTTGAAAATGAAAGGTTGTCCGGTCAGCTTTAATATGAGACTAATTTTGTATGATTTGAACTAGTTTTCGATTTTTAGTGGATTTTTACTTTTAAGTGTGTAATTCTGGCTAGTTACAGGGCAGGCCGGGATAAAATCTAAATAACTTGAGCTATAATTATCAAAATTAGATGGGACTAAAGAGGTTAGAAAATAGACACATAACACTTTAATATATCCAAAATTGAGGTCCAAATGAGTTACATAGAAATTATGGCCTGATTTACAAAAATCAGGTTGAATGCAAGTATTGGGACAGCAACCATATTTTAATTTCAATAATTGTGCCATGAATTGATATTTGAAATATGAACGAAATGTGTTGACTTCTATGAGAAATTGGTGTTCTGAGTACTGGCACTATTCATGGGGAAGTGGACACGTTCCGTTATGCTGCCGAAATTTCGGTAAAGTCTATGCATGAGTTATGATATATATTTAGATACATGTGCAAATTTCAAGAAAATCATAAAGGTTATGTCATGATAAAAGTTCCATGAATACTTGGGCCAGCCCTGGATTAAGGTTAAGGGGAATAGATCGGTGGGGAGGTCGGGGAAAGTAAACCCGGCATTCCTATATGGAACGAGCTCGATCCTGAAAAGCAGACTATTACCCAAGAGTCTAAATGGCTAAGAACTCCCAGGGGACCAAGTAATGGAAAAGTTTATGAAGATAAGTTCAAGAATAAGTTTTACATGATCACATTGAATAGTCATCACAAGTTGATTACATTTTGCCTATTATGTTTACTTACTGCTGTATGCTCATTTATTCTGCTCATTATTCTGTGTATCATTATTAGTAATTTATTCTGTTTCTTATGCTATCTTAAGTAAAACTGGACCTTGCCTCGGACCAGACATTTTCTCAACCTTATTAAATATGGATAGTTAAGCTTGATCTCATGTTTTTATAATTAAATAAAAACTGAGGCAACTGAGAATGAATGTGACGTCAGTTAAACACCATACGCGAACCCTACTGAGAATTTCTTTAAATTCTCACCTCGTTTTGTATTTCCGCATCATTCTAAGACGCTGGTGATGGATTCGACGGCCACTCTTTTCATTAAGATTCCAAACCTACAGCTCCACCACGATCCCATAGTGGACTCACTATATATAGCTGGCTCCTGCCATTTCCGTCTTTACCATTTTAGTAATAGGAATTTTGCCATCCCTTTATTTCATCCTGTTTTTGACCCTGCTGCCCCATACTTTGCGATCCTGTTGCATGTGGCACACCCTCCTCTAGCACCTCCAGCATCCGCAGCACCTACAGCTCCTGCTGACCTTGCACCAGAGTCACCCCTACAGGTGGTTCCAGACATACCGCTCAGCTCCTAGAGCGACTTTTCTGAGGCCACCAGCTCGTCGTCCTGCTCGAGACCCAGTGCAGACTACTCTCCAGCCGGGCCTGGCATGGCCAACGACTATCTGACTGAGTAGGTCAGCTGTAGATGACGTTGTACAGCATGGCCTTCTTTTGGCAGTGTGTAGCTTTGGGTCATAGACTTAGCAGTAGGTTTAGCAGTAGGCTTGAAATGTCCTCTGAGGACCCCATAGGATCATTTTGACTGACACGGGCCTTATGTCTTTTTGGTACACCGGCCCCACCTATGTATCATGTTTTGAATTTGTACATAAACTGAAGCGTCGGCTTCCGACCTATATATATGCACGTATACAGTTGATGGTATGTTACTCATTCTCATTTTTTCTGTTTTGTTTTATTAAACTCTGTCATGTTATGCCATGTTGAATACGTTCATTATATACAGCGCACCGTTTATTCTGTTTAAAAAAAAAAAAGAAAAGAAAAGAAGGGGATGTGATATGATAAATGAAATGCAATCAGAGTATCAGCACGGTAATACAATCTACTAAATTTCATGCTATGACTTAAGCATAACATTAAATTGGTAGGGTGTTACATTTAGAGCTTCTTCCCATTGTTTGAATTATGCGCTTGCATGATGTGAAGTAAAGGGATGCATTCTAAAACAGTTTTCAGGATTAATTGATTGATTTGCAATAGTGCATGTGTTTGTTATTTATGTTGAAATGTTGAATTAATTTTTGTGGAGACTCCTAATTTAAGAGGAGACTTTGTCTAAATATTTTTGATCATTTAAAATATTCTTTGAATTAAATAATTATTGTTATGCAATAAATAATAGTTATTTGTGTTGAATTGTTGAATAAATTTTTGTGCAGGCTCCTAATTTAAGGGGAAACTCTACCTAAATTTGTTTTTATCATTTTCAATTTTGTGCATATCTATTTCAGTTTTATAGTTTAATTCTTTACATTTATATTTATATACATATTATGTTTGTTGCATACGTTTATTGATGTACACACATATTATATAGGTCATCTATAATAGGATAAAGATCTAGTTTTGGATAAGGTAGAGGTAGATTGAGGATGCATGGTCTATCCCTCTACATTCGGGCTCTAGCTACCATCTCCATTGTGCCGGCGTCCAGCACTCCCACCACCGCTGCTGCATCCATCCTTCTTGGTCGTCCTCTACATGGCCAGGATTTGTTATGATACCCAACCTTGGGTATATCGAGTCAAAATCTCAGCCTTTACTCCCTCCTCAGCCACTCCATCTCCACCCCCACCTCCAGGAGGTGAAGATCGCACCTCACCTGTACCTACTTCCATTCCTTCCCTTACCCCCCAAACAGCCTAGTTCATACGGTGCCCAAGCCTCATCGTCCGCCCCTTCTTCGTGGAGCTCAGATATGATGACAAATCTTGGTAAGTATTTTCAAATTTAAATTTATTATGAATTTTTAATTGTGATATTAAATTTAATTAACAAATACCTTACTTAGTCCCTTATTTTTGACACAGTTGGATTCCTAGCTTTGAACTTGCACAGGATTACCAAGGTGCTCTAGGAGAACAGTTGCAACCCATATAAGAGCTTTTCAAAGGCATCTGAGGCTATACAGCAGATGTAGTGGAGAGAGTGGAGGGTAAAAATATATTTTTATTATTAATTTTATTTTTTATTCTGATGCATGCTTATTTATTATAAGGGAGCTGACTATTGTATTACTTGTATGCAGTGCTTATTCACTATTAATCCACACGAGGAGGCCTCGATCTACAAGGCATGGAGGACTAGGGGCAGCAAGCGGCTCCACAATATATTTTACGACATTTGCGAGAATGATGCTAGCAGCTGCTAGCTCACTGAGGACATCCTCCAGGCAGTCAGGGAATATTGGGACTTGCCCGAGCATAAGGCGAAGCAGATGAAGGCCCGAGCGAGCAAAGGAATAACCATTGGTGGCTCGCTACATGCTGGAGTCTCTACCACTATTAAAAGCACATGGTTGGGGATGGTAAATATCATCCTTTACACTTGTTTAGTTATTTAACTTTTGCATTAAATATTATATTATCACATGAAAATTATTTAAAACTTAGGAAAAGATGACGAATAGGCAGCCAACTCATGGGGAGCTGTTCCTAGACACCTACACCCGGAAGCTAAACAAGTCCTAATGGGTCGATTGGAAACCACATATGTAAGTACTTATAATTCAAGTTTCCAATACTTTTAATTTATTATAATTTCTATTATTTAAATATAATTTAATTTGTTTTGTTTGTTCCAATTATAGCATGAGTTCACCCAACGACTGACTGAGGCTCGGTCATAGTAGTCGCAGCAGGGGGATGGGAGCACTCCTGCTTGCCCACCTGTCAATGATGATAATATATGGACCCAAACAGTTGGCAGCCGCTACGAGGGGTGCATTTATGGTATGGGGACCACATATACCGGGTTTTATTCTCCATCTTCTGCATTTGGAGTTGGCCTTGCTAGTATGGATGTAGAGGACATCTACGATCGGGTGCATACACTGAACAAATCTGTGCAAAGGCAGCTCAAGGAGGCTGACAGGAGGTATATGGAGTTGCAAGAGCAGCACGCGAAAGAAAAGGAGTAGTGGAACCAGTAGTTGCAGGCCATGGAGCAAAGAATGATGATTATGTACACATACTTCGAGTAGATGCAGAGTGATTCATCATCTAGTGCATTGTCTCCACCATCTCCGTCTCCACTGTAACACCCTCCCAAGTACAGTACTATGCTTAAGTCATAGTACTACACCCTGGAGTTGTTATCAAGCACTGAAGCGGACCTTATCCGACAAAGAACTTCAGCCGTCTTCGGAAACTTCTTGAACTATCTGGAGATAACACGGAAATAGGAGTGAGAATTATAAATTCTCAGTAGGATTCTCTAATTATCATACATAATGTCATCGTTGTCATCTCCAGTTTGCTTTGGTTTATTATGAAAAAGGTGAACATGCTTTACAAACTATTTAATTTTATAGTTCGAAAATATAATGTCTGAAGCAAAGCTTATTTTAATCATACACTTGGCATTTGGGGAAGTCTACACAAAATTAATTCATGAATAATACTATGGATAATAACTACAACATTTTAAAATACACATAGCATCAATACGCTGGAAATATAATGTCTGCACATAACCTTACTTGTACTTGCAGTTATGCATATGCATGAAATTTACTTTTCTTTCTTCATCTTTATTTTCATCATAAAATCTGTACATGCTACATTCCAGAGTATGACCACCATGTCATACCCCATCAGAACGTGATCGCCATGTCACGTTCCTTAGGAATATGGGATCTTCATTCGGTACTTACACTAGCTGGGTCATGCCATGCCTCATGTAAGTTCTATCCCCTGTGCCCACACTAGCTGGGTCGATGCCATGCCTCGTGTAAGTGGGGTGCTTGCATATCTTTTAATCTTTAGTCTTTAGTCTTTAGCCTTTATTGCCCTTGGGTAGCTTGGCCTTGGAGTGAGCTCATCAGCTCAACTCGTGACCGTCGTCACACTGACTCACCCGCAAGGGGACCCACTGCCTCTAGGTTGGAGGGACCAAATGTGCAACTGCCTCCAACATAGAGGGACCCATGTTTTAGCTGCCTTCATAAGGAGGGACCCAATGTGCAACTGCCTCCAAGTGAAGGGACCCTTATCTTTATCATTTATCTGCCTTCACAGGGAAGGACCTCAAATAGCTGCCTCCGAGTGAAGGGACCCACATTCAATATATTCACATTTAATATATTCATGTCTTTTCATTCTCATACGTGGCCATGCATAGGCATGCTGAATATACTCTTACATATGCTTTATTATTTATTCTCATATACCTTATATCATACTGCTTCTTGATTTATTCTCATATACCTCATATCATACTTATATCATTCTTGCATACAAACATTCCTAGTTTCATATACTTCTGCCGTAAATTCGGCAGCATAACGGATCAGTTCCGTTTTCCCATGAATAGTGCCAGTTCTCACAGACAATTCAATCATAGCAATATATTCAATCTAACATATCTATCAAGGTCAAACTTGCAACCATCAATTCAAACCTTATATGTTCACTAACACTTGTGAAACCATCAATTTGGCCATTCTGCCAATTCTATTCAGTTCTGCCCGAATTTTGTATAATCTACTTTTACCCCTATTCAACTCATTTAAATCTGAAGTTTGGATATGTCATAGCTCTATATGTCTACTTTCTAACCTCTTTGGTCCCATATCATTTTGATTTATATAATTCAAGATATTCAAATTTTGCCTCAGCCTATTCAGTCACTGGCCTGAATTACACTCCTGGAAGTATAAATTCACTAAAAATCGAAACTAAGCTCAAATCATACAAAATTGGTCTCATATTGAAGCTAACAGGACAAAATTTCATTTACAATAAGTTTCATTCCATTTGCTTTAGTATAGCTCGAGTTATAAGTCCTGAAAGTCCACCTTTCTGAACTACTCTGTTTTGGCTCAGTTTGGACATAGTGTAAATTCCTCGAACCACCGGGATCAATTGGGGTCATAAAAAACTCGGAATTTCATATTGGGATGTTCCCCTATGTGTAAGTTTTCTTAAAAAATTGGTTTTACTCAATTTGGAGTTGTATAGGGTGAGTTATACCCTCCTCAAATCACCCTACTCGGATGAAAGTCCTGATTTCTAGGTCAAATTTCAAAAATTCATATCTCTCTCAATACTAATCCAATGACTTATATAATACATGTCTGGAAAGCCCTGAATGTATACTTTCATCTAAAAATAGTTTTATCGGATTTAACCAGTTGTAGGCAGCGCCGTACACTCCGCCGTACAGACTGCCGTGGACTTCCTTACTAAGACAGCATCCTACTTCTCCACTCCTTCTAATTTCCTCCTTCTAACCATAACTCTAACTCAAGATCTCCTATTAATCCAATCATAATCCATCACAATACATCCAATAATTCATCAAATACATGAAGAAGAGTACAATTTCATGCAACCATAGTGCAAGTAATTCAATAACAGAAATAGAATCCTACCTCTTTGGAGTATGATCTTGCTGAATTTGAGTTTGGATTGAATGGAGCCTTGACAAAGCTTGGAGATTTGATAGAGTAGATTAAGAGAGGAAGGGAAGAAGAAGGCTGGAGCAAGAGGGAGAGAAGGAGGCATAAATCAGCCTCAAATGAGAGGAAAAGTCTGACTTAAATACATAGAGGTGGTTGGGATTGTGAGTGTTGATTGGTTGAGAGTTTGTGATTGAAGTTCGGCCATATCTCCCACTGTTGTAGCCAAATTGCTTTCCACGTCATCCCAAAAGTGGAATACGCTTCCGTTCTACCTAAAATCGGAACTCGTCTCTATTGTGATTGAAGTCGGAACTCGTACCATTTGAGCTGAAGTCGGATGTTAGAAATCATCCGATCTTATTTGTGACTTGAGGAAATCTTGTCTGGTTTATTTGAAACTTGGAAGCAAGGTCGGATGTCGAAAGTCGACAACATTACAATCACATAATCTCGGAACTCCCAATTTAAACTCGGGAACTCTTTATTGTGTTAAACTATAACTTCAGAGGTCAGAAACCATGTACACTATTTTCAAACATGATGCCTTAGGTCGGAAATCGGGTACATCTTGCTGAAACTAGGAGATAAACTATGAGATCAAAAACCGGGTACGTTGTCTTTGAGACATTAAGTCAGATATCGGGAATCATGTTCGTGTTGTTTGGACTTGAAGGTTCAGTCGGGAAGTAGGAAATTATGCCAGTTGAAATCGGAGGTCGGAAATCATGCCCCAATATACTTTAACTCGAAGTCGGATATTAGAACTCGGAAGCCACTCCATTTAACTCAAAACTAGAACATGAAGTCGGAAATCAGGAAGAATCAAAATTAGATGAAATCGGAAATCGGACAGGACGTAAAGTCGGAAATTGTGCAAGACGAACTCGGAAGTGGGAAATAATCCAGTTTATATCAAATTCGAAGATGAAGTCGGAATTCAGGGAAACTTGAAGGTGAAGTTGGATGTCCGTTGTTATGTGAAGCTTCGGAATGAAGTATGAGGTCGAAACCCGTATAACTTTGTCAAACTTGGAGGCCAACTCAGCGATCCGATCTCGCGCCCATTAACTCGTAGGTCAGGAATCGTGTCTTATTCTAGTTGAACAATCAACCATGAAGTCGCATAACGTTGGAAATCGGGAAAGTCAAGCCAGTCCATTGTTAAGTCGAAAATCGGAAAATCTGGGTAAGGAGGCCGGAAATCGGGACGTTACATCCACCTCCACCTCCACTGTCACCTCCACCTCCATCGCCTCCACATTCTCCACATGACCGCACATCGGATAACTCTAAGGACATTTCAGATACTGACGCTGATTGAAACATCCTCAATTTTCCTTTGTGCTAAATTACCTCAGTAAGCTTGAGTAATTAGGCACTTAATGAGAAGTTAAAATATTAAGGCTTAATTAAAAAATTTATGTGGCAATTTGTAAGAGAAAGTTAAGAGAATGGTTAATTAAGATTAGAGATTTTTTAATTAAGTGAGTCAAACTCTTAATGGCTTAATTAAGTACTAATCAATAATAATTAGCTTAATCGAGTTTAATTAAAGGTAATTGAACTTAATCAAAATTTAATTTCACTAATCATGATAATATGAGTTAATCACTAATCCTCGCTTAATCAAGTTAATTAAGATGTATGTGCACATAATTATATAATTAAAATTCAAATTTGGTCAACTCGACAATAAAGCATTGATGACATCACTAAAGTAGAAAAGTAAAAGACAAGGTTGCTTTATGTAAGACAATTACTAGGGTTTCTCTAAAGTTAACTCTTTAATTAACCATTTTGTCCCCTTAATTATTACAAAAAGAAAAATTTCTCCCCCCTAACCCTAATGAAAAGCTACGGCCATACACACACCTAACACACATACTCACTTCATTTTTTATCAAACTCACAATATCTCTTTAACCTTCTCTCTTCCAAAAAGCTCTCACCTTCTCCTTCTTCTTCTTCTCCATCTTCTTCTTCCATTCTGCACCACCACCATAACCATTCCTTCTCACAAACCGTTCAAAGATCACACTTTTTGGCCTTTGAAGACAAGATCTAAACACTACAACCTCCATTTCCTCAAGAACACAAGAACTCTTGTCCTCTCCATGTAACACCCTCCCAAGTACAATACTATGCTTAAGTCATAGCACCACACTCAAGAGTTGTTACTGTTACCTAAGCAGACCTTATTTAACAGCAACTTCAGCCGTCTTCGAAACCTTTCGAGCTATCTGGAGATAACACAGAAATAGGAGTGACAATTTTAAATCACTAAACTATCACACATAGTGTCATCGTTATTATCTCCAGCTGCTTCAGTTTATTTTAAAAAAAAAGTGAACATATTATATGAACTATTATGTTTTATAGTTTGAAAACATATGGTTCGAAGCAGAGTTCATTTTATTTCACGCACTTGAGTCCTATTGGCAATATTTCATAATGAGAATAATAATCACCGCATAAGTAGATAGAACAGTCTCAACATCAATAAAACATGAGATATAATTATGCAAATACTCATATTTGAATTCATGCAAATGTGCTGGGAGTGAGCTCAACTCATGACCTTGGGCAGTCTGATCTAGGAGTGAGCTCAACTCGAAGTGAGCTCAACTCGTGACCTTGCATATGTTTTAATATTTAGTCTTTATTACCCTTGGGTAGTCTGATCTAGGAGTGAGCTCAACTCGTGACCATCATCACACAGTATTAACCTGCAAGGGGACCCACGTGCCTTTAGGTCGGAGGGACTCAATTGGCCAATTGCCTCCAACATAGAGGGACCCAAAAGTTTTAGTTGCCTTCACAGGGAGGGACCCAATGTGCAACTGCCTCCGAGTGAAGGGACCCACATCTTTATCTGTTAACTACCTTCACCTGGAGGGACCCAAATAACTACCTCCAAGTGAAGGGATCTCATATGTTCTTCCTTCATTCATTTACAAATATGCATGCTCTCATAAGAATAATTCATGATCATATCACCATAACATATTCATAATTGTATAGCTGTTCATATCATAAATTACTCGTAAAATAAACACTCGTAGTTTCATAGACTTCTACCGAAAATTCGGCAACATAATAGATTAAGTCCGCTTCACCATGAATAGTGCCAATACTCAGAACACCAATTTCTCATAGAAGTCATAACATTTCATTCATAATTCAACACCAAATTCATAGGAGCATTAGCTGCATTTAAGACAGGGTTGCTGCTTCAGCACACTCATTCAACTCGATTTTTGTAAATCAAGCCAAAATTTCTATTTAACTCATCTGGACCTGAATTTTGGATATGTTAAAGTGTTATGTGTCTATTTTTTAACGTTTTTAGTCCCATCTAATTTTGATAAATATAGCTTGTAACACCCTCCTAAGTATAGTACTATGCTTAAGCCATAGTACCACATCCTGGAGTTGTTACTGTTACCTGAGAGGATCTTATCTGACAGCAACCTTGGCCGTCTTCGGAACTTCTTGAGCTGTCTGGAGACAACACGGAAATAGGTGTGAGAATTATGAATTCCCAGTAGGATTCTCTAATTATCATAAAGAATGTCATTGTTGTCATCTCCAGTTTGCTTCGGTTTATTAAGAAAAAGGTGAACATGCTTTACAAGCTATTTAATTTTATATAGTTCGAAAATATAATGTCCGAAGCAAAGCTTATTTTAATCATACACTTGGCATTTGGGAAAAACCCATAAAAATCAATTCATGAATTATATTAGGAATGATAACTGAAATACAATAAAGTACGATAGCATCAGTATACTAGAGACATAACTTCTACATATACTTTACTGGAACTTGAATTTATACTGATACATGGAATTTACTTTTCTGTCTTTATCTTCCTTTACTTTTTACATATTCCAGAGTATGATCGCTATGCATACCCCATCAAAATGTGATCGCCATGTCACATTCTTTAGGAATATGTTCTTCTTACCACGTCCCAGCGTATGATCGCCATGTCATACTCCATCAGAATGTGATCGCAATGTCACATTCCTTAGGGTGTGGGATCATCATGCTATATTCCAGAGTATGATCGCCATGTCATGCCCCGTCAGAGCGTGATCGCCATGTCACGTTCCTTAGGAATATAGACTCATCATCATATCCTTACATGCCACATTCCAGAGTATGATCGCCATGTCATACCCCATCAGAGCGTGATTGCCATGTCACGTTCCTTAGGAATATGGGATCTTCATTCGGTACTTACACTAGCTGGGTCGTGCCATGCCTCATGTAAGTGGGGTGCTTGCATATGCTTTAATCTTTTATCTTTAATCGTTAATCTTTACTGCCCTTGGGTAGCTTGGCCTTGGAGTGAGCTTGTCAGCTCCACCCGTGACCGTTGTCACACCGACTCACCCACAAGGGGATTCACATTTAATATACTCATGTCTTTATCATTCATTTGCCTTCACAGGGAGGGACCTCAAATAACTGCCTCCAAGGGAAGGGACTCACATTCAATATATTCACATTCTTTTATTCTCATGCACATTCAAGCATAGTCATACTGAGTGTGTTCGTACATATACTTTAGTTATGTTCATATTTCATTGCACACATGATCTTCATGTACATATCCATGACATATAAAGGCTAGTAGCCTCTTTACCATTCTACCGGCACTCATATATATACTACATCACTTACCTTCATATACCTCATATCATACTTATGTCATTCTTGAATGTAGAGTATCCATATACATATTCATACTTTAATTCATCCTTATACCTAAACATTCAAAGCCTCATAGATTTCTGCCATAAATTCGGCAGCATAACGGATCAGATCTGTTTCCCCATAAATAGTGCCAGTTCTCACAGACAAACCAGTCATAGCAACATAATCAATTTAACACATATATATCAATGTCGAACTGGCAATCCTCAACTCAAACCTTATATGTTTCACTAACACTTATGAAATCATCAATTGGGTCACCTTTGCCAATCTATTCAGTTCTGCCCGAATTTCATATGATCCACCTTTACCTCTATTCAACTCATTTAAACCTGAATTCTGGATATATCATAGTTCTATATGTCTACTTTCTAACCTCTTTGGTCCCATATCATTTTGATCTACATAACTCAAGATATTTAAATTTTGCCTCAGCTTGTTCAGTCACTAGCCCGAATTACACTCCTGGAAGTATAAATTCACTAAAAATCGAAACTAAGCTCAAATCATACAAAATTGGCCTCATATTGAAGCTAACAAGACAACCTTTCATTTGCCAAAGTTTCATTCCATTTGCTTTAGTATAGCTCGAGTTATAAGTCCTGAAAATCCACTTTTCTGAACTACTCTATTTCGGTCTGGGTTAGACATAGGGCAACTTCCTCAAATCACTGGGAACAATTGGTACCATAAAAAACTCGGAATTTCATATTGGGATGCTCCCCTATGTGTAAGCTTTCTAAAAAAATTGGTTTCACTCAATTTGGAGTTGTATAGGATGAGTTATACCCTCCTCAAGTCACCCTGCCCGGATGAAAGTCCTGATTCCTAGGTCAAACTTCAAAAATTCATATCTCTCTCAATATTAATCCAATGGCCTTATATGATATATATATAGAAAGCCCTGAATGTCTACTTTCATTTAAAAATAGTTCCATCGAATTTTACAGGTTGTAGGCGGAGCCGTACACTCCACCGTATGGACTGCCATGGAATTCCTCAGCTAGACAGCATTCCAAACTTTCACTTCTCCTAATTTTCTTCTTCTAACCTTAATTCCAACTCAATATTTCATATTAATCCAATCATAATTCATCATATACATCCAATATATCATCAAACATATATAGAAGAGTAATCTTTCATGCATCCTCAGTTTAGAGAAATTAAAATTGGAGATTGAATCCTACCTCTTTCGAGTGTAATCTTGCTGAATTTAAGTTTGGGATTGATGGAACCTTGACCAAGCTTGGAGATTTGATGGAATTGGATTGAGAGAGGAAGGGAAGAAGAAGAAGGCTGGAGCAAGGAGAAGGGGAACGTAAATCAAACCAAAATGGAGAGAAGAGTCTAATTTAAATACATGAAAGTTGTGGTGTTGATTGGTTGGAGTTTTGTGGTTGAAGTTCGGCCTTATCTCTCACTTTTGTGGCTAAATTGCTCTCCACGTCGTCCCCAAAGTGAGACTTGCTTCCACTCTATCTTAATGCGGAACTCGTCTCTAACATGCTTGAAGTCGGAACTCGTGCCATTGGACTTGAGCTCGAAGCTGAAGCTAGATCTCGGAACTCGTTACCTCTTATTTGTGACTTGAGGAAATCTTATCTGTTTATTTGAAACTTGGAAGTAAAGTCGAACATTGGAAGTCATACAGCTCGCAATCATATAATCTTGGAACTCCCTATTTGAACTCGGGAATGTGGATGCTGGATATAAACTCGGATATCAGAACTCGAGTATAATTGGAAATCAACTCAAAGATTTGAACTCATGTCCATTGAGTTCAACTCTAAGGCCGAACTTGTTAAATTCAACTCGGAGGTCGGTACTTGCATCATTGTGTTAACCTATAACTTCTGAGGTCGAAAACCACATACACTATTTTGAAGCATGAGGTCTGAAGTCGGAACTCGGGTGCCTCGGTTGACACTGGAGGCTACATCATGAGACCGGAAATCGGGTACATTTCATTGAAACTTGAAGTTGGATATTGGAGCTCGGAAGCCGCCATTTAACTCGAAACTAAAATACGAAGTCGGAAATCAGGAACAATCAAAATTAGACGAAATCGGAAGTCGGAAAGGTCATGAAGTCAAGATGAACTCGGAACTCGGAAATGATCCCTTTTATCTGACATCCGAGGATGTAGTCGAGAACGGGATTTGATCAAACTTAAATGTGAAGTCTGAACTTGGAAATCGGGAATGTTACATAGCTCAAGTGATTTAAGTTTTATCTTGGCCTGCCCTGTAGCTAGCCAGAATTACACACTTAAAAGTAAAAATCCACTAAAAATCGAAAACTAATTTAAATCATACGAAATTGGTCTCATATTAAATCTAACAGGATAATCTTTCATTTTCAAAATGTTCTATTCCATTTGCCTTAGTAGGACTCGAGTTATAAGCCCCGAAATTTGACCTTCCTGAGCTGCCCTATTTTGGCCCGATTTGGACATAGGTCAAATTTCTTGAACCACTGGGAGCAAACGAGACCTTATCTAACTCTGAAATTTTTATTGAATATTCTCCTATGTGTAAGCTCTCTAAAAAAGTTAGTTTCATTCAATTCTGATTAGTATAGGGCAAGTTTTTTCCTGAACAACCTAGTCTGCACAGAATCAAACTCAAAAACCTAGGTCGAATTTCTAAAATTCATATCCCTCTCAATACTAATCCAATGGCCTTATATGATACATGTATGAAAATCCCTGAATGTTAGTTTCATATAAAAATGGTTGCATCGAATTTAAATGGTGGTAGGTGGAGCCGTACACTCCACCGTACGGATTGCCGAGGGATTTTGGGTTTCTAGCTTCTCACATCTTCCTACTTTCACCTTTTCTTACTTCCTAACTGATTTTAACATCAACAACAACCAACAAATCAGCCGAATATCATCATACTCATTCAATCAACACATCAAGGATTGAGAAATTAAAGCCACCATCAGCCACCCATAACCCAAAGGAGACAAGAACAAAGTTGAATCTCTACCTCTTGTATGTGATCTTGCTAGATTTTGGAGTTTGGTGGGTGAAATCTTGTCAAGATTTGAAGGTTGTTGGAGTAGATTGAAGGGAGAAAAGATGAAGAAGGCTGGAGGGGGGAGAGAGTGGTGCAATCAACATGAAATGAGGGGAGAAAATCTGATTCAAGTATTAAGAGGGTTATTGGGATTGAGGACTTTGATTGGTTGAGATTTTGTGGCCAATTTTCAGCCAAGCCTCCTTCATTCTTTGTGGCTATCTTGCGCCACTTTGATGTGTTAAGTGGCTGAGTTTTCAGCCACTTGATGTAGGGTTATTGAGTGTAAAATCCTATTAGTTCGGTTTTGACAGTTTAAAATACCGAAATCCTACCGATTTCCTTTAAATCGGTAAATCGATTTTTGAAAATTTCTATGAAGTCTTCTATACTTATAACCTAATTCCCTTACATCTAAACTCAATCAATTGCTAATTAATTGATCCTAAATAAATATTTAGTCAAATTTTAATTAACCTCAATTATTCGATAAAAATCGAACGACTAGGGGAAAAACAATAAAAAAAATCCGGTGGATGTTACACTCCAAGCCAAAACTGCCACCACCATCACCAAAGGAGGAGTTTTCTTCATCTTTTTCTTCTTCTTCAAGGACACCACTTTAACCTTAGGTTATGATCTTTCATCTTTTCTTTTTGTTAATCAAGAAAGCTTGAAGCTTGGCTTTCACCATGGCCAAGATCTTCAAGTGAAAACTTGAGAAAGTTTCCTTTCTTGGAAAACAGTTTGCTTCTTGAACCTTGTTCATGAGTTTTCATGTGAATGTCTTGAGTTTTCTTCATGAAGCCCTAAAAGTTTCCATTTTTAATAAAATATGTTTTTGATCTTGTTCATGAGTTGTTCTTGTTTATTGAAAGTTTCTATTCTTGAATGCTTTAAAGTTTCCATTTTTCTTTCTTGAGGCATGAGTTCTTGATGTTTCTTATGAGTTGTTGCAAAAACAATGATGTTCTTGGTGGTATTTGATTTAAAGTTTATTTTTTTTCTTATAATGAGCTTATGATTGGAAAAGTTCTCATCTTTACATGTTTTTCATAACTTTAATAAAACTATGAACATTCCTTAAAGCATGAAACTTTAAAAAGTTTGATTCTTGATATATAAAAGTGGCATTACATGCCATGCTGCATAAAGTTTCATTTTGTTCTTTTGAAGACAAGAATATGTGTAAAGGTCCAAACTTGTTGGAATATGAAGCTTTTTAAGTCATAAAAATGAGAACTTGTCACTTGATGTCTTAAAAATGGAATCTTGAAGAAAAGAACTTTCGTAAAGTTTCAAATTTTAATCAAGAATGTAATTTTTAAGCCATAAAAATGTTGACTTACAACCTCTAACTTGTAAAGATGGAATCTTGAGTCAAAATAATGAGTAAAGTATTAAACTTTCTTCAAGAAAGATTCTTTTAGACTTTAAGAACAATTTAAATTATAAAGTTGGAATCTTGATGATCTTATAATGATTAAAAGTGTCAACTCACTACTAATAAATATGTGAATAGCGACAGAACTTAGTTACGGAATCATTTTTGTCGCTATTAGCTACGGAAATTGTCATGGATCTATGTTCCTGGGATGGCTAGACCTCTTATCGAAACTTGCGACGGAATTTGCAACGGATTTTACTCTGCTGCTGATAAATCCGTGACAAATTTCGTGGCTAAGCATATTTAATTATTTTAAAAATAGATATTTTAGTGTACGATATATATAGCGATGGAATACATTCCGTCGCTAATAATTTTTTCATTAATAAAAAAGCAAAATCTTGATATAAAGCATTGCAATGACAGATTATTTTCCGTCAATAAGCTCATTTCCATATAAAAATAGTTTTATGATAGGATAAAACTTAATAATATAAGGTCCGATTATATAAGGCCTAGTAGTATAAGTTTTGTTAAAATTTATTATTATATAGTGTTTGGTCATTATATAAGATACTATATTCTTTTACTATAAAAATAATTCTATCATAAGTAAAAAAATTTAATAAAAATAAAATTGTAATAAACAATATTTTTGATTAATTATTTAATTATACATTTAAAAATAAATATTATTATTTATATATTTATAATTTTAATTATATTTATTATAGATGTTAATAAAGTGTCATTTTTATTTATTTATGATATAAAATTTAATTTATATTTAATGTTAATTATATTTACTTCAATAGTTTGTAATAATTATTTTATTTAATAAAATATAAAACTTTAACAAATATATAATACTGTCCTTGTCTTGAATATTTTAATACTTTTCAATTGTACTTTTTATAATATATAAAAATGAAAAATAAAATTATGTAAAATTATTATTTTTGATTTTCTCTTAATTGTCTTAAACTAAATAGTAATAGAGAAATTAAAAATTAAATAGATGAAGATGCTATTGTTGCAAAATAAGAAGTATATGTAGTGAAAGAAATGAAATAACACACTCTCCCCCTAATTACTTTTGTTGAAGACCACCCTACACCCTTAATTTGTGGACATACATCAAAACCCCCTTTTTTCTTTTCCTTTCCCCCACCAGCACTCTTTTTCCCCCCTTTCTCTCTCTCACTCATCTCTCTGTGTCTCACTTCTCTCTGATTCACTATCGCCCTTCCCTCTTTGCGACCTAGCCACCCAGTGCCGCAAAGCCAAGCACCGCCCAGTCACCGGTCCACGCTCCTCCGTTTCTATCGCTGCTGCTAGGTGGTTTGGGTTTGTTTGGCTTGGGTTCCTTTCACTTGGTTAGTGATCCAAGTTTGAACATGGGGCTTTGGTTTGCTCCTTCCCAAATTAAGCCCTAAACAATATTGGTAAGATATTCTTGGTTTCTTTTGTTTTGGTGGTGCTAAATTAAGATTAAATGCCTTGTTATACGCTGTTGGGTTCATTTGTGATTCAAGGTTTCCATGTGCACTTGTTTGCCTTGTGTTTATGTGATTTGAAAGATTAATTTATATCTAATTATGGCTTAGTTATAGGGGTTTGTCTTCTTTACGTTCTCAAGGCTTAAGTTTGATGTCTATTTTTACTTGTCTACGTTCATGATTTCTTTGATTGATGATCTTGCTTATGTGAATATTTAATCTATAGCCTTGATTCTAATTTTGCTCTCCATGTTTAGAATATTTGATTTGTTTAAGCAACCATTATTGATGAGAATTCAACCAAGGACAATAATGTTCAAGATCAATTGCAAGGCATGGATGGCCCAATGACCAGAGCTAGAGCAAAAAGGCTAAAAGAAGCTTTGCAAGGCCTAGTCATGGAAGCAGAGACCAAGAGCAATCCAATTGAGCATGAGCTTCCAAAATGGACCAATCTTATTCAGCTTGAAGAATAGCCAAGTCCAACATGAAGAAGTCACTTGAAGACCCAAGATAAAGCCCAATTAGAGTGATCAAGTTGCAAACAGATTGGGCTGGAATAATTAGTTTTAATTAGGTGTAATTTGTCTTATTTTCTTGTAGTTTTTGTGCACCTTTTAAGGTCTCCAATTTCAGAAGCTAATCAGTTGTTTTCCAAGTCAGTTTCAAGTATTTTAAGAGTTCCTAGGCAATTATGATACATAATGGGTCAGTTACATTTGTTTTCAATGTTATTGGGACTTAATGCTTAGTGGAATGGGTAGAGTCTGCAACTCAATGTGTAGTAACTTTCAGATTACAAATAGGAACTCAATGTACAAACCCAAGACAGATTATGAATAGACTTCTTTTGAGTTTTCTCCCAATTGTGAGAACTTCCCTTTTGTTCTTGGGCAAAGAACTAAATCTGATCTTATCAAGGCATCTTGTGGCGATCAAAACAAGACTTATCACTCACCTTCTCATCTTCTCTTAAGTGTGGCGTCTATATCCATTTCTGATTAAAAACAAACAAAACCCAAACTCAACCCTAAACTTCTTCCCCCCCTGAATCATATCATTTGGTAATCAGAGCTAGCTTCTTTGAGTTGCAGAATTGGTCAATTTGCTTTAGTTCATATCTTGAGTTTTGCGCATCATATCTTGAGTCTTTTCTGAAGTTCAGAATCTCATCTTTCATCTCATTTTTGAATCATTAAAATCTGAATTTTGTAGCTCGAGATACAGCAATTTTTTTTTTTCCGAACTCAGTCTTGTGCGACTTTGCAATTTGTTTTCCTTTGAGTTCTTGTTTGATTCATCCTTTTTACTTTGCTGAATTTCTTGATGTTATTCTAATTTCCATTTCTGTCTTTGTCGATATTACATTTGATCAGTGGAAAAAAAAAAACGAAAATTCTGGGCAGAGTAAAACAAATAGAAAAAAGGGATTTTTGAATTAAAAGGACTCAATATTCTTTCTTTATGAAATCTGAGTTCAAAGATATTCCTTTCATTCCTCTTGATCTTTGTTGAATTTCTTTCCTATCCGTTTTTGTCTCTTGTTCCATTGATATTTTCTTGTTGGTTTCTTGGTCACTTGATTGTCTACTTGTTGTCTTGAAAAAAATCATTGATAAGGTTCTTTTCTTCAGAGCTCATAAGAGGAAGTTTGAGTGGAAAAACCCTAGAGAGAACATTTTAGTCAAAAGCCAATTTTGAGTGACATACACGAGTGTGAGTGTCATATTTCAAGAGTGTAAACACTTTGCGAGGTGTGTGAGGTCTTATATTTTTCAGTTTCAATTAGCTAACATGGCAGGAAATGAAAATTCATCACAAGATGGAGGATTATCCGCTTTACAGATGCAAGCATTGACTGGCCATCTAGAATGGCTATTCAATACAAAATTTAAAGAGCTCCATGAGAGGATGGATAGGATGGAAAACCATGCACCTCTTAGTCAGCATGCTTATCAAGATGAAACAAATTACCAATCTGAAGAGGAAGAGACAAGTGATCAAAACACAAGGAGAAGAAGGATTGTTAGGCACAATAGGAGAAGAAGAAATTCTGGTGATGAACTCAGAGGGATTAACATCAAAATTCCTCCATTTCAAGGGAAGTCTGATTCGCAAGCCTATTTGGAGTGGGCAATGAGAGTGGAGCAAATATTCTCTTGTCACACATATTCTGAAGGTAATAAGGTTAATCTTGCTGCTCTTGAATTTACTGATTATGCTCTTGTTTGGTGGGATCAATTACAGAAAGATAGAGCTAGGAATGGAGAGCAACCGGTTCGGACATGGGCTGAGATGAAGGCAATCATGACAAGGAGATTTGTGCCTTCATATTTCCATAAGGAACTCCACAACAAGTTGCAGAGCCTCACTCAAGGCTCTAAGAGTGTGGATGACTATCACAAGGAGATGGAGATGGCCATGATTCAAGCTAACATTGTGGAGGATCAAGAAGCAACCATGGCTCGGTTTCTCAATGGCCTTAACCGAGACATAGCTGATGCCGTGGAGATGTATCACTATGTGGAACTTCAAGAGATGGTGCATCAAGCAATCAAGGTGGAGCAACAATTAAAGAGGAGAAATAGAAGAAATTTTTCAAGTTCCAGTTCAAGTCCTTGGAGAAAGAACCCAAAGAAGGAGCAACCAGTTGCAATTCAGTCTAAAGAGGCTGAATCAAAGAGAAGTCAACCATCAACAAGCATTTCAAAGAACCGAGACATAAAGTGCTTTAAGTGTCTTGGAAGGGGTCACATTGCTTCTCAATGTCCTAACAAGAGAGCAATGATTTTGAAGGATAATGGAGAGGTAGAGACTAAGAAGGAGTCTGATGCATCACTAGAGCGTGAAAGTGAAGGTGAGGAAATTAGGCCTCATGATGGTGATTTGCTAGTTGTTAGAAGGATTTTAAATGTGCAGACCAAAGAAGAAGATGATGCACAAAGGGAAAACATTTTCCATACTAGATGTCTTGTTCAAGGAAAAGTATGCAGCATGATCATTGATGGAGGGAGCTGCACCAATATGGCTAGCACAACTTTGGTGGAAAGATTGAATTTGAGCACATCAAAGCATCCTAGGCCATATAGGTTGCAATGGCTTAGTGATAATGGAGAATTGAAGGTGGACAAGCAAGTTCTAGTACCATTCACTATTGGAGATTATGTGGACGAGGTACTTTGTGATATAGTCCCCATGGATGCTGCACACATACTTCTTGGAAGACCATGGCAATTTGACCGCAAGGTGATCTACAATGGATACACCAACCGGTTTTCACTTGTGCACAACAAGAAGAAATTCACTCTTGCACCTTTGTCTCCAAGACAAGTTTTTGAGGATCAAATAAAAATGAGGCAGTCTAGAGAGCATGAGACATCCAATAAAAAAGAGAGTGAAAAAAAGAAAGGCAAACACCAAGAGAGTGGTGAGCTAGAAAAAGAGAGTAAACACTTGAGTATCATTGCAAAAGAAAGTGAGATCAAGAGAGCTTGTTTTTCTTATCAACCTATGCTTGTACTTTTGTACAAGGAGGCTTGTTTAAACTCTAACATTGATCAAACTTCTTTGCCTAGTTCTTTTGTATCTCTTTTGCAGGAATTTGAGGATGTGTTCCCGGATGAAGTTCCAAGTGGTTTGCCACCCTTGAGAGGAATTGAGCATCAAATTGATCTCATTCCTGGTGCTGTACTCCCTAATAGGCCAGCCTATAGAACTAATCCCGAGGAAGCAAAAGAACTTCAAAAACAAGTTGGAGAGCTGATGGAAAAAGGATGGGTGAGGGAAAGCATGAGTCTTTGTGCTGTACCTGTTATTCTTGTACCAAAGAAAGATGGATCATGGAGGATGTGTACAGATTGCAGAGCCATCAACAAAATCACTGTAAAGTATAGGCATCCAATTCCTAGATTAGATGATATGCTTGATGAATTGCATGGTTCTTGTTATTTCTCCAAAATTGATTTGAAAAGTGGTTATCATCAAATTAGGATGAAAGAAGGGGATGAATGGAAAACAGCTTTCAAAACTAAATATGGGTTGTATAAATGGTTAGTTATGCCTTTTGGTTTAACTAATGCTCCTAGTACATTCATGCGCCTCATGAATTATGTTTTGCGTGCTTTTCTTGGAAAATTTGTGGTTGTTTACTTTGATGATATCCTCATCTATAGCAAGAGCTTAGGTGAACATCTTGAGCATTTGAGGTGTGTCTTACTTGCAATGAGAAAAGAGAGGTTGTATGCTAATTTGAAAAAGTGTTCCTTTTGCACTCAACAAGTAAACTTTCTTGGATTCATTGTTAGTTCTAGAGGGATAGAAGTGGATGAAGAAAAAGTGAGAGCAATTAGGGAATGGCCTAAACCTAAGGGTTTGAGTGATGTGAGGAGTTTTCATGGGTTAGCTAGTTTTTATAGGAGGTTTGTCAAGAATTTTAGTACATTAGCTGCACCATTGACTGAAGTTGTCAAGAAAAATGTTGGTTTCAAATGGGGACAAGAGCAAGATATGACTTTCAATACCCTTAAAGAAAAATTGAGTGGAGCACCTTTACTTGTCTTACCCGATTTTTCTAAATCCTTTGAAATTGAGTGTGATGCTTCGGGCATAGGTATAGGGGCTGTTTTGATGCAAGAAGGCAGACCTATTGCATACTTTAGTGAGAAATTGAGTGGAGCTAAACTTAATTACTCCACTTATGACAAAGAGTTGTATGCTTTGGTGAGAACTTTGCAGGTTTGGCAGCATTATCTTTTGCTGAAATAATTTGTGGTACACACGGATCATGAATCCTTGAAACATTTAAAGGGACAAGGAAAGGTAAACAAAAGGCATGGTAAGTGGATTGAATTTCTAGAACAATTCCCTTATGTGATCAAATACAAGCAAGGGAAAAGAAAATGTGGTGGCTGATGCACTTTCTAGGAGGTATGCACTACTTTCTACCTTAGATGCAAAATTGCTTGGTTTTGAGCATTTGAAATACTTGTACATAAATGATTCTAATTTTGCACAATTGTACATTGCTTGTGAAAAAGGGGCAGAAAAGGATTTCTTTAGGCATGATGGTTATTTGTTTAAGGGAAATAGACTTTGTGTGCCTAATTGTTCCTTGCGTGAATTACTTGTTAGAGAGGCTCATGGAGGGGGTTTGATGGGTCATTTTGGGGTTAGTAAGACTTTGAGTACCTTGGTTGAACATTTCTTTTGGCCTCAAATGAAAAAGCATGTAGAAAAAATTTGTGGTCATTATGTTACTTGCAAGAAGGCCAAATCCAAGGTTATGCCTCATGGATTGTATACCCCGTTACCTATTCCTGATTTCCCTTGGACTGATTTGTCTATGGACTTTGTACTGGGTTTGCCTCGAACTAAGAGGGGCAAAGATTCTATCTTTGTTGTTGTGGACAGGTTTTCAAAGATGGCACACTTCATAGCTTGCCACAAAACGGACAATGCCATTCAAATTGCTGAATTGTTTTTCAAAGAAGTCGTGAGATTGCATGGCATGCCAAGAAGCATTGTCTCCGACTATGATACCAAGTTCTTAAGTCACTTTTGGAAGATCTTGTGGAACAAGTTAGGAACCAAGCTTCTTTTCTCTACAACTTGTCATCCACAAACTGATGGACAAATAGAGGTAGTGAATAGAACCCTCTCCACCTTGTTAAGGGCTGTGATTAGTAAGAATCTAAAGTCTTGGGAAGATTGTTTGCCTCATGTAGAATTTGCTTACAATAGGGCAACACACTCTACTACTAATCACTCACCTTTTGAAGTGGTCTACAGTTTTAATCCTTTGACTCCATTAGATTTAATTCCTTTGCCAATGAGAGAGCAAGGTAATCTAGATGGCAAAAAGAAGGCTGAATTTGTCAAGCAATTCCATGAGAAAGTGAGACAACAAATTGAGAAGAAAACATGGCAGTATGCTCATCAAGCCAACAAAGGGCGCAAGAAGGTGATTTTTGAGCCAAGAGATTGGGTTTGGGTTCACATGAGGAAGGAGAGGTTTCCTGCCCAAAGGCGTTCCAAGCTACAACCAAGAGGAGATAGACCTTTCCAAGTGATTGAAAAGATCAATGACAATGCATACAAGCTTGATCTTCCAGGTGAGTATCAAGTTAGCACTACTTTCAATGTAACTGATCTATCCTTGTTTGATGCAGGTGATGAGTTTGATTTGAGGACGAATCCTATTCAAGAGGGAGGGAATGATGAGAATTCAACCAAGGACAATAATGTTCAAGATCAATTGCAAGGCATGGATGGCCCAATGACCAGAGCTAGAGCAAAAAGGCTAAAAGAAGCTTTGCAAGGCCTAGTCATGGAAGCAAAGACCAAGAGCAATCCAATTGAGCATGAGCTTCCAAAATGGACCAATCTTATTCAGCTTGAAGAATAGCCAAGTCCAACATGAAGAAGTCACTTGAAGACCCAAGATGAAGCCCAATTAGAGTGATCAAGTTGCAAACAGATTGGGCTGGAATAATTAGTTTTAATTAGGTGTAATTTGTCTTATTTTCTTGTAGTTTTTGTGCACCTTTTAAGGTCTCCAATTTCAGAAGCTTATTAGTTGTTTTCCAAGTCAGTTTCAAGTATTTTAAGAGTTCCTAGGCAATTATGATACATAATGGGTCAGTTACATTTGTTTTCAGTGTTATTGGGACTTAATGCTTAGTGGAATGTGTAGAGTCTGCAACTCAATGTGTAGTAGCTTTCAAATTACAAACAGGAACTCAATGTACAAACACAAGATAGATTATGAGCAGACTTCTTTTGAGTTTTCTCCCAATTGTGAGAACTTCCCTTTTGTTCTTGGGCAAAGAACTAAATCTGATCTTATCAAGGCATCTTATGGCGATCAAAACAAGACTTATCACTCACCTTCTCATCTTCTCTTGAGTGTGGCGTCTATATCCATTTCTGATTAAAAACAAACAAAACCCAAACTCAACCCTAAACTTCTTCCCCCCTGAATCATATCAATTATGCCTTGATGTGAATGTATATTTTTTGCTAACACATAAATCAATGTAGTAAATTTTAATTATGATGGTGCTAGAGTGGTACCAAATTGCTTACTTGCTTAAGTTCTGCATGCTATTTACCAAATTTCTTTCCTATTTACTTGCTATTTTTTTTTTCATTCTTTGATGAAGTGGTTGCAGAGCAAAGAAGTGGACTCTTTACAAATAATAATACTTTCTTCATTTATAAATATTCAAGACTCAATTTGATGAGACACAAAACTTTCACTTAAATACTTACTTGATTCCTCACCATGCACTCACTACTAGGTGCACACACTAGGCACTCTGTAACACCCACCGGATTTTATCATTTTTCGCCTAGTTGTTCGGTTTTTATCGAACAATTGAGGTTGATTGAAATTCGACTAAATATTTATTTAAGGTCAATTAATTAGCAATTAATTGAAATTAGATGTGAGAGAATTAGATTAGAAGCATACAAGATTTCATAGAAACTCTCCTAAACCGATTTACTGATTTGAAGGAAATCGGTAAGATTTCGGTATTTTAAGCTGTCAGAATCGAATCAATAGAATTGCATACCCAAATTCTATTATTTCATGGCTGAATACTCAGCTACTTAATCACTCTTTAATGGCACCACATGCATCACAAATGGGTGGAGAGACTTGGTTAAATTACTACCACCCATTCAAGAGCCAATCAACATGTAGCAAGCTAACCACTTCATTAAAGCTTGATCAGATTTTTTTCTCCTTCTCCACAAGCAGAATTCACCCTTCCCTTTCCCTTCCAGCCTCCTTCTTCTCTTCTCCTTTCAACCTACTCCATTAAACCTTCAAGCTTTGATAAGGTTCCACCCATCTAAACCCCAAATCTAACAAGATTACATACAAATGAGATAGAGATTCAACTTTGTTCTTGTATTCTTGGTTATGGGTGGCTATTTGGGGCTTTCATTTTCTCACTTCTTGATGTGGTGTTTGGATGTATATGATGATTATTGACTGGTTTGATGGCTATTTTTGTATTTAAATCGAATAAGAAGTAAAAAGGAATGAGAATAAGAAGAAGTGAGGCTGGGTGATCAAAACTCCACGGCAGTCCATACGGCAGAGTATATGGCTCCGTCTATAGAAGTTTAACTTTGATGAAACTATTTTTAGGTGAAACTAGACATCTAGGGCTTTCCAACCATGTAAAGTATAAGGCCATTGGATTAATATTGAGGGAGATATGAATTTTGGAAGTTTGACCTAGGTTTTGAGTTTGATTCTGGGCAAACGAGGTTGTTCAGGGCAAAACTTGCCCTATACAACTTGGAATTGAATGAAACCAACTTTTTTAGAAATCTTACACATAGGAGAACATCCGTAAAAATTTCAGAGTTAGATATGGTCCTGTTTACTCTCAGTGGTTTGAGGAATTTGCCCTAAGTCCAAACTAGGCTAAAATAGGAATTTGCCCTAAATTCTATATGCAAGAATGTTGGAAGGTAAGTGCACTAGAATGCATATAAACATTGTATGATGATATGATCATGATTATGTTTATGAAAGTTTGCATATTTGCATGCAAATAAAGAAAATATATGATTATGAAAAGTTGGATCCCTTTACCTGGAGGCAATTATTTGAATCCCTCATTGTGAAAGCAGTTAAAGCTATGAGATCCCTCTACCTTGGAGACATGTGGCCAAAATGAAACCCCTCCAAGACTAGAGGCACGTGGATCCCCCTGTAGGTTAGTTTTGTGTGATAACGGTCATGAGTTGAGCTCACTTCTCGATCAGGCTACCCAAGGGTAGTAAAGATGAAATACAAAGATATATGCATGCGTCTGGTGTAACATCCTCATATAACATAATAAGAAATAATGAATACGTCTGTGGGCAAATTTCGATTATTTGCAACTTTGCCCAAATTTTTTCGTAATTACATATTTACCCTAAAAATCTTTTCCATAATTACCCCTGAACTTTTTAGAAAATGACATTTAGGTCCCTATATCAATAGAATCAGCAGAATAAGGTTTTAAACGAAGCAGAATCACGTAGTGAAAACATAGAAAACTAAACCTCGGCTGATTGAACATCGGAGGTATCCATACATGAAATGACATGGGATGCCCCTAGACTTACCCATAATTACGAAAATGCCATTAGCCATGAGAAATAGAAAACAGAAAGGCCCTTAATTTGCAAAACATTTAATTTACACCTTTAATCGATTAATTCAATTTTAGTGGATAAGTAAAGTTAATTAGAAATTAATTAGAGATTAATTAGGATTTAATTAAGTGTTAATTATAAGGATTAAGTTTAGAGAAGATTAAGATAGATATGTAGGAGTTCTTACAAAACTATTCAGTAATGATTTGCCGGTTTGAAGGAAATCGGTAGAGATTCGGTATTTTAAACCACCAGAATCGGACCAATAGAATTCTACACTAGAAACCCTAGAAAGAGTGGCTAAAATTCAGCCACCATCCCCCACCTAAGTGGCACCAAGTGGCTGCCCAAAGGGTGGAGAAACTTGGCTCAATGTACATCATCCAAGTCTCCACCAATCACCACTGACCTGTCATGCTTTTAGACTCCAAAACCACCTCTAATCGCCCTCAATTTCGCGCTTCTCCTTCATGCCAACTTCTCTCCCTTCATTCTTCTTCTTCCTCACTTCATATTCCTCAAAACTCCAAGCCTTATCCACTTCCTCCACCAAGAGCTCAATTCTAGCTAGTTTCTACATCAATTGGAGGTAGGATTCCATTTCTGTTCTTGATTTCTTTGAATTGTGGCTGCATGAAATGTCACTTTCCTTCATTTATTTGATGATGTATTGGATGTATTTGATAGTATATGGTTGGATTAACATGAAATGTTGAGTTGGAATTAAAGTTAGAAGGAGAAAACTAGAAGAAGTGGAGAATTAGGCTGCTGTCTAGGTGAAGAACCTATGGCAGTCTGTACGGCGGAGTGTACGGCTCCACTACAGCCATTTAAACTTGATGAAACCATTTTTATATGAAACTAGATATTCAAAGATTTCCATACATATATCATATAATGCCATTACATTCGTATTGAGAGATATATGAATTTTGGAAGTTCGACCTAGGTTTTTGATTTTGATTCTGGGCAGACTAGGTTGTTCAGGGAAAAAATTGCCCTATACTACTTGGAATTGAATGAAACAAACTTTGTTAGAAATATTACATATATGAGAATATCCCATAAAAATTTCGGAGTTAGATAAGGTTCTGTTTGCTCCTAGTGGTCCAAGAAAGTTGCCTTATATCCAAACCGGGCCAAAATAGGGCTTTTCAAGAAGGTCAAATTTCGGGGCTTATAACCCGAGACCTACTAAAGCAAAAGGAATGGAAATTTTTGCAAATGAAAGATTGTTCTGTTAGCTTTAATATGAGACCAATTTAGTATGATTTGAACTAGTTTTTGATTTTTAGTGGATTTTTACTTTTAAGTGTGTAATTCTAGCTAGCTTTAGGGTAGGCCCGGATAAAACATAAATAACTTGAGCTACATTTATCAAAATTAGATGGGACTAAAGAGGTTAGAAAATAGACACATAACACTTCAACATATCCAAAACTTAGGTCTAAATGAGTTAAAATGAAGTTAAGGCTTATTTTCTAAAAATGGGCAGAGTTGAAGAATATGAACAGGATTTCCAAAAATTAAAGGATTTGGCACCTTAATACATATATGAGTTCAATTAAAGTCTAAGTGTTGAAATTCCATGTTGGTGCTTGAAAGATTTATGCATTATATTTGATTTCTTACTATGACTGACTGTCTATTAAAACTAACACTATTCATGGGGAAATGGATCTAATCCATTATGCTGCCAAATTTTCGGTAGAATTGTAAGAAAGTTATGAACACTTATATGTTATGAATATGTATGTGGAAATCATGTATGCAAGGATACACGAAAGTAAGTAATGAAGCATATGCATGAGTGCATTTAGCATGCCTATGCATGATTATGTATGAGAGTGAAAGGATATGAATATATTAAATGTGAATCCTTTCACCTGGAGGCAGTTATGAGATCCCTCCTTGTGAAGGTAGTTAAATAAGATAAGATGTGGGTCCCTTCACTTGGAGGCAGTTGCACATTGAATCCCTCCCTATGAAGGCAGTATAAAACTATGAGATCCTTCTACCTTGGAGGCACGTGGTCAGGTGAGATCTCTCTACATTGAAGGCAAGTGGTTAGCTGAGATCCCTCTACTCTTGAGGCATGTGACCAAGAGAGATCCCTTCAATTTAGAGGCACGTGGCCAAAATGAGATCCCTCCAAGACTAGAGGCATGTGAATCCCCTTGTAGGTCAGTTCTGTGTGACGACGATCACGAGTTGAGCTCGCTCCTAGATCAGACTACCCAAGGGCAGTAAAGACTAAAGATTAAAACATATGCAAGCACCCTAGGGACGGCGATACATAGTGCCTAGTGTGCCGAGTAAAGGAAGTCAAAGAAAGTTAACAGAAGAAATAATCACTTGCATCAAATGTATGGTTGCACTCATAAATGCATATTATTTAGTTGTTCTTTGATCTGCTATGCTTATGTTTCAATTCCTTTCCCTGCTTATTAAAAGACTAATTGTATCTATATGCAGATGTTAATTATTCTGCTGCACTTATGTTCAGATTCTTTCTTTGATTAACAAGTGCATGAATAAAATAAACTCTGCTTCGGATAATACAAATTTTGAACTATAAAACTGAAAAGTCTATTAACATGTTCACCTTTTTCATAACAAACCGAAGAAGCTGGAGATAATAACAATGACACAGCATAGGGTAGTTTAAGGAATCCTACTAAGAATTTATAATTCTCAATCTTATGTTTATTTCCGTGTTATCTCCAGATAGCTCAGAAGTTTCGAAGAAGGTCCTCTGAGGCGGAGTTGACTAGTAAGATTGAAGGTGGCCGAAGATTGCTGCCAGACAAGGTCCGATTAAGTGACAGTAACAACTCTTAGGCGAGGTATTATGACTTAAGTATAGTACCATACTTGAGAGGGTGTTACAGATGGCGATACGTAACACCTAGGCGTGTCAACTAAAGGAAGAAAAGAAAGTATAAGTGCATTCACATGAATTCATAATGAGCCATTGTATATACACAATCTGCTATTCTTATTATTATGAAATCACTCACAATCTACTATGCTTATGCTTTAATGCTTACTGAGTTTATCAAGTGTATGACTAAAATGAACCCTGCTTCGGACAATATGGTTTCAAACTATAAAACTAAAAATATTTATATAGTATGTTCACCTTTTTATAATAAAATGAAGAAGCTAGAGATAATAATGATAACACAGCATATGGTAGATTAATGGATCCTACTGAGAATTTATAATTCTCACTCCTATGTTTATTTCCATGTTATCTTCAGATAGTTCAGAAGTTGTGAAGAAGGTCCTTCGAGGCGAAGTTGACTAGTAAGATTGAAGGTGGCTGAAGGTTGCTGCCAGACAAGGCCCGATTAAGTGATAGTAACAACTCCTAGGTGAGGTATTATGACTTAAGCATAGTACCATACTTGGGAGGATATTACACACTCTTTATCTTTGGCACTCACTCCACGTCTCCACCTCACTTGCACTTATGCTACACACACTCACTTAGTTCTACACTAGGCACTCTCTCACACTTGTGCACACTAAGACACTCACCACTTGGTACTCACTTGAGCACTCAGTTTGGTGCACACACTCACTAATTCACTTGATTTTTACTGCTCTGCACACACTTAATAGAATAAGCCAATGCCTATTTATAGATTTCTCAAGTCAGCACTATGGCCAACTTCACGTGGCTAGAATTTTCTAGTATATATGTTATTTTATTGTAAATATCAAGGCTAAGAAAATGTTAGACACATCCATTTTGATTTATTTGATTTCTTTTTAGCTATGTAGAATATTCCAAACAGAACTTGTGCTGATTTTTCAATGGATATGCATCTATTTATTGTTTCATTGTTTCCTCTAGCTCATGGTATCTATTTTTAATAATGTGAACTAGAGGCATCAATAACATCTTTTCTTCTTGTTTTATAGAAACTAGAAAGTCCTAGCTAGGATTTTCTTATGTTGGGGAACATGACAAGCCTAACTATATTGTACGTAAACTACTTGCTCTGCATCTCTATATTATTGAGATATGCTTTTATTTATCTTGCTTGCCAAATGATGTTCGAATGCCCAATGCATAATCAATTTATGTGCCTAATTTTATGAAACACTAAATTATTTGGTAGATTGAAAAAAATATAAAAAATGCATTATTTGGATTTTTTTGCATGATGTGAAGTGATATTCAACTAAATTTCATGATTATAAAAGCTTTATGGTCTATAAATCATGTATTGCATGTAGTTCTTTACAATGAAAATCAAATAAATGCTTCAACGTTCAAGTATTGACACCATGAGTTAATAGTTTGGCATTGCTTTTTATTCTATTAATTTTATTATGTTTTGATATAAATTTTATATATTTATATTCTTCTAGTGAAGGTCTTATGAGTTTCCTATGCATGCTTTTTTCTTTTTATTAGGAACCTATAAGCACTAATCCCTAAATCTCGTGTTCCTTTTTACTTGAGCATTTCTTGAATATGGAAATCCTATACATAGTAGCAAATGGTTTTAATACATACTTCTTGTTTTATAGTTACAAAAGTAATGGAAGTTCTTGAATATCACAAGTGGATAGATTCAAGAATAGGTCCCAATAAGCTAGTGGACCTCAAAGCAATTGATTGATCAACAGGCCATGATTAACACTACTTTGCAGTTCTAGGACAAATCTGTTAGTGGCTCTCAAATTGTTCATGGAGATCATGATGAGACACTTAATCAAGAAGGCTAGGATCAAGATGAAGATGAGATGGCTAAGGATGATTATGATCCTTTTCTGCCTCATATTTGATATGGCATTTTTATCTTTGTTTTGATTAGGACTTATTACATAGAGTAAACTTGTATTAATCTTGTCCTCTCGAAATACTTTTACTATAACCTTTTGAAACACATTTAGTTGTAAAATTTAATATACATTTTAATTAATGACTTTTAAACTTTAAATTTTTTATTTGGATTCTGTTTAGGTTTGTGATATTATTGGATTGATTGTATACAATTTTAAATTGTATAATTAGATTGTTTAAAATTTCAAAAAAAAAAAACCAAAAAAAAATTTAGCAATGGAATCATTTCCATTGCTATGGATGCATATATTGTAATGTAGTTTGATTGCAGCGACGGAATAATTCCATCGCAGATTTCGTCGCAAACCATGCATTAGCCACAAATGCTGATATGTTCTTGGCGACGAACATTTTCTTTATTAGCAACAAAATTTTTCGTCACTAGTTAGCCGCGAACAATAATTTCCATCGTTGACTAATTAGCCACAAGGGATTCTGCGACATTCTATTGGCCGTGACAAATTCCATTGCTAAATAGCTTAGCGATGGATTTTTGTAAATTAGCAATGGAATAATTCTGTCGCTATTTGTGTAATTTTTAGTAGTGACTTTTTAAAAGAATAAGACTTTTAGGTCATAAAGCTAGCATCTTGTATCATCTTCTTATAAAGGTTGAACCTTTAAGACAAGAATAATATTTTAGAGACACATATTTTCATAAAAGGATAAACTTTATAGTTACTTTCATAAAGTGTGCAACTTTAAAGGGTAGATCTTGCTATTCCACTTACTATGGTTTGAATCTTATAACTTGTGAAAATAAGAACTATCCCTTGATGATTGGTGAACATGGTGTTGTTGGGTTTATGTGTATGGTTATGCATTGTTATGACCCAAGGACTAGAGGGATCTCGAAATCCTTGGGAACAGAAGTATGATTAGGGCCTCTGAGCATACTATGAACCTAAGAATTACTAAGTGCATTATCTCAGAGAAAGGAAATAATTACCTAACTTGGTTAATTTGAACAAGTGTTCCATAAAACATGTACTCAAGTAAAAAGTAATTTCTCATAAGGACTAAGTAACCAAAAGACTACATACATTTATTTTAAATATGTGGTCTTCTCATGAGTAGACATGAAGAACCATATTATGGCTCATAAGACTTTCCACAAAGAATAACACAACTATGAACCCTCTTAGGGTAAGAATGTATGATGCCATTAGGCATGATATATGACAAGTTTGATTGATTATTGTCTCATAATTTAATGATTGGTATGATAATATATGTAGCATCCGAAAACTCTTGTCGTTCTTAATCGATTTGTTCGGTTCTAACGAATCAGTGAAATTAATTAGATATTTAATCAGAAGCCAATTAAAGACTAATTAGAAACTAATTAGATGCTAATTAGATGGATTAGACTTGAGAGAATTGGAATAGATACATAGAAACCCTCACAAAAATTTTCCAAACTGTTTTACCGATTTGAAGAAAACCGATAGAGATTCGGTATTTTAAATGGCCAGAACCGAACCAATAGAGTTATTCAACTAAAAAGCTAGATCCCATGGTCACTAACTCATCCACCTTACCTCTAAAAGTGGCGCATGGGCAGCCACAACACAATGAAGAGTATTGGTTCAAAATGAACTACAAATGCCAAGGACCAATGAGGTTTCAAACATCCAACCACCACCATCATTAACCCAAAAATTTTCCTCCTTTCTCCTTATTTGTTACGGCTCTATCTCTCTCTCTTACCTTTCCTCCTCCATTTCCTTCTTCTTCTCCTCCTTCATTTCACTTCCTCTCGAGCTCTCATCCACTTCCTTACCCACAAACATCAATCTTAATCAAGAAACTCACTTATTAGAGGTAGGATTCAAGCTTCATTTTTGTTTTTATGGATTTGTGGTTGATTGAAATTCTTGCTTCATCCATCTAAATGAAGATATATGATGTGTTTTTGCTGATTTGTAATTGATTTATTAAGTGATTGGTTGAGTTGGAGTTGAATCTTGCATGAAAAACTAGAAAGGGAGCAAATTAGGAAATCTGGAATCCATTGATTCCTAGAGCATCCATACTCATGAACTGTACGGACTCTCATAGAGCCATCATAAATTTATGAGACCATTTTTAGAGAAACTAGACTTATAAGGCTTTTTATACATTAAATTATGAGATCATTGGGTCAGTATTGAGGGAGATATGAATTTTGGAAATTTACCCTAGGTTTCTGAACTTGATTCTAGGCAGGGTAGGATGTCCAGGGAAAAAATTACTCTATACAACTTGGAATGGAGTGAAAAATTTTTTTTTAAAAGGTAAGACATAGGAGAACATCCTATAAAAATTTCATGGTCAAATTCATTTTCTATAAATCCCAGTAATTCCTTAAAGTTTCCCCTTATTCTATTAGAATAGAGACAGGGCAACCCAAACCTACCCATTTTGTGAGCTCATAACTTGAGCTCTCCTTAGTTAATTGAAGTGAGACTCTTTGGATATGATCAATAAGTTTTAAATTGACATAAGTTTGGTAGGAATCCAGATAGTTTTCAATTTTTAGTGGATTTTTACTTTTGAGTGTACAAATCTAGCCAGTTATAGGGTAAGCCAAGTTAAAACCCCAATAACTTGAGCTACATTTATCAAAATCAAATAGGACCAAAGAGTTTAGAAAATAGATACATAACGCTTCAACATATCCAAATTTCAAGCCCAAAAGAGCTAAATAGAAACTATGGCTTCTTTTTACAAAATCCGAGCAAAAATAAAGCACATAGGCATAAGCTTATGCTTAGGCAAGAATGTTGTGCCTTTAGTAATGTTATTGAATGATATTGAAAATGAATGTGCTATTGTGACTTTTCTGAATAATTGATTGTCTAAGTACTGGCACTATTTATGGGGAAGCAGATATGATCTGTTATGCTGCCAAAATTTCAGCAAGGATTATGAATAAGTTATGAGATACACTTTGATACATGTGCATACTTGTATGAAGCTTATAAGAGTTATGTTATGAGAAAAGTTTCATAATACTTAGGCCTACCCCGAATTAAAGTTAAGGGAAAGAGATCAGTGGGAAGTTCGAGAAAAGTAAACCCAACATTTCTGCATAGGAACGAGCTCGATTCTGAGAAGCAAACTATTATCCAGGAGTTATATAGCCAAAAAACTCCCAGGGGACCAAGTAAGGAAAAGTCAATAATATATGATTTAAGGAACCAGTGAAGTAAAGTAAGTCCTATGCACTTGCATTATTGAATCACATAGACTTGTCACTTATTTGTGATTTAAATGCTATGCTCTTTTAAAACTATTATCCTTATTTCTTTCTGCACCTTACATTATATGATGCTATATTGGATGTCTATTCTGTTTTTGCTATCTTAAGTAAAAATTGAAGCTTGCTTCAGATTATGATTTATTAAATCTAATAAATAAGAATCATGTATTCTGTTATTCACCTTTTTCATAATTAAATAAAAACCGAAGCAACTGGGAATGAACGTGATGTCAGTATCTTATAGATATAGGAATCCTATTGAGAATTTTCCGAAATTCTCACCCTATTACGTATGTTCGGATCATTCTCAGACCTTGGATGTGGCGATGACCATCATCCTCAGTTTTGAGCTACCAAGGTTGCAACGGCACTTCTAAGCACGGATTGACTTATTGTGTTCGACGGCTCTGTTTCCTGTATTCACCACTTTTAGATGTACAAGAACCTATGAAACCGTGTTTGTATACATATTTATACAGATACATCAGAAATGTTGTGACATTGATTCCGCCGCCTTCCTTAATTTTCTCTTATTGCGCTACACCTACACGGTATATGTATATCTCACCTAAGTACATTAACTCCAATCAAATCGCCGTGATTCGATATAAACACTTATCCGACCTAATCATTGAGTTAAGGTTAATTGATATAAGAAATAATCATGCGTAACAAACTACCAAGCAAAATGTTATGACTTAAACATAATATTATACCTGGTAGGGTGTTACAATATGAGATAGATATAATGGATTGTTGGTTGAAAGTTTCATGATTGGCATTTTAGGGAAGCTCCGATTTAGTTGTTTTGCTACCGGATTTCCGTCAAAATTATGGACATAGTCATATCATTGCATGTCCACATATGTCTTGTCAAGAAGTACTATGCATCTAAGGTATAATGATAAGAAAAGAAAGAATAAGATATGACCCTTCAATCACTTCCACTAGTTAAGAGTAACAACTAGTAATGCCATAAAATAACTTAAGCATAGTATGATATTATTATGGTGTTACATTGATCAATATTTTTAGTTTTTAGGATTTTTTTTTTTTATGTATTTAGAGTTGTACATTGACAATTTTTTTGTTTTTTTTGGTTATTGACAGCTTATATATTTTATATTTCATTACATTTTATTATATTTCTAATTATATGAATTAATGGATAATTAAAACAATAATTTGAAATATTTAATTACTAATTTCAATTTTCAATAATACAAACTGCAAAAAAAATAAAAAAATAAAAAAATCTTATTGACGCAAATTCCATCGGTAGTAATGAAAATAAAAATTATCATGCTCCATATTTTACAACAGATTTTTCGTTGGTAAATATATATTAAAATATTGTTTTTAATTTACCGATGGATAATCTATAAAATAATTTTAAATTATCAATGAATATTCCGTCGATACTTATCAATAATTCATTGATATAAATGCCTTTGTGACATTTTTTGACATTCATTTACTGACTTTTTTTTAAATATTTCTGATGAAAATTTACTTTGATATAATTTATCAATATTACTGAGGGATAAAGTATTCGTTGATAATATTTAATTTTCTTTTTTCTGACGTGCTATTTATTGATGGTTTATTTTCGACGATAATTTCATCGATAAAATTGTTATCGCCGGATATCGCTGATTTTTCCATTGGAAATTCCATCGATTTTTGGCATGTTTCTAGTAATGAATGTGGTTGGATATTATCACATACCTTTCTAAAATGTTTTTTTTTTTCGGAACTCTAAACCATACATTTACTATTCTCTCTCTCTCTCTCTGTTGCGAATTCATTATTTTAGTTTTTGTTTTGAATTTTTTTTGACAGATAGTTTTTTTCCCCTGCATGCGAATTCCACGGGGAAGTGTATAATATTTCCTAACTTACTTTTGTGTTACTTTTTCTGGAACTACTAATAATTCTGAAAATTTAGTTAATAAATTTATATATCTTTATAGAATTTTTACTCTTATCACACATATTTAATTTTAATATGTAATCTTTAATCATATAAATAAATTTTTATAAATTATAAAAGTTAACGAAAAAGACTAAATTTTTATAATATATTTTAACTTTAGGGATTAAAGTGTTAGTAATTTTGTTTTTTAAGGACTAATATGGTAAATCCCAATTTTTTTTAAGGATAAAACTTTTATTTACTCTAAACTTAATTTGTTAGGAGGCAGAATAAACATGAGAGAGTGAAAAATGAAATAAACTTTTTATTTTTATTTTTTTCCTTACTTCAAAATAGAAGTTGATATACTTGTAAATCGAATAAAACTTTTTCCTTTGAAATTACTTTTCTTTAATCAAACAATCTTTGAAAAAAATTATGTTGGTTATAAATTAAGACGAATTTTGCAATTACCCCCTTTTTAAATTGAAAAAATTAAACTAGTAATAATTGTGCAAAAAAAATAAAGTTAAAAGAATAAGTTGAAGGTTGATATCTTTATAAAATTATGGTTTAATTAATCTGCAAGTTCCTATAGTTTCACTTAATTTTTAATTAGGTCCCTATAATTAAAAAATTTATAATCAGGTCCTTATATTGTAAAAAATTTTGTGATTAAGTCTCTAGAGGTAACCACTATTACAAAAATATTCCTAACATTGTTATAGTACACCTGATGAAGTCAGGTGCACTACATACGTTATTTATCTAATTCGTTCAAGGTGTATAGAATAGAAATCCATGGCTAAAAATAGTATAGAGTATTGATACACCCACTTAGTGTGATACACTCCAGACGCACCCTCACCTTCTTCATTTTGATCTCTACCGCTACCCCATAACCCAACCATGAACACCACTGCCATTAACCGTTCCGATGAGCTCATCCTTCTAGAACCATCACACATAACCACCATTACGTTCCTCTCTCAACTGCGACAACCACAACACATCACATCACCACAAGCAACTCACCACCACCTTGATTGTAAATCCTCCTCCCACTAGTAACTCTTATCACCATCATCCCTTTCATCACCATAACAACTCCTCACTGCTGACCTCAATCATAAACAAGTACCTCGACCTCAAACTCACACCATAATCGTAACCACCACACCCCCCATAGCCAACACCAAACCACAATTTTGCCGTGGCACCACCATCCTCAAAACAACCACCACAGCCACCCCAAATTTGCAATGTGTTCGGTTTGTTTGTTTTTTTGTGGTGTTTTATTGTTGGAAGAGGGTTTTTTTTGTTTATTTTATTGGTTGGATGTTATTTTGTTTTCGAGGGTGGGGTGGTGATGGTAACGGGTTATGGTTTTTAGTTGCATTTGACACTGATGAAGATTATGATGGAGGACATTGCTTGGTTTAGGTGGTGGCTAGTGGAGGAGGGAGAAGGGAGGAGGGAAGAGGTGAGGGTGAAGAAGGAGATGGAGTAAAGAAATATTCTATGAATATTCAATTTTTTTGTAACAGTGGCTGTTTCTAGGGACTTGATTACAAAATTTGTTATAACATAGTGACTTGATTACAAATTTTTAAACTATTGGGACTTAATTGAAAATTGAGTGAACTACGAAGACTTGCAGAATAATTAAACCTAAAATCATTTACATTTTTAACACTAAGTTGTTTATGGAATTTTTTTTACAAGGCTGAAGAAATGAGGGAGAACCACGTCAAAAAGAAAGAAAGAAAGAAAGAAATAAGTGAGATAGAAAGTTTAATATTTTTTAAGTTATTCAGTTCTCACTTAAAATAAAAGTCCATGCCCTTATAAAATGAATCATATATGCTTTTAATAGCATGAATGGTTTTCTCCCTTTTCAAATTATTATATTAGAGGTTAAAGAAAGGGCGATAGCGAAAAATGTAATGAATTTTTGCTCTTGAATTGTTTGATCATCTTTCAAAAATTGGAAATAGATAATGTTGTAAAATGAATTAAACTTTCAATAATGAGTTGATATATAGAATCTTTCCATGGAATTTCTCTTTAAAATCAACTTACTATCAAATTAAAGAAAAAGGAAAAAGAGGAAAATGATTTTTTATTTTTGTTTTTCAATTTTGGTCTCCACAAGGATGGAGACTCCGTCCCTCTTACCAAATGGGGCGGGGGTGGTGGATGGGATCCTCTTTTTATGGAGACCAATTAAGTTTCCACACACACACACACACACACACACACACATATATATATATATATATGGGTTAGGATCAAGTTATACCAGTGTAACTTTAAATATAGTTACATCACTTATAACTTTCTATAAGATATACTTTTTATTGATCTAACTGTTGAATCACAATTACCTATGATGAAGATCGTTTGTGCCAAATTTCATCAAAATTCAACATCAACAAGCATATAATCAGATGATTCTTATTTATGTACATTTTAAACATATATATTACATTGATTTTGAAGTGTATAAAAAATATATCAAATGATTTTTGATTAACATGAAATTTTGTAAAGATGATCTATAAGATATAAACTTCTAATCCAATGGCGGGTTTTGTAAAAAATTATAATAACAAAAAGTTATTCAATAATGTAATAATTGCTTAAAGTTATACTGGTGTAAATAAATCCAAACCCATAATTGTTATTCTTAAAAATATACCTAGATGTCTCCTTATAATTATTGTTAAAATTATTGGATTTTTATCAAGTACTTTCATTGTTAATTTTGATTTTTTCGTGTAAGTAGTGATGTAATCGATTATGAATATTGTGTTTGTTTTATTCAAATTTCAGAGTTTTTTTAGTGCATTTTCTCTTTTTTTGGGATTTTTTTTAATTTTTTGCACAAACATGCAGATATTTGAAGGAATTGAAATCTCCGTGGGAAATGTGGAATAAGAACCTATGATAGAAATGGGGGAAAATTTTAAATAGTGAGTAGGGCTGGGGGCATGTCCCTGCTCCCATGATGAAGCACAAAGGTTGAAGCTTGATAGAAGAGAAGGAAAATGTGTATGGGTAGGAGGTGGAAAACAGAGAGTGAAGTGTTTGACAATTTGAGGTTTGGGAGTGAAGATGAACAATTATGAATAGTGTACGAGGTTTTTGTGACTTGAGAGAGACAAGGTTTCAGAGTAAAGGTGAAAATAACTTGGTGGTTAAAGAAAATAATTAAAGGTTAATGAAATTTGAATGGTTTCGAAATGGAAACTGTATCATTTTAGAGTGTATAAGGCTTTAGGATTCCCACTTCATCAGATCATGTTAATGTGGCAAAGTGGGAAGTTACAAGCTTATCTCACATTCCAAAACTACCTCGACTCTTCACATTCATATCTCTGATCAGAAGCATAAGCTATCTTTCTGATGAATTTCTTCTTTTTGAGCTCATGATCTTAGCCTTTCTTTAAGCTGATCATTTCTGAACTCATTTTTCTAAACTAATCTTCATGACCTTTTGATTTGATCTTTTTGAAGTGTTCCTAAATGTATCTTTCTGAGCATATTCTTCAAATCATTCTGTTATGTTCTTTTTGAATCGTTCTGAGCTGATCTTTCTAAATGAGTTCTGAGTAACATTCTTGAGAATCCTTCTTCAGAAAGGAAATTCACTTGGAAGCAACAATCTCAGCTTTAAGCTTTTGCTTAAGTGGGGGTAGGACACATGTAATATGAATGCATGCTTTGGAGCTAGTTATGTTCAGAAGGTTCTTTATATAATAGAAATGATCTTCAGCTAAAAGTTTTGTAAAATTATCAGCAATATGATCTTCTATATTTACAAAGCTTAGCTCATTATCTCCTTTCCAAATATGATCTCTTATGAAATGATGCTTAATGTCTTTATACTTAGATCTAGAATGCTGAATGGGATTTTTAGCAAGGTTAATTGCACTTGTATTATCACAAAGAACATCTTGGTATACCTCAAGGTGAAATCCTCCAACTGATACTTAATCCATAGAATCTAAGAATAATAATTTGCTTCTAATACATATTCAACTTCAATAGTTGAAAGAGCAATAGTGTTCTGCTTCTTACTTGACTGTGTTACCTAGGATTTTCCAAGAAAACAGTAGCAACCACTTGTGCTCTTTCTTTTTACTCCATCTCCAACAAAATTAGCATCACAAGCGGTATCTTTCTCATACTAGAGACGAAGATTAGTAGTACCTATCAAATATCTCAGTATTCCCTTGACGACATTCAGGTGTGATTACTTTGGGTTAGATTGAAATCTAGCACAAATCCCCACACTTAACTGTAGGTCAGGTCTACTAGCTATAAGATAGCATAATAATCTAATCATGCCTCTATAAAGTTTATCATAAACTCTCTTCATCTTCATCAGCTTGTAGAACTTGAGAAGGGTGCATGGGAGTACTAATGCTTTTGGCTTTGTCCATATCAAACTTCTTAAGTAGATCTTTTACATATTTCTCTTGATGAATGAGGATCCCATCTTCCTGTTGTTTGATTTGCAATCCCAAAAAGTACTTAATTTCTCCCATCATACTCATTTCAAATTCTCCTTACATATGCTTAGAAAAATTCTTGCACATATTCTGATTAGTAGCACCAAAAATGATATCATCTACATAAATCTGTACAATTAGAAAATCATTTTTCTCATGCATGATGAACAAGGTTGTATCAACTTTTCCTCTTTTAAAACCATTTTTGTGTAGAAAAGAGCTAAGTCTTTGATAATAAGCTCTAGGAGCTTGTTTCAAACCATATAAGGCTTTTGGCAACTTAAAAACATAATTAGGAAAAGTTTGATTTTCAAAACCAGAAGGTTGTTAACATATACTTCTTCAGAAATGCAACCATTTAAGAAAGCAGATTTGACATTTATTATAGAACAAAACCTTTATATGCTTCAAAAGCAAGCAACATTCTGATAGCTTTTAGTCTTGTTGTAGGAGCAAATGTCTCATCACAATCAATGCTTTATTATTGATTGTATACTTGTGCCACTAGCCTTGCCTTGTTTTTTATTACTTTCCTATTTCATCAAGTTTGTTTCTAAACACCCATTTTATGCCAATGACAGAATGCCCTTTAGGTAGAGGGACTTGATGTGGCTCCGACAAGTATACCGGATCATACAAGTAATAAAGTGATAAGTAAAGTATTGTTCCCACAAGGATAGATCAAATACCGAATAGTCTAAGGGAATAACTATTTGGATAGAATGGAATTATTGATGAGGAAATTAAAATTAAAATAAAATAAAATAAATAAGAAAAATACTAATGAAAAAAATTCTAATAGTGTGGATAAATGCAATGGGATGGATGCTAGGACTAATTAATTTCACCTATTGTATACGCATTTACTATGAATTTCCGTTAATCAGTTTCTATCCTAATTGACTCACGGTCGGTTCCCCTTTATTTATTCCTAGCCTTTCTCGAGGTCAAGCAATACTCTTTATCCTAAACTGATTACCTAATCTCTTAGCACAAACTAATCTAGGAAAAGGTTGAAGCTCTATGGGTTCCTATGTTGACCGCATGAACAGCGTTTGTCTATCTCTAGTTTTCGCTCAGCTTACGGTGTTTATGTTAAGAGGCTCTATTCACAAACCCTTTCTTGAGTTATTGTAAATCCCTAAATCAATTAATTGGTGATCAAGCAATTAAAAGCATTAAGAACAAACAAAAACACTAAGCAATATAGATAGAAAATAAGATTAACATTAATCCGTGAGTAAACTTGTCATACAAAAAGGGTCTATTAACGCCCTAGCAAGAGAAAATTAGTTCATAACTGAAGAAAAGAAAACAATGAAAGAGTATGAAGATGAGAAGATAGAAGAAACAAAAGCCATAAAGTATTAAAGCTAGAAACAAGAGATTCGGAAGAATGTGGTTCTCTCCGTGTTTAACTTGAGCTCTGGAATCTTTGAATCTTCACCTTCAATCTCTCTAGAAGAAGTCTTCTATCTTGGGAGGTGTTTGGAAGTGTCTAGGGATCCTTTTCTGACCTTATGTATTGCCTTTTATAGTCTACAGATCCTTTTCTCGAATTTTGGCCCAAACCAGCAACTTGCTGCAAACAGCGTTGCGCTATAGCACAAGGCAGCGCGCTATAGCACGCCTGCCTGACAGTGCTAACCATTTTTACATACTTCCAAGCCCTTTAGCAGTCAGAATAGTTGGAATTCAGCCTCAGAAGTAGAAAGAGAGATTGTAGATCTTTGAGTAAGCTTTCTAAAGCAACAAGAATCACCTCAATCGGAGTTTTGTAGCTCAAGATACAAGTGAAAGAGTGATGAAAGGTCAGACTTGACAGCATCAAAAACAAGATGAAACTTCAATCTTGTTTCGCCTTTTTCTCCTAGAAGACTCAAGAACTAGAAAAAGTGTCCAACAACGAAGTTGGAGATCTTCTTCTTTTCTTTCCAAAGAATTTTGAATCATCATAATCCGACTTCTGGAAAGCAAGATATCTAATTTCCAATGCTGAAAGGTCTTGATTTTATGCAAGAAAAGCTCTCTCATAGCTCCAAATTCCAACTTGAGTGCTTCTGCCTAATAATAAGTAGACCAAAAGCATAAATAAGTATCTAAAATATAATAAAATAATAGAAAGTAAAAGTACCACCTAATCTAAACTACTTAATGAAAATAAAACAAAATATTAACTAAACTAAATAACTATATCCTAAATGAAATAAAAATTAACTAAAAATATAACTCACTACAAGGAGTTATCAGGACCAAATTTGAAACATTGCTATTCTTAAACTGATTTAGTTCATCTTTCATGGCATCAATCCAACTTTGATCTTGTAGAGCTTCATCAACACATTCTAGTTGAATTTCAGAGATCAATGCTAAGTTAGTGTCTGTTCTGAAAGATTATTTGGTTCTAATTCCATGAGAAGGTTCACCGACAATTCGATTTTCAGAAACAGCCCTCGAATCTCTTGCACCAATGTATCTTCTCTTGATGGATGATTCTTCTGATTCTTCTTGTATGTCATTAGAAACATGTTGATGTGTAGGAAATTTAGAATCATCATTGTCCTCCCTTGTGGCTATTTGAAGGAATTGTTGATTATGGGCATCATTATTTACAGACAGATTCTCTATTTCTTGTTCCAGGTCTTAAACTTTCTGATCTACATCTTTCTTTCTTTCCTTGAAGGTTATGTGTATGGTTTCTTCCACAACTTGAGTCCTCTTGTTGTATACCTTGTAGGCTTTAGACATAGAAGAGTATCTTAGGATTGTACTAGAATCAAATTTAGGATCAAACTTTGACAGCTTGTCCATGGTGTTAAGAATAAAATGTTCAGATCCAAAAACATGAAAGTAAGAAATGTTGGGTTTTCTTCCTTTCCATAATGCATATAGGGTTTTCTTGATTATTGGCCTTAAGAAAACATGATTCTGAATATAGCATGCAGTGTTAACTACTTTTGCCCAGAATCCCTTTGATAAGCCACTTTCAAGAAGCATGGCTCTGGCCATTTCTTGCAAAGATCTATTCTTCCTTTCAACAACCCTGTTTTGTTAAGGAGTTCTAAGAGAAGAAAAATTATGAGAAATGCATTTTCATTACAAAAACTTTCAAAAGCATGATTTTGAAATTCACCACCATGATTTGATCTGATGAAAGTAATGCAAAAACCTTTTTCATTTTGAACTCTTTTTTGAAAATGTTTTGAAAGCCTCACAAGCTTCATCTTTATGGATCAGAAATATAACCCAAGGAACTCTAGAAAAGTCATCTGCAATGACTAGACCATATTTCTTATCATCTAGACTAATAGTTCTAGTTGGTCCAAAAATATCAAGATGTAGTAGTTAAGATTACATTTTTGCTGTAGAAAGAACTCTTAGCTTGTTTACCTTTGTGACAAAACTCACAAGTTGAGTCATTATCAAAGTTGATCTTGGAGAAACCCTTGACAAGCTCTTTTTGAGAAATCTTAGAGATTAATCTCATATGAGAATGACCAAGTTTCTTGTACAACATCCACTTCTCATCAACAAAGAATGCCAAGCATTTTACATTCTGATCTAGAAGGTCATCTAGATATAATACATAAGTATTATCACGCCTTCTAGTAGTGAGAATAATTTTATCAAATATGGAGCCTTTTATGATACAATGACGAGGTTCAAACACAACTCTATAACTTTGGTCATAGAACTGGGTAATGCTCAGAAGATTGTAAGTTAATCCTTCAACTAACATAACATCATTAATCAAGTCAGAATCATTCTTAACAACATTACCTATACCAACGATTTTAGACTTAATACCATCCAGCAAATATCACAACTCCTCCATCTTTAGGTCTAAGCTTTCTGAACCAAGACTTGTTTCCCGTCATATGTCTAGAGCATCTACTGTCCAGATACTACTTCATCTCCTGCTGGTGGCATGATTTAAGACACACCTGTGTAACACCCTAATAAATCCATATTTCGCTTAAGTTGTATTATGGAGCTTTATTTGGTGTTACTTATATTCGTGGAAAACTTAAACTTCACTTTTAAATTAAGTTACATGGAAAATAAGGTAATTTTTTTTTGAAATACGTCGTTGCTTTTGAAGTGTTCTAAAAACATGAGCCTCAAGCGTGGAGGAGTATTGCATAAACATTGTGAGCCAAAAACCAAGCATAAAAAAATAAAGAAAAAGAGTAATAAGGAGGAATATTGTAACACCCTACCAAGCTTAATATTATGCTTAAGTCATAGTATTTCATTTAGTAGTTATGCTACATGCCAGTATTCTTCTATCGCTATTGTATCTCATTTTCTTTAACTTAATTGACTAAATCCTTAAATTAGAGCATGATGATTAATTGGACAGAAGATCGTGCGTGTGCAATAGATAGATAATTGTACAAACGTGGGGTGACAACAATACATAAATAACTCAGTAGGAAAATAAAAAAAATAACATAATATCTAATTTATATATTTATAACATAATATATATATATATATATATATATATATATATATATATATATATATATATATATATATATATATATATATATAGAGTCTAAAGACTTCGTATACATGTGGTGAAGTGAATACATGAGTTAGGACTGCTAAACAAAATAATTTGGTCCATATCTATGAAGTGCAACTCTGTATGGCCCTAGAAGGACATTTCCTCTAATGCTACTGCTTGGCAAAATAAAAGTAACTATACCTATGGGCCAAGGTCATGAAAGTGCCAAAAGAGGGCCACACTATACACTACAGCTAGTTTTGTGACTGATGCCTCTAGTCGGATGTTGAAGATAGGAACCCGTTGGCCATATCGGGCATCGCTGGGGTGTAGCTATCACTAGGTCCGGAGGATGAGCTAGAGGATGACGTGAAGCCTCTAAAGGGTCATCATTGTCAAGGGAGACAGAGTGAACTACTTGAGGTGGCGAGGCGGGTAGTGTAGTTGCTGGTGGTATTGGAAGGGGTACAGGATGTACCATGTGCAGTGGTATGGCTATAAAGGGTGCAGTAGGGTGGAACAGGGGGTGAGAAAGAGGGATTGCAAAATCTCTGCAAAAAAAGAAATATAAATAGAAATGGTAGGTATTGGTGATATATATAGAGTCTATCACCTTGTCTATATGGAGCTGTAGATCAGGGAACTCGATGAAGAGGATGCTTATCGTTGCCTGGTCCATGGTTTGAGAATGACGCGGATATATATAGTAGGGTGAGAATTTGTAAAATTCTTAGTAGGATTCTTACAACTATGCTAGGCTAACATTGCGTTCATTCCTAGTTGCTTTGGTCTTTATTTAATTTTATGAAAATGTGAATGATATCTAAATAGTTCCATTTTTCAATGTTTAAAAAATATAGCCCAAAGCATGGTTCATTTACTTAAGATGGAAAGAGACGGAATAATCATCACGCAAATATCATATAGAACAACACGCACTGTGCAAGTGAACAATAAAAATCATAAAGAAAGGCATATGGTCATAGTCACACGAAACTTATGTATATTAGTAGCACATTTTAAAGCCCAAACTATCATCACATCCTCACAGTACATACTTGGTCTGTAACACCCTAATAGTTCTATTCTATGCTTAAGTCATATTGTGGAATTACTAGTTGTTACTTCTGCACGCAGAACTAACATTACCTTTTTGAAATTACTTTACCTGAAAATAAGGGTAAATTTTCCTTTTGAACAATAACGATTAAATTGTTTTGAAAATCGAGAGCCATGAGTGCATCGTGAATGCGTTTTACAAACATCACTATCTCATACATATTATGCAAGTAACATGAATAGAAACAATAAGAATAACCACAATCCTAGATAAATATAACATTCATTTCATAGCCATCCATAGTTGATATAATAATACTAAGAGTCATACTTAGTGATATAAGGGGTCTGATATCTACTATCGGCCCTACAAAAGAAACCTAACAAATACATCAGTAAAGGATATACATAGGAAATCACATCCACCCATACATGCAAAAAGAAAATGATAACCCTAGCTACAACCAAAAGGGGTTATCCTCATGCTCAGCTTCGCATGTAAGCAACACCTCACTCTGGCAGGAGGAAACCGTTCCTAAATCTACCGGGAGTAACATCACCACGTCCTCCACCTTGAGCATGGCCACACCCACGAGGCTCGGCACAGGTGCGAATGAACCCACGACCGCGAACCAAGGGTGGAGCTGGGCTAGCAGACGAAGCCGAAGAGTCGAAAGATAGGCGAATCACTGAAGGCTGAGACGGCTCCGAACGGTAGGATCCCACAAAATAAGTCAGGTATGATGACTCAGAAGGATCTGTCTTTATGGAAGCAGTCGGTGTCAATTGAGTGTCAGAGTCAGAGTCCTCATCCGTTGGGTACCTCGGAGTATGAAAAGGCGAGCGGACGTGATCCATGGTAATGTCCTCAAATAGCTCATGAGGGCGAAAAAATGGACTCATCACAGGTGCACGGAACTAGCGGCTATGGAACATGTAGACCCACATCGTTGCCTGAGCAGTCAGCACAAATACATTCAGCACTGGGTCGAAATGCCAATGCATCATTGGGAACTCAATGAAAATCACCACCATGCCCGACGCCTGCATCCTCTGAAGACGACACGGAAACGTAGGAGTAAGAAATACTAAATTTCGTAGTAGGATCACGACTAGACAAACACTGTGTCATCGTCATCGTCCTAGCCACTTTGGGTTTAATTATAAAAAAAAATAGTGGATAGCTATAAGTTCAATTTTCATGATTTTGAAAACTTAAACCCTGAACCGGGTTGCTTTTAAACTTAGCATCATAATTACATCATCATAACTAACATACATACTAAGGCATAGAATAAACATTCATAATGCAAATGGACAATATAAATATATGCAAGGACATGCATCATCATAGACTTAACCATGGTTATACTTGACCTCACTTTCGTTTTTAGCACGTGCTTAACATTCTTTACTTTCCTTTGAAATAGACTACTTTTGGATATGAGCTCATTCCGTGACCGTCGTCACACAGTACTAAATCAAATCAACCTAAGCCGATATTGGTTACCCCTAACTTGGAGGGTCCTCCATGTCACCCTTACCTCCCTCATAGAGGTTTCTTGAGTCTTTGTGGATCACCGTCTCTCACTTCCCTTATCGAAGTGATTGAAGGGTCATGTCCCATTAATTCTTTTCTTTTCATTATACTTTACATGCATACTACTTCTTTGACTAGACGCATGCAATGATATGACTAAGTCCATAATTTTGACGGAAATTCGGTAGCATAACGACTAGATCAGAGTTTTCATCAAAATGCCAATCATAACCTTTCAACCAACAGCTTATCATATCACAATAATCAATCAATCATGAGACAAAGCTCAATCAACTCATCATTCATCATGCCGAATGGCATCACACATTCATACCCTAAAGGGGTTTATAGTTGTGTCATTCTTTACGAAGAATCTTATGAATTATCACATGATTTCTCGTGGTTACCCATGAGAGAATCACATAGTTAAGATATATGTATGTGGTCTTTTAGTTGCTTAGTTCTCAGATGAAATTATTCTTTACTTGAGTTCATATCCCATGGAACACTTGTTCAAATTAATTAAGTGATTGTTTCATTTTCATGAGATAGTGCACTTAGTGATTCCTAGGTTCATGGTATGCTTAGAGGCCCTAATCATACTTCTATTCCTAAGAAGTTTGAGATCCCTCTAATCCTTGGGTCATGACAACGCATAACCACATCATGAGCCCAACAACACCATGTTCACTAAATACCAAGGGTGGTTTTTAACTTAACCAAGTTACTAAGTTTCAAGGTTTTATCACTAACATAACAAGATCTTACCTTAAGTATTATAAAAGTTATCATTCTTTATAAAGTAGTCATAAAGTTTTATTCTTTACGAAAGTAAGTGCCTTTAAATTAAGCTCTTATCTTAAAGAGTAGATCTTCATGAGATAATGACACAAGTTACTAGCTTTTAAACTAAAAAGTCTTGTTCTTTATGTAAGTTGACTCTACATTAAAAAGGTTCCTACTTTATCAACTAGTGATATAAGACATTAGATTTAAAGTTATAAAGTCTTGATCTTTATAAAACTTAACACCTTTATGACACAAACATGCTATTTTTGCTTAATGCTTGGAACTTTACTAATATATTCATCTCAATATTCCACCTTTACAAGACTTAGTGTGCAAGCTTATAACTTTATGACTTAAAGTCACCTTCTTGATTAAAGTTTAAAACTTTATGAAAGGATTTACATCCAAGAATCAATCTTTACAACATAAAGTGACAAAATACCATTTTTATAACTCAAAAAGGCTTAATATTCCAAAAAGCTTAAACTTTTACATGTAGTCTTGTCTTCAAAACAAAACAAAATAAGGCTTTTATGAAGGCACCAAACTTGTGCCATTTCTATCCATCAAGGAGCAAAATTTTTAAAGCTTTAAGCTTTTAGGATATTCATAGTCTTACCAAATTATGAAAAGCATGTAAAGATTAAACTTTTCTAGTCATAAACTTATCATAAGAAAAAGAACAACTTTATGCAAAATATCACTAAGAATATCAAGAACATTCAAGAAGAAGAACATGAACATATTTTTTCAAAAGTAGAAACATGAAGAACACTTGAAGAAGAATAAGAACATATTTAACTAAAAATAGAAACATCAAGAACACTCGAAGAAGAATAAGAATATATTTAACCAAAAATAGAAACTTTTGCTCATGAAGAGTATGAAAGATTTTCTGAAGTTTTCACTCAAAGATCTTGGTCATGAGAAGAACTAAGCTTCAAGCTTCCTTGAGTAAACAAAATAAAAAGATGAAGATTGCTACCTTTCTAGAAGTGGCGCTACAACAAGAGAAGAAGAAGATGATGATGGTGGTTCCTTTCCTTGAAGATGGTGGCAGTTTGGCTTGGTGGAAGTGGGAGCTCTTAATATCTTGTGAAAATGGAGGTTGTAGTGTTTAGATCTTGTCTCCAAAGACCCAAAGATAAGTTCCTTGAAGGGTTAAGCGAGAGGTTTTGGGTGGTGGTGGTGAAGAAAGGAAGAAGAAGATGAAGAAGAAGAAGATAGTTTGACAGAGAAGTGAGAGGATTTTGTTTGAAGAGAGAGAATGAGATGAGTGAAAATGAAAATGTGAGTGTGTGTGTGTGTGTGGCATCCACTATTTAAGGGTAAAGAGGGAGATATTTTCTTAATTTTGTGTTAATTAAGATTTAGGGGGACAAATTGGATGATGAGGGAACAAATCAAGTACTAACTCTCACATAAAGCACTCTTATCTAATGCTTTATGCTTTAGTGACATCGCTATTTACTTTACTGTTTAGTTGACTAAATTTGAATTTAATCATGTGATTAAGTGCTCTTGCAACTTAATTAAGATGATTAAGCAAGGATTAGTGATTAACACACAAGAACATGATTAACAAAAATTAATCTCGTGATTAAGCTTAATTAACCTTAATTAAACTTATTTAAGCTAATTAAGGGTGATTAGTGCTTAATTAAACTATAAAGGCTCTGACTTGCTTAATTAGAGATTATCTAATCTCAATTAAGCATTCTCTTGACTTTTCTCATCCATCTTAACTCATAAACTCTTCGTTAACCCCTTAATTAAGCCTTAATCTCATAATTTCTCATTAAGTGCCTAATTACTCAGGGTTACTGAGGTAATTTAGCACGACAAGAAATTGAGGATGTTACATGGTCCCTTAGGAGTTTTAGGTCATATAACTCCTGGATAATAGTCGGCTTTTCAGGATCGAGCTCATTTCTATACAAGATTGTCGGGTTTACTTTCCCTGACTCTCCCACCGATCTATTCCCCTTAACTGTATTTTCGGGGCTAGGTTGAGTAAATGGAATCCATATAGTCTTTATAGATCATAGGTTTATAACCAATTCAACTTGAATGACACGAGAAATATATGCTAAGTCCATAAATTCTACCGAAAATTCAGCAATATAACAGATCAAGTCTGCGTCCCTGTGAATAGTACCTATAATATCCTAATAATACCATACTATACTTAAGTAATTTTATGGTATTACAAGTTGTTACTCTTAATTAGCGAAAGTTTTTTTAGTTGAAATTAGTGTAATCTCTGAAAATAGCTTGTAGATTTTTTTTCTTTTTTCTTTGTAAAATCTTTATGCTTGAAAACTTAGCCTTTAAGTGCTTATTTACTAGCATGCATATGGACGTTGTTTCTCATATCACAAAGTTACTAGAAAGATATATGACAAAATTGAAATAACACAACACAATGCCTTAAGCCAATAATATAATCATAGATAATCAAGAGTTATCATTACATTAATAATTATCACATATGTAATAAGTCAAATTAAGTAGCATAACTTTCCACATACTCTTAATTACACATAAACTGCCCAACTAGGGCTCTCAAGAAGGTGAAAACACTATACTACTATCTTGATCCTCCTTAACTAGGTGAAGAAACACAATAGCTCCTTGTCTTATCTAGTCAGGTATCATCAGAAGTGCTACCATGGATGCCGTCAGCTTCGTCTGAAGAAGACATGGAAATGTAGGAGTGAGAAATACAAGATTTCTCAGTAGGATCCCGACTAGACCATTAATTTGTCATCATCGTCGTCTCAGCCACTTCGGGTTTAATTATGAAAATAGTGAGCATGCATATGTTCCATTTTTAAAGGGTTTGAAAACATAGGTTCCCGAAGTGAGTTTCTTTTAATCTTCCTCATGTAAACATAATATAAACAAACTCGAAGCTACAATATAAGAGCATATACATATACATATGAGAGCGTAGTATAAACATTCATGACCATACAAATGAGAGAATGGAGATACATGTCCATTCATGTAACTTCTTAGACTAGACCCGAGTCTTTCTTTAACTTTACTTTCATATTTAGCATGTGCTTAACATTCTTTACTTTTTCTTTGAAATATACTGCTTTTGAACATGAGCTCATTCCGTGACCGTCGCCACGTAGTACTGAACCAAATTAGACTAAGCTGATATTGGTTACCTCTAAGTTGGAGGGTCTCCATGTCACCCTTGCCTCCCCCATAGGGTTTCCTTGAGTCTTTGTGGATCACCATCTCTCACTTCCCTTAAAAAGTGATTGAATGGTTATATCCCATTATTTCTTTTCTTATCATTATACTTTACATGCATAGTACTTCTTTGACACGACACATGCAATGATATGACTAAGTCCATAATTTTGACAGAAATCCGGTAGCATGACGGCTAGACCGAAGCTTCCTCGAAATGCCACTCATAACACGTTCATCCAACAGTCCATTATATTCATCTCATATCATCACACCAATCATTCAATCATGAGACAATGCTCAATCAAACTTGTCATACATCATGCCTATTGACATCATACATTCATACCCTAGAGGGTTCATAGTTGTGTTATTTTTTGTGAAAAGTCTTATGAGCCATCATATGATTTCCCATGGTTACCCACGAGAGAATCACATAGTTAGAATAAATGTGTATGTAGTTTTTAGCTACTTAGTCCTTATGTGAAATTACTCTTTACTTGTGTACATGTCTTATGGAACACTTATTCAAATTAACTAAGTTAGGTAATTATTTTCTTTCCTTGAGATAGTGCACTTAGTGATCCCTAGGTTCACGGTATGCTCAGAGGCGGCCCAAATCATACTTCTGCTCCCAAGGATTTCGGGATCCCTCTAGTCTTTGGGTCATGACAATGCATAACCACACTCATGAACCCAACAACACCATGTTCACTAATCACCAAGGTTGATTTTTAACTTATTCGAGTTGCAAAGTTTCAAGCTTTTATCATTAACATAACAAGATCATACCTTAAATGTTATAAAAGTTATCTTACTTTAAATGTTATAAAAGTTATCATTCTTTATAAAGTAATTATAAAGTTTCATTCTTTAAGAAAGTATGTGCCTATAAAATTATGCTCTTGTCTTAAAGATTTATTCTTTATTAAATAATGATGCAAGATATTAACTTTAGAACTAAAAAGTCTTGTTCTTTATAAAAGTTAACACTTTTAATTATTCTAAGACCCTCAAGACCTCAACTTTATGACTTAAAGTTGTCTTAAAGTCTAAAAGATTCCTACTTTATGAAATAATGATACAAGACATTAACTTTAAAGTTAGAAAGTCTTGTTTTTTATGAAAGTTGGCACTATCCATTAATTAGACTTAAGATACAAACTTTATAAATTAGAAGTTGCAAGTCCACACTTTTATGATTAAAAAGTGACATTCTTGAAAAAAGCTTAGAACTTTACTTAACATTTTCATCTCAAGATTCAACCTTTACAAGATTAAAGTGTAAATCTACAACTTTATGACTTAAAAGTTACATTCTTGATTAAAGTTTGAAACTTTATAAAAGGTCTTGTCTTCAAGATTCAATCTTTAAAACATAAAGTGACAAGTTCTCATTTTTATGACTTAAAAAACTCCATGTTCCAAAATGTTTAGACTTTTACACATATTCTTGTCTTCAAGAAGAACAAAATGAAACCTTGTGAAACCCATAAAAATAGCACCACTTTTAAGCATCAAGAAGCAAACTTTTTAAAGTTTTAAGCTTTTAGGATGTTCATAGTCTTATCAAACCATGAAAAACATGTGAAGATGAAACTTTTCGAATCATAAGCTCATCATAAGAAAAGGAACAAACTTTAAGCAAAATACCACGAAGAACATTATTCTTTTTCAAACAACTCACAAGAAACATCAAGATCTCATGCATCAAGAAAGAAAATTAGAAACTTAGAGGCATTCAAGAAACAAATTTTCAAATAACCAAGAACATCTCATAAAGAAAGTATGAACACTTTTTGCTAAAAAAGGAAACTTTTGCTCATGAAGAGCATGAGAGTCTTTCTCAAGCTTTCACTTGAAGATCTTGGTCATGGAAGAAACCAAGCTTCAAGCTTTTTTGAGTAAATAAAAGAGAAAAGTAGAGATCACTACCTAAGCTTGAAAATGGTGTCCTTGAAGGAGAAGAAAAAGATGAAGAAGACTCCTCCTTTGATGATGGTGGTGGCGGTTTTGGATGAACAAGGAGAGAGCTCTTGAGTTCTTTTGAAAGTGAATCTTTTAGTTTTTAGATCTTGTCTCCAAAGAACAAAAGAGATGGTCTTTAAAGGGTTTAGTAAGAGTTTTGGTTATGGTGGTGATGGAGAAAGGACGAAGAAAATGATGAAGAAGAAGAGAATTGTAGAGAGAAGTTGGAGAGTTTGAAAGTTTAGAGAGAGGATGAAAGTGTGAAAATGAAAAATGAGTGTGTGTGTGCATATGACTTGGCCATAACTTCTATGAGGGTGGGGAGAAGATATTTTACTTCATTTTGCGTTATCATGTGTTAATTAGTGATTAAGGAGACAAAGTGGATGATGGGCAAACAAAACATGGTCAAACTCTTACACAAAGAACTCTTGTCTTCTACTTTTTCACTTTAGTGATTTCATCAATGCTTTGTGATCTAGTTGACTAAATTTGAATTTTAATGATGTGATTAAGTGCTCTTGCAACTTAACTAACATGATTAAGCAAGGATTAGTGATTAACACATAAGAACATGATTAAGAAAATTAAACTTGAAATTAAGCTTAATTATCCTTAATTAAACTCGATTAAGCTAATTATGGGTGATTACTGCTTAATTAGGTTATTAAGAGTCTGATTTGCTTAATTAAAGATTCTCTAATCTTAATTAAGCATTCTCTTAACTTTTCTTCTCATAATTAACTCATAAACACTTCGTTAATCCCTTAATTAAGCCTTAATCTCATAATTTCTCATTAAGTGACTAATTATTCAAGGTTACTGAGGTAATTTAGCACAACAGGAAATTGAGGATGTTATAGTACCAGTTCAGCCAGGAAGTTAGTTACAACAGTAGAGCAATATCACGCATTAATGTCTCAACATTGTCACAGGTTTAAAATATCTATCATCAATTGTAACTTACTCATGCATTAAGGTAGCCAATTTACTTAATTGGCAATTTTGCATATATCTCTCAAATCTGCCCGTTTTTGTGTCTTATGCCATAATTTCTACTTGGTGATTAAATACTGAATTTTTACTATGTTGAAGCGTTGTTTGTCTAATTTTTAACCTCTTTGGTCCCATTTAATTTTGATAAGTATAACTCAAGATACTGAGAGTTTACCTAGGTCTAACCTGTGTTAGATATAACAGGGGTCTAAAATGTAAAAATTCACTAAAATAGAAATGTTATTGGATTTGAGTGAATCATATATCATTGTAAAGCTAATAGAACCTCTTTCATTTGTAAGAAGTTTCATTTCATTTAGGTGAGTAGAGCACAAGTTAAGCTTGCAAAATTGGTGGAATTGTTCTGCCCTATCTCTGTCCAGTCAGGACATGGGGCAACTTTGTTGAATTACTGGGAGCTACAGGGATCGAATTTGACTCTAAAATTTTATGGCAAATTTCCCTATGTGTAAGCTTTCTAACAAAATTGATTTCACTTAAATCAAGTTATGCCCTGCACAACCCACTCTGGTAAGGTACTGAGGTAGAAATATAGGGTAAGCTTCAAAGAAATATATCTCACTCAATACTAATCCAATGGTCTTATAATTTATATGGTTGGAAAGCTCAAAATGTCCAGTTTCAAGTAAAATTAGTTTCATCAAATTCTAATGGCTATGTGTAAAGCCATGCACTTCGCAAGTATGGACGTCGTGGGGTTTCTTAGTCTAGTTCATTCTGTTTGCTTCCTTTTTGATTCCATCACTAGTTAATCATTTAAAACTCAATTTATACCTAATAATCCAGCTATGAACATTCACATAAACTCATTATAACATCAAATACATGCATATAGATGAATTTTCTAATAGCCGCCAGTTCATAAGAAAATCAAACAAGGAGGTTGAATCCTACCTAAATAAGTGAAGTAGCTAGCTAGTTTTTAGTTTCTTGATGGAGGGGGTGGTTGGAGCTTGAAGATGGGATAGAGATAAGATGAAATGGAAGAAAAGAGAGGGGAGGAAAGCCAACAGAAGAGGTCGCCCAAAATGAGGAACTATAAGGAAATTTTTAAAAATTTTATGACATGGGTAGTTAGAACTCTTGCTTTTCATTGGTGGGTTTGTGTGTAGTGGTCTTTTGGCCAAATTTTCTCCCATTTGTGTGGTTGAATTGGCGCTAAATTATGGGGTAAAGTGGCTGAGTTTTTGGTCACCCAATTTAGGGGTTTCAATGTATAATTCTATTAATTCGGTTCTAACAGTTTAAAATACCGAATCTTAACCGATTTCCTTCAAATCAGCAAAACATTATTAGTAACCTTTTGAAATTTTATGCATGTTTGTTTTAACTTTCGCTAATCCTAATCTCTTTAATTAACCTCTAATTTTACTCTAATTAACCTCTACTCAAATTCTATTTAACTTTACATATCCAAATAGATCGAATAAATCGATTAATAAAGCAAATTGGATGTTTTAAAAATTTTCGAATGTTACAATACTACCCTCCTAAAAAAAAATTTTGTCCTCAAAATTTAGTACATGAAAATAATTCACAATACTCCCTGCTCATGTCTGACTCTAATTCCTAGGTGTAGTCCTCTACACCTTCTTGTCCACATGCTACTTTTACTAACTACGCGGTCTTGTTCCGAAGTTATTTGATGCTTCTGTCTACAATATCAACTCGGGTTCCAGGAAATGTGTATGGTTAGGATGATATTTTCTAAGTTGGGAGACATGGAAAACATCATGAAGATTAGAGCAACGCGGTATGCTTCTGATATGATTTGTTTCAAGATTTGAAAGGGGCCGATGAATCAAGGGCTTAACTTTTTGACTTTAATGGCTCACCTACTCTTGTTGTGTGCGTGATTTTTAAGAACATACGATCTTCCTCTTGAAACTCTAACGGTTTCCTCCTTGTGTCTGCATAGCTTTTCTGATGGCTTTGAGCTGTGAGTATTTTGCTTCAAATCTTCTTAATCTGCTCAGTGGTTTGTCTGATTACCTTTGATCCTAACAAATTCTTCTCTCCCAGTTCGTATCAACATAATGGAGATTGACACTTTCGTCCATGTAAGGCTTCATAAGGAGTTATGCTGATACTAGCATGGTAGCTATTGTTGTAGGCGAACTCAACTACTGGTAAATATCGATCCCAATTCCCTTGCTGCTCTAATATGTACGCCCGCAACATATCCTCCAAAGTTTGGATGGTCCTTTCCGCTTCCCCGTCCATTTGAGGATGATAAGTAGTGCTTAAGCAGAGCTTGGTGCCAAAGGCTTTTTGAAATGCTCCCCAAAACCATGAGGTAAACCTTAGGTCTCAATCAGAAATAATAGTTGAAGGAATCCCATATAGCCTTACTATTTCCTGAATGTATAACTGAGCTAATTTCTCCAAGGGTTAATTTGCATGGATAGGTAAAAAGTGAGCAGACTTAGTTAGTTTATCCACTATAACCCATATGGCATCGTACCTAGTGGATGTCTTTGACAAACCCATCACGAAATCCATTGAAATATTCTCCCATTACCAAGGACTGCAATGTTCCTAATGATCTCTAATGTTTTATCTTCACCTTTTGACAGATTAAGCACTTATTTACAAAGCTTGCCACATCCGACTTGATGCCGGGCCACCAAAACATTCCTTTGAGATCTTGATTCATCTTGTTGATTCTAAGATGTACGGTAAATTCACTTCTGTGGGCTTCCTTTAAAATTTTGTTCCAAAAGCTGTCTCTTTCAGGTACACATATCCTTTCTTGATATCTCCATACTCCTTCCTTATCCTTAGCAAACCCTATCAATTTCCTTGATTGCACCAAGGTTAGTGTACGCTAGAAGTTGGTATCTTGCTATTGTGCTTGCTGAATTCATTCCTTGAAATTACTGGATATCTTAATTTAAGTTAATTGAATAGCTTGGGGAGTTATAGAGATTCTCAAGTTAGAGCTCGAAAATTCTCTACAAGGTTCGCCTCCTTGATCATCATCCATGCTACACTCAGAGATTTCCTGTTTAGGGCATCTGCCATTACGTTGGCTTTCCCAGGGTGGTACTTTAGCTCAAACTTGTAATCCTTAAGAAATTCCATCCTCTTTCACTACCTCATATTTAATTCCTTATGATCAAAGAGATATTTTAAGCTTTTGTGATCAGAAACACTTCAAACTTTACTCCATAAAGGTGATGTCTCCATATCTTCAAAGCAAATACTACAGTAACTAGTTCGAGATCATGCATCGGGTAGCTCCTCTTATGAGGTTTCAGTTGTCTAGAGGCATATGCAACCACATGCTTATTCTGCATTAATATGCATCCTAATCTCTTCTCGGAGGCATCACAATAAATCTCAAATGGGCCACGAGGATCATGTAAAGTTAACACCAGTGTCGTTGTCAACCTCTCCTTTAGTTCTTGAAAACTACACTCGCATTTGACGGCTATACAAATGGAATGTCCTTCCAAGTTAACTTTGTCAGTGGCAAGGCTATTTGAGAGAAGTTCTTAACAAATCACCAGTTATATCCAGCCAAACCTTGGAAACTTCTGACTTCGGTAATGGTGGTTGGCCATTCCCAATTCAAAACTGCTTCAACCTTGCTAAGGTCTACAGAAATCCCTCCCTGGGATACTATGTGCCTGAGAAATTTCACTTCTTTTATCTAGAATTCAGACTTGGACAACTTGGCATAAAACTTCTTTTCTCTTAAGATCTACAGCACCACCCTCAAGTATGCTGCATGCTTTCATCCAGTCTTCGAATAGATGAGTATGTCATTGATGAAAGCCACCATGAACTTGTCTAGATAGGGTCGAAATTCGATTCATGTAATCCATGAATACTGCATATGCATTCATCAGTCCAAAGGACATCACGGTATATTCGTAATGTTCATAGCGAGTTCGAAAGGCCATCTTGAGAATATCTTTTTCTCAAACCCAAATATGATGATATTCGGAGTGTAAACCGATCTTAGAAAATACGATTGCTCCTTGCAATTGATCCATAAGATTGTCTGTCCTTGGCAAGGGATATTTATGCTTAATCATCACCTTATTAAGCTATTTATGATCTACACAGAGCCTCATACCTCCATTTTTCTTCTTAACTAATAGAATTGGAGCTCCCAATGATGATGTGCTTGGCCGAATAAACTTATTTTCTAGAAATTGCTTAATCTGCTTCTTGATTTAGCTAGCTTCAAGGGCGACATCTTGTATAGAGCTATAGATTACGCATTAATTCAATAGTGAACTCAATCGCCCTTTCTAGAGGAAATTCAGGAATGTCCCCAGGAAATACATTTGGGAATTCCCTAATAACTGGAATGTAGTTCAACTCTTGATCAGCTTCCGTCACACTAGTTAAGAGGAGAATGTACCCTTGATTCTCCGTCCCACAATGATTTACCATTAAGGAGCTTAAATAAAGATTTATAAGAGTCATAGGCTCAGGAGATAAAACAAGGAGAAACACAATAGTCTTATCAGAAGAATTTAGCATGATGTGATTGGCAAAAAGCCAATCCATGCCCAGAATTATTTCAAGTCCAGACAGAGGAAGACATATTAAATTGGCTATAAAAGTTCTGCCTTCAATTTTAAGAAAAACACCCATACAGACTTGACTAGTCTTAATAGGCTTGTTTGCGGGAGTAGAAACTAGTAAGTCATAAGGTAGCTCAAAACATGCAATTGTAAGGCAAATACACAACAATAAGAAATAAAATAGTGTAAGGCAACTGAATCATATAATACAGTTAGAGTCTTACTGTTGACTTCACACGCACCTTGAGTTAAATCTTCGAATTTTTTAGCCTCTTCTGCATCCATGGTAAAGACCCTTCCTTGGCACTAAGGCCTAGGGGCTAACTATGGATTTCTAGTTAGGTATTCATAAATTTTGTAGTCTGGCTTGCCACAACCTAAGCAAATGTTTTGCCCCACCAAGCATGGTCAATCTCCATGATTTTTCCCGCATTGCGTGCATGGTTGCTTCATGAAAGGCCTTTAAGGCTATTTACCCTTGTTGCCTGCTGCTAAAAACTAGGCTTGAATCTTGAGGCCTATGGTGCCAATCCTTTCTTGAAGTTGCTGCCAGTTGACTTGGCAGCTGCCAACTTCCTATTGCAATCTTCCACAAGCCGGCACTTGTTCACTAGAATGGGAAAATCCATGATTTCCATCAGTCTTATAGCTGTGAGAATATCTTCTCTTAATCCACCTTCGAATTTAACACACTTCCATGCCTCATCTGGATTGGAATAAAAGATTATGGAAAATTTGCATAACTCTTCAAATTTTGTGATGTATTCCAAAACGCTATTGTTTCCTTAGCAGAGTTACATAAACTCCAGCTCCTTAGCATTGCGAACTGAGGGAGGAAAGTACCTCTAGTAAAATGCGTCCTTAAACACATTCCATGTGATCTCCACCTGGGTTTCTTCCAACAGCCGCTTTACATCATTCCACCAAAATTCTGCATCTGCTTTGAGATATAAGTGGCAAAGGCCACTTTTTGGTGATCCGTATAGTCCAAGACGAAGAAAACCTTCTCCATTGCCTTGACCTACTCGTTAGTCTTGTCGGGTTGAAAAGCTCCTCTACAACTAGGTGGGTTTGCCTTTCTAAATTTAGTGAATTTAAGATACTCTAGGTTCACTATTGGGCCACTCAAATTTCCTTCATGACCAGCCTCAGGTTGCCTTTCCAGCTGGTCCATTATTTGATATGCTGTAGTAACTTGGTCCTGCATTGCATAGGCCATCTCCCGTATCATATCCATAAAATTAGTAGGATCTTCTTGAGCAGGTGCCGTTCATGGCCTACCTCGCCTACCGGAAACCATCAAGTTCTGAATACACGAAACAAAAGTTATTGAGTTGATCAAGCTTATACTAAGTCTAGTGTGCTACTAAATAACAGCTCACACGGTCAAGCAATTCATGCACATGCATTTCTATATTTTATCCATATAGACAAGATTCAATGCATGATATTATCTAAGAAATGCAGAGCATGTGCAAAGCATAGTCATCCAATCCTCAAGCCTTTGCTATGACGAACTGCTTGGATACTATTAAACGTAACACCTTGCCAAGCTTAATATAATGCTTAAGTCATACTATTTCGCTTAGTAGTTACGCCAAGCTAGTGTTTTTCTCTCGCTATTGTATCTCATTTTCTTTAACTTAATTGACTAAATCCTTAAATCGGAGCATGACGATTAACTGGACGGAAGATCATGCGTACGCAATATATAGATAATTGTACAAACATAGGGTGATAGCAATATAAAAATAACTTAGTAGGAAGATAAAAAAATAAAATAAAATCTGATTTATATATAGACATACATTACAGAGTCTCAAGACATCGTATACATGTGGTGAAGTGAGTACATGAGTCAGGATTGTAACACCCTACTAATTCGATGTTATGCTTAAGTCATAGCATGAAATTGAGTAGATGGCGTTATCGTGTTAGTACTCTATTTACTATTTATTTATTTTATCACATCCTTTTTTTCTCTAATATATATATATATAAATTTTTTTTTGATGAACTGTAGTTCGGGGAGTAGCGATCATATATGTAAACAGAAGAAGCAGCGCGTTGTACATAATATAAACGTGATTAGCATCGCAGAACAGAATAGAATTTAATAAACAGCACAACAAAAGAGATAAAGACAGGTAATATATCATCAGTTGTATACATACATATATATGTCGAAAGCCAACGTTTCAGTTTATATACAAATTCAAAAGAGGATACCTAAGTGGGGTCGGTGTACCAAAAAGACATAAGGCCCGTGTCAGTCAAAACGGTCCTACGAGGTCCTCAAAGGACATTTCAAACTAGCTGATATATATACGGCTAAGTCTATGGCCCAATGCTGCATACTGCCAAAAGAGGGCCATACTGTTCAATGTAATCCTGTGGCTGGGACCTACTTGGTCACGTAGCCGTTGGCCATACCAAGCCCGGCTAGGGAGTAGTCAACACTCGGTCTCGAAGAGGAGGATGGTGAGCCAGTAGCCTCATAAGGATTGCTCTTAGGACTAAGAGGAATGTTTGGAATCACCTGCGGAAGTGAATCTGGTGGAGGGCTAGCCGGAGTGGTAGGTGCTGCGAGTACTGGAGGTGCTGGAGGAGGGTGTGCTACATGCAAAAGGACTGCGAAATATGGAGCGGCAGGGTCGAAAGCAGAGTGAAATAAAGGAACAACAAAGTTCCTATTACTAAAAAGATAAAGATAGAAATGGTAGGAGCTGGCTATGTACAATGAGTCCAACACGGGGTCATGGTATAGCTGCAAGTCAAGAATCTCAATAAACAGGGTACTGTCGTGTCCATCCCCAAAGTCTGAGAATGATGCGGAAATACAAAGTGAGGTGAGAATTTAAAGAAATTCTTAGTAGGATTCAAGTATGGTATTAAACTGACGTCACATTCATTCTCAGTTGCCTCGGTTTTTATTTAATTATAAAAACATGGCATCAAATTGAACTATCCACATTTAATAAGTTTAAGAAAATATCTAATCCAAGGCAATGTTCAATTTTACTTAAGACAGCATAAGAAACAGAATAAACTACTAAATAGTGTTACACAGAATAATGAGCAGAATAAATGAACATACAGTAGTAAGTAAACATAACAGTCAAACTATAAACAACTTATAATGACTATTCAATGCGACCATGCAAAAGCTCATTCTTAAACTTATCATCATAAACTTTTCCATTACTTGGTCTCTTGGGAGCTCTTGGCCATTCAGACTCCTGGGTAATAGTCTGCTTTTTAAGATTGAGCTCGTTCCTATATAGGAATACCGAGTTTACTTTCCCCGACCTTCCCACTGATCTATTCCCCTTAACTTTAATCCGAGGCTGGCCCAAGTATTATGGAACTTTCATCATAATATAACCTTTATGAATTTCTTGCAAATGCACATGGATCTGAATGTATATTATAACTCATGCATAGGCTTTATCGAAATTTCGGCAGCATAACAGAACGTGTCCGCTTCCCCGTAAATAATGCTAGTACTCAGAAAACCAATTTTTCAAAGAAATCATAACATTTCATTCACAATTCAATCATCAATCTCATAGGAACAATTGTTGCATTTAAAACATATTTGTTGTCTCAGCACATTCATTCAACCCAGTTTTTGTAAATCAAGTCAAAATTTCTATTTAACTCATCTGGATCTAAATTTTGGATATGTTAGAGTGTTATGTGTCTATTTTCTAACCTCTTTAGTCCCGTCTAATTTTGATAAATGTAGCTCAAGTTATTTAAGTTTTATCTTGGCTTGCCCCGTAGCTGGCCAGAATTACATACTTAAAACTAAAAATCCTCTAAAAATCGAAAACCTGTTCAAATCATATGAAATTGGTATCATATTAAATCTAATAGGACAAGCTTTCATTTTCAACAAGTTTCATTTCATTTTCTTTAATATAGCTTGAGTTAAAAGCCCTGAAATTTAACTTTTCTAAACTGCCCTATTTTGGTCTGGTTTGAACATAGGGTAACTTCCTTGAATCACTGGGAGCAAACAAGACCGTATCTAACTTTGACATTTTGATGGGATATTCTCCTATGTGTGATCTTTCTAAAAAATTTGGTTTCATTCAATTCCAAGTTATATAAGGCAAGTTTTGCCCTGAATAACCTAGTCTACCCAAAATCAAACTCAAAAACCTAGGTCAAATTTCCAAAATTCATATCTCTCTCAATACTAATCCAATGGCCTTATATTATATATGTATGGAAAGTACTGAATGTCTAGTTTAAACGGCTGTAGGCGGAGCCATATACTCCGTCGTACGGACTGCCGAAGGGTTTTACTCTTCCAGCCCCCCTGCATCCTACTCTTACTCCTTTTCACTTCTTAATCGGTTTTAAACACAAAAACAGCCATCAAACTAGCCAATAATCATCATATACATCTAAACACCACATCAAGAAATGAGAAAACAAAAACCCCAATCAGCCACCCATACCCAAGAAGAGAAGAACAAAGTTGAATCTCTACCTCCTTGTATGTGATCTTGTTAGATTTTTGGAGTTTGGTGGGTGGAATCTTGTCAAGACTTGAAGGTTGTTAGAGTAGATTAAAGGGAGAAGAGATGAAGAAGGCTGGAAGGAGAAAAGAGTGGCGCAAGTCTGCTTGAATGAGAAGAGAAAAAGAAAAATCTGATTCAACAATTAATAAGTGGTTGGCTAGGTGTGTTATGATTGGCTGAAATTTTGTGGCCAATTTTCAGCCATGCTTCCTTCTCCTTGTGGCCTTGGTGGCGCCACCCATAGAGGAATGGCTAAGTATTCAGCCTTTGAGTCATAGGGTTTTGGGTATATAATTCTATTGATTCGGTTCCGACAGTTTAAAATACCGAAATCTTACTGATTTCCTTTAAATCAGTAAATCAATTTTACGAAAATTTCTATGGAATCTTCTATGCTTCTAACCTAATTCCCTTACATCTAAACTCAATCAATTGCTAATTAATTTATCCTAAATAAATATTTAGTCCAATTTTAATTAACCTCAATTATTCGATAAAAACCAAACAACTAGGCAAAAAATGATAAAAATCCAATGGATGTTACAAGGACCGCTAAACAAAATAATTCGATCCATATCTATGAAGTACAACTCTAGATGGTCCTGGAAGGGCATTTCCTCTAGTGCTACTGCTTGGCAAAATAAAAGTAACTATACCTATGGCCCAAGGTCGTGAAAGTGCTAAAAGAAGGCCACACTATACACTACAGTCAGCTGGGTGACTGATGCCTCTAGTCATATGCTGAAGACAGGAACCCGTTAGCCATATTGAGCTCCGCTGGGGTATAGCTGTCACTAGGTCGGAGGATGAGCAAAGGAATATGTGAAGCCTCTAAAGGGTCATCATCGTCAAGGGAGAGAGAGTGAACTACCTTAGCTGGCGAGGCGGGTGGTGTAACTTCTGGTGGTATTGGGGGGTACGAGATATGCCATGTGCAGTGATATGGCTATAAAGGATGCAACAGGGTCGAATAGGGGGTAAGAAAAAGGGATGAGAAAACCTCTGTGGAAAAAGAAATATAAACGGAAATGGCAGGAACCGGTAATATACAAAGTCTATCACTGGGTCTATGAGGAATTGCAGATCGAGAACTCAATGAAGAGGATGCTCATCGCCACTTGGTCCATGGTTTGAGAATGACGCGGGTTTGAGAATGACGCGGATATGTATAGTAGGGTGAGAATTTGCAAAATTCTCAGCAGTATTTTTACAACTATGCTAGGCTGACATCGCATTCATTCCTAGTTGCTTCGATTTTTATTTAATTTTATGAAAATGTGAACGATATCTAAATAGCTCCATTTTTCCTTGTTTGAAAAATATAGCTCGAAGCAAGGTTCAATTTTACTTAAGATGGAAAAAGATGGAATAATCATCACGCAAATATCATATAGAATAGCACACACTGTGCAAGTGAATAATAAAAATCATAAAGAAGGGCATATGATCATAGTCACATGAAACTTACGTTTATAAATAGCACAGTTTGAAACCCAAACTATCATCACATCCTCACAATTCATTAATGCATGGAAATAGAATGCACTTCATCATCATGGATCCTTAAACTTGTATTTCATAAGCTTTCCATACTTGGTCCCCTAGGAGTTTTAGGCTATATAACTCCTAGATAATAGTCTACTTTTCAGGATCGAGCTCGTTCCTATATAGAATTGTCAAGTTTACTTTCCCCGACTCTCCCATCAATTTATTCCCCTGAATTTTATTTTCGAGGTTGGCCCAAGTAAATGGAATCCATATAGTATTTATAGATCATAGGTTTATACCTAATTCAACTTGAATGACACGAGAAATATATGCTAAGTACATAAATTCTACTGAAAATTCGGTAGTATAACAGATCAAGTTTGCTTTCCCATGAATAGTACCAATTTAGCCAGAAAGTTAGTCACAATAGTAGAGCAATGTCATGCATTAGTGTCTCAACATTGTCATAGGTTTACAATATCCATTATGAATTGTAACTTACTTATGCATTAAGGTAGTAACTTACTTATGCATTAGGGTAGCCAATTTACTTAATTGGCAATTCTGCATATATCTTTCAAATCTATCCATTTTTGTGTCTTAGGCCATGATTTCTACTTGAGTGATTAAATAATAAATTTTTACTATGTTGAAGTGTTTTTTGTCTAATTTTTAACCTCTTTGGTCCCATTCAATTTTGATAAATATAATTCAAGATATTGAGAGTTTACCTAGGTCTACCCTAGGTCAGATAGAATATGGGTCTAAAATATAAAAATTCACTAAAAATAAAAATGTTATTGGATTTGAGTGAATCTTATATCATTATAAATTTAATAGAACCATATTTCATTTCCAAGAAGTTTCATTTCATTTAGATGAGCAGACCAAAAGTTATAAGCTCAAAAATTTGGTGGAATTGGTTTACCATGTCTCTGTCTAGTCAGGATATAAGGCAAATTTGCTGAATTACTGGGAGCAATAGGAATCGAATTTTACTCTAAAACTTTTATGGCGTATTTCCCTATATGTAAGATTTCTAACAAAATTAGTTGCACTTAAATTGAAGGTGTATAGAGCGAGTTATGCCCTATATAACCCACTCTAGTCATGTCTAAAGGTAGAAATCTAAGGTAAAATTCAAAAAATCATAACTCACACAATACTAATCCAATGGCTTATAATTTATATGGTTGGAAAGTTCTGAATGTCTAGTTTCATATAAAATTAGTTTCATCAAATTTTGATGGCTATGTACAAAGCCGTACAGTTCGTAAATATGGACGCTGTGGGTTTCTTAGTCTAGTTCATTCTATTTGCTTCCTTTTTTATTCCATCACTAGTTAATCATTCAAAACTCAATTTATACCTAATAATCCAGCTATGAACATTCACATAAACTCATTATAACATCAAATACATGCATATAGATGAATTTTCCGATAGGCACCAGTTCACAAGAAAATCAAACAAAGTGGTTGAATCCTTCTTCAACACGTGACGTAGCTAGCTAGTTTTGAATTTCTTGATGGAGGGGGTGGTTTGAGCTTGAAGATGGGATAGAGATAAGTGAAATGTAAGAAGAAAGAGGGAATGAAGCCAGCAAAAGACGTCACCCAAAATGAGGAGTTATAAGGAAATTTTTTAAAATTTTATGACATGGGTAGATAGAATTCTTACTTTTTCATTGGTGGGTTTGTGTGTGGTAGTGGTTTTTTTGGCCAAATTTTCTCCCATTTGTGTCGCTGAATTGGCACCAAATTATGGGGTAAAGTGGCTGAGTTTTTGGCCACCCAATTTAGAGTTTTTGATCTATAATTATATTGATTCGGTTCTGGCAGTTTAAAATACCGAATCTTAACCGATTTCCTTCAAATCAGCAAAACATTACTAGTAACCTTTTGAAATTTTCTGCATATCTATTTTAACTTTACTTAATCCTATTCTTTTTAATTAACTTCTAATTATCCTCTAAATAACTTCTAATAAAATTCTAATTAACTTTGCATATCCAAATAAATTGAAAAAATCAAGTAATAAAGCAAATTGAACGTTTTAAAAATTTTTAAACTTTATAAATATTCATGCAAGGCAAAATTAATATATCCACATAATATATAGTACCATAGGATACATCGAAGGACTCATGGGTATACCATGCTTTAAATCATACAAGCAACAAAATAATATTTGATTTATATATATACATACAGTACAGAGTCTCAAGACTTCGTGTTCATGTGGTGAAGTGGGTACATGAGTTAGGATCGCTAAACAAAATAATTCAGTCCATATCAAGGAAGTGCAACTCTATATGGTCCTGGAAGGAGATTTCCTCTAATGCTTCTGCCTGGTAAAATAAAAGTAACTATACCTATGGCCCAAGGTCATGAAAGTGCCTAAAGAGGGCCACACTATACACTACAGTCAGCTGGGCGACTAATGCCTCTAGTTGGATGCTGAAGATAGGAATCCGTTAGCCATACCAGGCTCCGCTAGGGTACAACTCACACTGGGTCTGGAGGATGAGCCAGAGGGTTACGTGAAGCCTTTGAAGGGTCATCATCGTCAAGGGAGAGAGAAGGAACTACCTATGGCAAGGCAGGTGGTGTAGCTACTGGTGGTACTGGAGGGGGTGCAGGATGCGCCATGTGTAGTGGTATGGCTATAAAGGGTGCAGCGGGTTCGAGCAAGGGGTAGGAAAAAGGGATGGTAAAATATCTACAGAAAAAGAAATATAAATGGAAATGGCAGGTACAGGTGATATATACAAAGTCTATCATTGGGTCTATGTGAAATTGCAGATCAGGGAACTCGATGAAGAGGATGCTCGTCGCTGCCTAGTCCATGGTTTGAGAATGACACAGATATATACAATAGGGTGACAATTTGTAAAATTCTCAATAGGATTTTTACAACTATCCTAGGCTGACATCGTGTTCATTCCCAGTTGCTTTGATTTTTATTTAATTTTATGAAAATGTGAATGATATCAAGATAGTTCCATTTTTCTTTGTTTGAAAATTATAGCCCGAAGCAAGTTTCAATTTTACTTAAGATGGAAAGAGAAGGAATAATCATCATGCAAATTTCATATAGAACAACACACACTATGCAAGTGAACAATAAAAATCATAAAGAAGGGCATATGATCATAGTTACACGAAATTTACATATATAAATAGCACAGTTTAAAGCCCAAACTATCATCACATCTTCACAATGCATTAATGAATGGAACTAGAATGCACATCATCATCATGGATCCTTAAGCTTGTATTACATAAACTTTCCATACTTGGTCCCCTGGGCGTTTTAGGCTATATAACTCTTGGATAATAGTCTACTTTTCAAGATTGAGCTCATTCCTATGTAGGATTGTTAGGCTTACTTTCCCCGACTCTCCCACCGATATATTCCCCTTAACTGTATTCTCGGGGCTAGCCCAAGTAAATGGAATCCATATAGTCTTTATAGATCATAGGTTTATAACCAATTCAACTTGAATGACACGAGAAATTAAATATATGCGAAGTCCATAAATTTTGCCGAAAATTCAGCAGCATAACGAATCAAGTCCACTTCCTTGTGAACAGTACCAGTTCAACCAGAAAGTCAGTTACAAAAGTAGAGCAACATCATGCATTAATGTCTCAACATTGTCATAGGTTTACAATATCTATCATCAATTATAACTTACTCATGCATTAAGGTAGTCAATTTACTTAATTGCAATTTCTGCATATATTTCTCAAATCTGTCCGTTTTTGTGTCATATGCCATAATTTCTACTTGGTGATTAAATACTGAATTTTTACTATGTTGAAGTGTTGTTTATCTAATTTTTAACCTCTTTGGTCCATTCAATTTTGATAAGTATAACTCAAGATATTGAGAGTTTACCTAGGTCTGCCCTGTGTTAGACATAATAAGGGTCTAAATGTAAAAATTCACTAAAAATAGAAATCTTATATCATTGTAAAGCTAACAGAACCATCTTTTATTTCCAAGAAGTTTCATTTCATTTAGGTGAGCAGAATGCAAGTTATAAGCTCGCAAAATTGGTGGAATTTGTTTGCCCTATCTTTGTCCAATCAGGACATGGGGCAACTTTGCTGAATCACTGGGAGCAATAGGGATCGAATTTGACTCTGAAATTTTTATGGCATATTTCCCTATGTGTAAGATTTCTAACAAAATTGGTTTCACTTAAATTGAGTTATGCCCAACATAACCTACTCTGGTCTGGTACAGAGGTAGAAATCTAGGGTAAACTTCAAAAAATTATATCTCACTCAATACTAATCCAATAGCCTTATAATTTATATGGTTGGAAAGCTCTAAATGTCTAGTTTCATGAAAAATTAGTTTCATCAAATTCTGATGGCTATGTGTGAAGCTGTGCACTTCGTAAGTATGGACGCCATGGGGTTTCTTAGTCTATTTCATTCTGTTTGCTTCCTTTTTGATTCCATCACTATTTAATCATTCAAAACTCAATTTATACCTAATAATCCAACTTTGAACATTCACATAAACTCATTATAATATCAAATACATGCATATAGATGAATATTCCAACAGCCACCAGTTCATAAGAAAATCAAACAAGGAGGTTGAATCTTACCTCAATAAGTGAAGTAGCTAGCTAGTTTTGAGTTTCTTGATGGAGGGGGTGGTTGAAACTTGAAGATGGGATAGAGATAAGATGAAATGGAAGAAGAAAGAGGGGAGAAAAGCTAGCAAAAGAGGTTGCCCACAATAAGGAGTTATAATGAAATTTTTTAAAATTTTATGACATAGGTATTTACAATTCTTGCTTTTCATTGATGAATTTGTGTGTGGTGTTCTTTTGGCCAAATTTTCTCCCATTTGTGTGGCTGAATTGGTTTCAAATTATGGGGTAAAGTGATTGAGCTTTTGGCCACCCAATTTAAGGTTTTCGATATATAATTCTATTGATTCGGTTCTGGCAATTTAAATGCTGAATTTCAATTGATTTCCTTCAAATTGGCAAAACATTACTAGTAACCTTTTGAAATTTTCTACATGTTTATTTTAACTTTCCTTAATCCTAATCTCTTTAATTAATTTCTAATTATCCTCTAAATAACCTGTAATCAACTTCGAATTAACTTTACATATTCAAATAAATCAAATAAATTGATTAATAAAGCAAATTGGACATTTTAAAAATTTTCGGATGTTACAAATATTCATGCAAGGCAGAATTAATATATCCACTAGATAATATATAGTACCATAGGTTACATTGAAGGACTCATGGCTATACCATGACCTATGTAACATCCCCATATAACGTTATAGGAAATAATAAAAACTTCATTAGGCAAACTTTTGTTATTCACAACCTTGCCCTTGAACTTTTTAGAAAATGACATTTAGGTCCTTATATCAATTGAATTAGCAGAATAAGGTTTTAAACGAAGCAGAACCATGTAGCAGAAACGTAGAAACCCAATTCTTAGCCAATTGGGCCATGGAGGTGTCCATATGTGAAATGACATGGGATGCCCCTAGATTTGCCCATAATTACGAAAATATCATTAGTTATGGAAACCAAACAGAAATATTAAGGGATTTACGAAAAAGCGAAAAGATAACAATTCCGAACAAACAGTGCAATTGATTTGTGCTGTTAATCAATTTATTAGAAAAATAAGAGTAATTAGGGATGAACTATAAATACTAGAGCTAAAGGAAATTTAGATTGTTATGTAAAATACTACGAGGAATTATTTAGTATAACGCTCGGAATTACAATACGTTTAAATTTATGTCGTTAATCGATTTATTCAATTTTATTAGATAAGTAAGATTAGTTAGAAATTAATTAGAGATTATATAGGATTTAATTAAGTGTTAATTAGAAGGATTAACTTTAGAGAAGATCAAGATAGATACATACGAATTCTTACAAAACTATTCAATAATGATTTGCCGGTTTGAAGGAAATCGATAAAGATTCGGTATTTTAAACTGCCGGAACTAAATCACCAGAATTATATGATGAAAACCCTAGAAGAAGTGGCTGAAATTTAGCCACCATTTCCCACCAAAGTGAAACCTTGCTCAGCCACAAAGTAAGGGAGACTTGGTTGAATTTCAACTACTCAAGGCAACTACCAACAAGCTTATATTAGAAAATCTTCATGATTCTCTCATAGCTCTCTCATATTTTCGGCCTCCATACACCAGGCCACTATCTCCCTCATTTTCTTCCTCATCTCCCTTTCTTCATCCTTGATTCTTCACTCTTCCCCCATACTTTTACTCAAGACTTGCTTCCTTACTAGTTTAAGCTTCAATTTGAGGTAGGATTCAATTTCTGTTCTTGATTTCTGTGAACTGTGGCTGCATGAAATTTCACTTTTCTTCATTTATTTGATGATATATTGGATGTATTTGGTGGTTTATGTAACATCCCCATATAACATTATAAGAAATAATGAAAACGTCATTGGGCAAACTTTTATTATTTACAGTCTTGCCCCCCAAACTTTTTAAAAAATGACATTTAGGTCCCTGTGCTAATTGAATTAGTAGAATAAAGTTTTAAACAAAGCAGAACCACATAGCGGAAACATAGAAACCCAATTCTTAGCCAATTGGGCCATGAAGATGTACACATGTGAAATGATGTGGGATGCCTCTAGACTTGCCCAAAAATTACAAAAATGTCATTAGTCACAAAAAAGAAAAATTTATATAGAACAGAATAGCCTTGAATTGGTAAAATGATTAATTTATGTTGCTAATTGATTTATTCGATTTTATCGGATAAGTAAGATTAATTAGAAGTTAATAAAGGTTAATTAGAAGTTAATTAAGTGTTAATTAGAAGAATTAAACTTAGATTAAGATAGATACATAAGAACTCTCACAAAACTATTTAGTAATAATTTACCGATTTGCAGGAAATCAGTAAAAATTCGGTATTTTAAACTGATAGAACCAAATCAATAAAATTCTACACTAACAACCGTAGTTTAAGTGGCTGAAATTCAGCCACACTTACCTCATGTGGGCAGCATCACTTGCAGCCATAAGGAGAGGAAAACTTGGCCAAACCACAACCATTTAACCCTCCATCAATCAAAAGCCACAATCCTAACTACCATGCTTTCTAAAAGCTCCAAAATCCCTTCATTTTTGTGCTGCCCCTTCAGCTGGCTTCTTTCCCTTCATTCTTCTTCCTCCTCACTTCCTCTTCCTCAAATCTCCAAGCTCCACCACTTCTTCCACCAAAAACTCAAATCTAGCTAGTTTCTACATCAATTTGAGGTAGGATTCTTCAATTTCTTCTATCATTGCTACTATTATGGCTAGTAGAATTCTTATTCTTTCCATTTGATTGATGATATATGGTGTTTATATGAATTCTTATGGCTGGATTAATGTATAAATGTTGACTTTGGATGAGAACTTGGGTGAGAATTCAAAAAGGGAAGCAAAACAGAAGCTGAAACCATTGAAAACCTTTCGGCGCTCGTACTGGTGGAGTGCCGTTTAAATTTGATGAAACCATTTTTATATGAAACTAGACATTCAGGGCTTTCCATACAAATATCATATGAGGCCATTGGATTAGTATTGAGAGATATGAATTTTTGAAGTTCGACCTAGGTTTTTGAGTTTGATTCTGGGCAGACTAGGTTGTTTAGGGCAAAACTTGCCCTATCTTACTTGGAATTGAATGAAACTAACTTTTTTAGAAATCTTACACATAGGAGAATATCCCATAAAAATTTCAGAGTTAGATAAGGTCCCGTTTCCTCCCAGTGGTTCGAGAAATTTGCCCTCTGTCCAAACCGGGCCAAAATAGGACAGTTAAGAAAGGTCAAATTTCGAGGTTTATAACTCAAGCCCTACTAAGGCAAATGAAATGGAACTTATTGAAAATGAAATCTTGTCTTGTTAGCTTTAGTATGACACCAATTTCGTATGATTTGAATTGGTTTTCCATTTTTAGTGGAATTTTACTTTTAAGTGTGCAATTCTAGCCAGCTATAGGGCAGGCTGAGATAAAACTTAAATAACTTGAGTTATATTTATCAAAATTAGATGGGATCAAAGAGGTTAGAAAATAGACACATAACACTCTAACATATCCAAAATTGAGATCCAGATGAGTTAAATAGAAATTTTAGCTTGATTTACAAAAATCGGGTTGAATGAATGTGCTGGGACAGCAACTATGTGTTAAATGCAAAAATTGTTCTTATGAGATTCATGATTGAAATATGAATAACGTGTTCTAATTTCTTTGATAAATTGGTGTTCTAAGTACTGGCACTATTCATAGGGAAATGGACCCGTTCCGTTATGCTATCGAATTTTCGGTAGAATTGTAAGGAGGTTATAAGCATTTATATGTTATGAATATTCATGGTATGAACATGAAATTCTATATGCAAGGATACATGAAAGTAAATAATGAAGCATATGCATGACTGCATTCAGCATGTCTATGCATGATTATGTATGAGAATGAAAGGATATGAATATATTAAATGTGAATCCCTTCACCTAGAGGTAGTTATGAGATCCCTCCTTGTGAAGGCAGTTAAATAAGATAAGATGTGGGTCCCTTCACTTAGAGGTAGTTGCACATTGAATCCCTCCCTATGAAGGTAGTATAAAACTATGAGATCCCTCTACCTTGGAGGCACGTGGCCAGATGAGATCTCTCTACATTGAAGGCATGTGGTCAAATGAGATCCCTCTATTCTTGAGGCACGTGACTAGAAGAGATCCCTTCAATTTAGAGGCATGTGGCCAAAATGAGATCCCTCCAAGACTAGAGGCATGTGAATCCCCTTGTAGGTCAGTTCTGTGTGACGACGGTCACGAGTTGAGCTCACTCCTAGATTAGATTACCCAAGGGCAGTAAAGACTAAAGATTAAAACATATGCAAGCGCCCTAGAGACGGCGATATGTAACGCTTAGGTGTGCCAAGAAAAGAAAGCAAAGAAAGTTAAAGGAAAGCACCAGTACATTTGCATGAATTCAAATATGAGTATTTGTATAATTATATCTCATGTTTTATTGATGTTGAGACTGTTCTATCTAATTATGCAATGATTATTATTCTCATTATAAAATATTGCTAATGTGACTCAAGTGCGTGGAATAAAATGAACTTTGCTTCGGATCATATGTTTTCAAATTATAAAATGGAACAGTTTGTATCATATGTTCACTTTTTTTATAATAAATCGAAGCAGTTGGAGATAATAATGATGACACGGTATGCAAATTTCTTAATGAAGCCTGCTGGGAATTTAAAATTCTCACTCCTATTTCCGTGTTATCTCCAGATAGCTCGAGAAGTTTTGAAGACGACTAAAGTTGCTGTCAAAAGAGGTCCGCTTAGGTAATAGTAACAAGTCCTAAGTGTGGTACTATGACTTAAGCATAGTACTGTATTTCGAGAGGATGTTATAGTTTATAGTTGGATTAACATGAAATTTCGAGTTGGAATTAATGTTAGAAGGAGAAAACTAGAAGAAGTGGAGAATTAGAATGCTGTCTAGGTGAAAAACCCACGGCGGTCCATATGGCGGAGTGTACGGCTCCACCTACAGTCGATTAAATTTGATGAAACTATTTTTATGTGAAACTAGACATTCAAGCTTTCCATACATATCTAATAAAAGGACATTGGATTAGTATTGAGAGAAATGTGAATTTTGGAAGTTTGACCTAGGTTTTTGAGTTTGATTCTGGGCAAACTAGGTTGTTCAGGGTAAAACTTGCCCTATATAACTTGGAATTGAGTGAAACCAACTTTTTTTAGAAAGCTTACACATAGGAGAACATGCCATAAAAATTTCAGAGTTAGATACAGTCTCGTTTTCTCCTAATGATTCGAAGAAGTTTCCCTACGTCCAAACCGGGCGAAAACAAGGCAGTTCAGAAAGGTCAAATTTCGGGGCCTATAACTCGAGCTTTACTAATGCAAATGAAATGGAACTTATTGCAAATGAAAGCTTGTCCTGTTAACTTTAATTACACCAATTTCGTATGATTTTAACTAGTTTTCGATTTTTAGTGGATTTTTACTTTTAAGTGTACAATTCTGGTCAGCTACAGGGCAGGCCGAGATAAAACTTAAATAACTTGAGGTACATTTATCAAAATTAGATGGGACCGAAGAGGTTATAAAATTGACACATAACACTTCAACATATCCAAAATTTAGGTCTAAATGAGTTAAAATGGATTTAACGCTTAATTTCTAAAAATGGGCAGATTTGAAGAATATGAGCAGGATTTCCAAAAATTAAAGGATTTGGCACCTTAGTGCATATATGAGTTCAACTAAAGTCTAAGTGTTACAATTCCATGTTGGTGCTTGAAAGATTAATGCATTATATTTGATCTCTTACTGTGACTGACTGTCTGCTGAAATTGGCATTATGCATGGGGAAACGGATCTAATCCGTTATGCTGCCAAATTTTCGGTAGAATTTTAACGAGGTTATGAGCATTTATATGTTATGAATATGTATGTGGAAATCATGTATGCAAGGATATATGAAAATAAATGATGAAGCATATGTATGAGTGCATTCAGCATGTCTGTGCACGATTATGTATGAGAATGAAAGGATATGAATATATTAAATGTAGATCCCTTCACCTGGAGGCAGTTATGAGATCCCTCCTTGTGAAGGCAGTTAAATAAGATAAGATTAGGTCCCTTCATTTGGAGGCAGTTATTTGGGTCCCTCCAAGTGAAGGCAGTTAAAAAATAAAGATGTGGGTCCCTTCGCTCGGAGGTAGTTGCACATTAGGTCCCTCCTTATGAAGGCAACTAAAACTTTTGGGTCTCTCTGTGTTGGAGGCAGTTGGCCAATTGAGTCCCTCCGACCTAGTGGCACGTGGGTCCCCTTACGGGTCAGTACTATGTGACGACGGTCACGAGTTGAGCTCACTCCTAGATCTGACTATCCAAGGGCAGTAAAAACTAAAGATCAAAGTATATGCAAGCACTCTAGGGACGGCGATACGTAACGCCTAGGTGTGCCAAGAAAAGAAAGCAATGCATTTGCATGAATTCAAGTATGAGTATTTGCATAATTATATCCCATATTTTATTGATGCTGAGATTGTTCTATCTACTTATGTTGTGATTATTATTCCAAATATGAAATATTCCCAATGCGACTCAAGTGCGTGAATAAAATGAACTCTGCTTCGGACAACATATTTTCAAACTATAAAACTGAACAGTCTAGTTAACATGCTCACATTTTTCATAACAAACCGAAGTAGCTGGAGATAATAACGATGACACTGCATATGGTAGTTTAACAAATCCTACTGAGAATTTATAATTCTCACTCCTATGTTTATTTCTGTGTTATATCCAGATAGTTCAGAAGTTCCGAAGAAGGTCCTCCAAGGCGGAGTTGACTAGTAAGATTGAAGGTGGCCGAAGGTTGCTGCCAGACAAGGTCCGATTAAGTGATAGTAACAACTCCTAGGTGAGGTATTATGACTTAAGCATAGTACCATACTTGGGAGGGTGTTACAACCTAAATCATACAAGCAACGAAGTGAAACCATTGTCTGAAAGATGGTGGCGAAACATAACATATATATATATATATATATATATATGTATGTATGTATGTATGTATGTATGTATGTATATATATAAACGACACAAAAAGAAGGTCACTGGTAGCATCTACTCGCAGGATAGCCTCATGATCGACAACAGCTACAGCAAGTGACCCCTAAAACTTCACCTTCGGCATCCACCTGAAGTTTTGCTGGTTGCTGGGGCTCCATCTTTCACTGAAGATGATATGGAACATAAATGTGACAAATAATATTTCTCAATAGGATTCTAACTCAACACGTAAGTGTCGCCATTATTATCCCAGCCACTTTGGGTTTCATTAAAAGAAAAATCATGAGCATGCATATAGTTCGATTATTAGGTTTTCAAAAATGTAATTAGCCGAAGTGGATACCTTTTAAACATGTATTCTTACCATGACACAAACTTAATCACAGGCATAGAGTGGAAATATAGATTGATGCATCATGCATAAATATCTGACAACTTTCTTTCATTTCTTTGTTGATCCTTTGCACTTTCTTATGTGCTTCAGATGATGAACTTTGGTCATGTAACAACACTCTTTTCACTTTTCACTTAGGCATATGCTACGACATGGTGAACTTCGGCCATACTTTCACCCTCGACATGAAGTGGTAATAAGCTCATATCGTGGCCATCACCACCATAAATTCCCAGAAGCTTTGTGGAAGAGGGGGTTTAGTGTGAGTCACCTTCCTTTTTGAAGGATCACATCCTCTTATCTTGTCTTTGAGGGTCACCTTCCCTTTTGAAGGATCACACCCTTGGTCCTATGTTTTCTTGATTAAAGCATATGAAGCTAAAATTATGCATATAAAGTCCATGGTTTTTACGGAAATCCAGCAATATAACATTTAGACTGGAGCTCCCCTAAAATTTGCCAAACAGAGAATTCTAATCACAAGACATCATTATACAGTTCACAACATAATATTCATCATAATAATCATCATAATCATTATCATCATCATCATACTTGCACATAGAGGCATATACCAAAAGCAAAATCTTATGAGCTTAGCTTAGTAGATTAGGTGCAAGCTTTTAGCTAGATTTTCATCTTGTTCAATTCTTTTATCATTCTTAGATGCATGTTTCTTCTATTATTCTTTTAAAATCTTTTAGGTTGAAGTATGTGGTTCCAATACTTTAAGTTGAGAGTTTTGGGGTCTTCAATGTTTTTCACTTTCCCTTGAAATTAGCCTTAACCGAATTTATGTTTTCACTGTGGGGTAGTAACTTAGTAAATTTGCCATAATTTCATCTTTTATTGTTTTAACTTGATTTTTTTGTAGGATTACTCTTCTTTGATCCCTCTTTTAAACAAATAAACCTCACTCAAAAATTCGAAGTTTAACTTGAGTTATGCACTAATTAATATAATTATTTAGTTTTGAAGTTTACCTAGGTAACAGTAACTTGTCGAATTTACTGGGAAGTCCATGAAAGGACTCTGACCGAGATATTTTATGGGGTTGTTCCCTTACGTCTTAGCTTTCTTACAATTTGCTCCTACTCAAAAATGTTTTCTATAACTTGAGTTATAAAGATTTTAGTGCAGGCTGTCTAGATAGAAACACCACTAGGAATAGCCCATTTTCAAAATTCATATCTTTATCATTTTAAGTCCAATACTCAATATTTTATATATATGGAAAGCTCTGTGAGTCTATTTTCATATAAAATTAGTCTTATTGCATTTTGAGTTGCATAAAATGAGTTATTACCTTCGCCTCACAAAGGTATTATCTGAGTAATTAGGCACTTAATGAGAATTATGAGATTAAGCTTAATTAAGGGATTAACAAAGTGTTTATGAGTTAATTCTGAGGAGAAAAGTCAAGATAATGCTTAATCGAGATTAGATAATCTCTAATTAAGCAAGTCAAAGTCTTAATAGCTTAATTAAACACTAATCACCCTTTATTAGCTTAATCAAGTTTAATTAAGGATAATTAGGCTTAATCACGAAATTAAATTTTGTTAATCATGTTCTTGTCTGTTAATCACTAATCCTTGCTTAATTATGTTAATTAAGTTGCAAGAGCACTTAATCACATGATTAAATTCAAATTTAATCAACTAAACGATAAAGCATTGATGGCATCACTAAAGTAGAAAAGTAAAAGACAAGGATGCTTTATGTAAGAAAAGCATTAGGGTTTGTCTAAAGTAAACCTCTTAATTAACCATTTTGTCCCCTTAATTACAACAAAAGAAAAATATCTCCTTCCCCCCTAAATGAAAGAAGCCTACGGCCAAACACACCAAATGCACACACTCACTTCATTTTTTTTTTTTTCAAACTCACAATATCTCTTTAACATTCTCTCTTCCAAGAAGCTCTCATCTTCTTCTTCTTCTTCTCTTTCATCTTCTTCTTCCTTTCTCCACCACCTCCATAACCAATCCTTCCTCACTAAGCCCTTCAAAGATCACATCTTTTAGTCTTTGGAGATAAGATCTAAACACTACAAGCCTCATTTTCAAGAGAACTCAAGAGCTCTCATCCTTTCCAAGCCAAACCGCCACCATCTTCCCCAAAGGAGGAGTTCTCTTCATCTTCCTCCTCTTCTTCAAGGACGCCATTTTCAAGCTCTTCATCTTCTTCCTCTTCTTCAAGGACGCCATTTTCAAGCTTAGGTAGTGATCTTCATCTTTTTATTTTTTTTACTTAAGAAAGCTTGAAGCTTGGTTCTTTTTATGACCAAGATCTTTAAGTGAAAACTTGAGAAACTCTTTCATGCTTTTCATGAGCAAAAGTTTCCCTTTTTGGCAAAATATGTTTGTGTTCTTCCTAAAGTGTTCTTGATGTTTCTATTTTTGGTGAAATATGTCCATATTCTTCTTAAAGTGCTCTTGATGTTTCCATTTTTGGCAAAATATGTTCATGATCTTTTAAAGTGTTCTTGATGTTTCCATTTTTGGTAAAACTATGTTTATGTTCTTCCTAAAGTGTTCTTGGTGTTTCCATTCTTGGTAAAGTATGTCCATGCTCTTCTTCACAAGTGTTCTTGACCCTTGAAAGTTTCTCACTCTAAATGCTTTAAAGTTCCAATTTTTAATTCTTGATGCATGAGATCTTGATGCTCTTGGTGGTGTTGAGTTGAAAGTTGTCTTCTTTAACCTTTTCTATTGAGTTGACATGACTAGAGACATTCTTGATGGTTAAAGCTTTAAAAAGTTAGCTTCTTGATGTCTTAAAGGTTGCGCAACCTTTGTGCCTCCATAAAGTTTTATTTTGTTTTGTTTTGAAGACAAGAATACGTGTAAAAGTCTAAGCTTTTTGGAATAATAAGCCTTTTTGAGTTAGAAAAATGATGTCTTGTCACTTTATGTTTCAAAGATTGATCCTTGGAAGCAAATCTTTTCATAAAGCTTGAAACTTGAAATCAAAAAGGCCACTTTTGGATCATAGAAATGCTAACTTTTATAAAGATCAAGACTTTATAACTTTCAAGTTAATATCTTATATCACTAGTTGATAAAGTAGGAACCTTTTTAATTTAGAGACAACCTTAAATCATAAAGTTGAGACCTTGATGGTCTTAGAATAATTAAAAGAGTCAATTTTCACAAAGAACAAGACTTTTTAGTTAAAAAACTAGTAACTTGTATTATTATTTCATGATGATCTAATCTTTAAGATAAGAGCTTAATTTTAAAGGCACTTACTTTCATAAAGAATAAAACTTTATGACTACTTTATAAAGAATGATAATTTTTATAATACTTAAGGTAAGATCTTGTTATGTTAATAATAAAAACTTGAAACTTTGCAACTTGGATAAGTTAAAACCACCCTTGGTGATTAGTGAATATGGTGTTGTTGGGTTCATGAGTGTGGTTATGCGTTATCATGACCCAAGGATTAGAGGGATCTCGAACTCCTTGGGAACAGAAGTATGATCAGGGCCTCGAGCATACAATGAACCTAGGAATCACTAAGTCCACTATCTCAAGGAAAGGAAACAATCATCTAACTTAATTAAATTGAACAAGTGTTCCATAAGTCATGTACTCAAGTAAAGAATAATTTTGCATGAAAACTAGGTAACTAAAAGACCACATACATATATTTTAACTATGTGATTCTCTCATGGGTAACAACGGGAAATCATATGATGATTCATAAAATTCTTCACAAAGAATAACACAACTATGAACCCCTTTAGGGTATGAATGTATGATGCCACTCGGCATGATGAATGATGAGTTTGATTGAGCTTTGTCTCATGATTGAATGATTAGTGTGATGATATGATACAGATATGACTGATTGTTGGTTGAAAGTTTATGACTGGCGAAGCTCCAGCCTAGCCATTATGCTGCCAGATTTCTGTCAATATTATGGACTTAGTCATATCATTGCATGTGCCTAGTCATAGAAGTATTATGCATGTAAAGTATAATAATAAGAAAAGAAATCATGGGATATGACCCCTCGATCACTTCAGGAAAGTGAGAGATGGTGATCCACAAAGACTCAAGGAACCTCTATGAGGGAGGCAAGGGTGACATGGAGGAGCCTCTAACTTAGAGGTAACCAATATCGGCTTAGTTTGATTTGGTTAGTACTGCATGGCGACAGTCACGGAATGAACTCATGTCCAAAAGCAGTCTATTTTAAAGGAAAGTAAAGAATGTTAAGCACATGCTAAAAATGAAAGTAAAGTCAAAGTAGAACCATGGTCCAGTTGATGAGTTGCATAGTCATGCATGTTTCTATATTTCTCATGCATATTATGAATGTTTATCCCATGTGTTAGCATGTATGCCTATGTAAGATGTTATGAATATGATGATAAATGTAACAGTAATCCGCTTTGGGATTTATATCTTTGGAAATTGTTAAAATTGAATCTATATCTGTCCACTACTTTTTTAATTAAACCCGAAGTGGCTAGGACGATGACAATGACACAATGTTTGCCTAGTCGCAATCTTATTGAGAAATCTTGTATTTCACACTCCTATGTTTTCGTGTTGTCTTTAGATGGAGCTGATGGCATCTATGGTAGCACTTCTGACAGTACCTGACTGGATAAGACGAGGAGCTGCCATGTTTCTTCACCTAGCTAAGGAAGATCGAGATAGTAGCATAGTATTTTCATTTTCTTAAGAGCCCTAGTTGGGCAGATTATGTGTAATTAAGAGCATGTAGGAAGTCATGCTGCTTAATTTGACCTATTACATATGTGATACTTATTAAGTGTAATGATGACCTTGATTATCTATGATTACATTCTTGGCTTAAGGTATTATGTTATGTCGTTTCCATTTTGTCATACGTCTTATTAGTAACCCAGTGGTATGAAGAACAACGTCCATACGTATGTGAGTAAGTAAGCACTTAAAGGCTCGGTTTTCAAGCATAAAGGTTTTACAAAAAAGAATTACATGTTATTTTCGTATATTACACTAATTTTAACCATAAGAACTTCCACTAGTTAAGAGTAACAACTTGTAATGCCATAAAATGACTTAAGTATAGTATGATATTATCAGGGTGTTACAGTCAGAATTTTAGCATTTCAATCATGATTTCATTATCTTAGCTTGTTTTGAAGAAATATTAAGGTTGCTCCTAAAGTGGCCATTTTTATATTCCATTTCACCTTCATACTTTGAAGTTTTAGTGATAAATCAATATTTAGAGTTTAAATAAAGTTTGATTCATAAAAGTGTTTACACAACATAATCATATTTCAAGAGAATCCATAACACAAGGAAATGCTTCATAGAAAAAGAGTACGGTCATGAGATCATAGAGCAAGTCCTAGAACCACCTAGCTATGAGAAGCTTAGGAGTTCTAGTGCTTGAAAACATACAAAGAAGAAAAGTTAGACTCACTACCACAACAAGCCTTTTGAAGTGCTTGAAGAGTGGAAAGGTTGGAGATGGTCTCCCTCCCTTGGAGGTTGAAAATGGAGCTAAGTGTCTGTTTGAATATGTTCTTCAAAGACCAAAGAGGGTGGTCTTTGAAGGGCTTGTGAGAATGGTGGTGGCAAATGAGGTTGGTTGGAGTAGGAAAGGTAAGAAGAATAAGGAGAATAGGAAGAACAAAGAGGAAGTAGTGTGAAGTTTAGAGAGAAGTGAGAGCTTCTAAGTTTAGTGAGAGATTAAGAGTTGCAAAATGAGAGTGGAGGGGGGAAGCAGCTGAATTCTCCAAGGCTTTGGGTTGAATGCATTTTGCTTTCTATTACTTTGTAAAAGGCTTAATGACCTTTGGGTGGAAGAGTGGTTGTTCCACCCTTGAGCCTTGGGTGCATGGCTTAAATCTCTTCATGTTTTCTAAGGTGGTTAATAACTCTATGCCATTTGTTGGTTGATCCACTTTGGTGGTTAATGCCAAAATTAGTTTGATCCATGTGTAGGATCATCCCACTTTTGGTTAATCAATTTTTAAGTTAATTAACCACATTAAGCTTTAATCTTATGGTGTAAGATTAAGAAGCAAATGAATGGTGGATGATCAAGGTGAAGTGGCTGAATTTTATTCTTATATAATGGGGAAGAATTTTGAATTTTCTTTATTGTAAGAATTATCTAGGTGTTAATGAATCAGATTAGTTTAACTATGGTGAATTAATCCTTACACACCAAGTGCATAATTAGTGAGAATCATTCCTTTTAACGGAAATATGTCCCTTTTTAAAACAATATATACATGAAGAAATTTTACTTTGAGAATCTTTGGATGATTTCTCATCTTCTTCTTTTTCAAACCCAAGTCCTGTTTTATCAAAATATGGTCTTTGGCTTCCAAGCACAAGATCCAAGTTTTTGGAGCCATTCACCATCTTCTCAAGAACTGATTTGAGAAGTTTAATTGTTTTTTGAAGTTTAGAAACATCAAAGGATGTTTTCTGAAGTTCAGAAACTTCAGTTTTCAGGGCAGTTACATCCTTCTGGAGAAGGTGTTTTCATTTGAATTTTTTTTTTTTGCGTGCCCAAGCTTCTCATTCTCATTCTTGAGGTTTTCAAACTCAAGGGATATTTTTTAGAATTTTTTCTTTAATGAAGCATAATGAGAAGCAAATGTTTAAGAATCATCCAATAATTTATCATTTCATAAGATCATCATATGAGAGTTCAGATTCAGAATCCAATACCTCAATTTCTTCTTCAGAAACTATATCTGCCATGAAGTAGAGATTTGCAACTAATTTTTCTTCTTCTTGGGATTCTACAGCTTCCTACTCCTCACTTAGATCTTCCCATGTAGTCATCATGGCCTTCTTCTTGGGTTTCTTGGAACTCTTCTTCAGCCTTGGACATTCTGATCTCACATGTCCAGGCTCTTTGCATTCAAAGCAGATGACTTTACTTTGCTTTGTCTTTCCCTTTTTATCCTTTTTAGGGATAAAACATTTCTTCTTTTTCCTCTTGATCCAAGCTTTGGATATCCTTTTCTGCCAAATAAGCAATTTCCTTCTTCTTATAATCATCGTCATCAGAGGACTCATCTTCATCTTCTTCTAATTCTTCTATAGCTTTTATTACTTTAGAGGAGTTGGACTTTCTTTGAGTAAACTTCAAGGTAATGGATTTGCCTCTTTTGTTGAATTCCTCAACTCCTTCATTCAGTATAATCTCATGAGTTTTCAATGACCCAATAAGAGCATCAAGACTTAGCACATTCAAGTTGTTTGCTTCTTGAATGGTTGCTACCTTCAGATACCAGGCCTTAGAAAGACTTCTCAGAATCTTTCTTACCATTTCTGCATTTGTATCGCTTACCCAATGCTTTCAATTGATTTATGGTGTACAAAAATCTAGTTGTCATTTTACTAGAATTTTCGGGCTGTAGCATTTTGAACATTTCATATTGATGGACTAATATGCTAATCTTAGTTTCTTTGACTTGATCAGTCCCTTTATAGAGAACTTAGAGTCTATCCCAAATCTCCTTAGTAGAGTCACATGAGATGATCTTGTCATATTCACTCTTGCTCAAGGCACATATCAGAAGATACTTGGCCTTGGTATTCATCTAAACTCTGGCTTCATGTTGGTCATTCCATTAGTTCTTGGAACTGTTTGACAATTATTGGTAGGGCCTGATCAGGATCAGTAACCACTTGAGGCACTGGTTGCTCAATAGTTGGAATGTAGTCACCATTCTTAATGATTTCTCATATATCAATGTTTGTAAACTCAATAACAAATCTCATTCTATCCTTCCAATAAAGTTAGTTTTGACTATTGAAGTATGGAGGGCGATTGATGGAATGCCGCTCAATAATATGGTTGGTTTATTGTGCCATTTTATGGATCTTTATCCTCTGTGACCGTTAGGAAGCTCAACCCCAGAGGCTCGGTTTTGATGCTAATTGTAGGATGAAGTAGCACGAGAAGGGGGGTTGAATCGTGCTTCTAAAATAGTTTGGTATGTCAATTGGATTTCTAATATAGTTCCTATCATTAAGAAAAATGGTAAATTTAGGGTGTCTATCGACTTTAAAGATTTAAATACTGCTACCCTAGGATGAATATCCAATGCCCATAGCCGACATGCTTGTCAATGCTGCTTCAAGATATGAGATCTTAAGTTTTATGGATGGTTATTTTGGTTACAACCTAATTTATATTATTGAAGAGGATGTATCGAAAATAGCTTTTCGATGCCTAATGCAATTGGTGTAACATCCCCATTTTCACCTAAGTTAATTAGCTCGGTGTTCCCGGCTAATTAGAGGGGTTAATGATTAATTGAGAATTAATCGATTAATCTCGAGAGCAGGAGCTTAGTAAATTAAAGGCAAGTCGACAATTGAGATTTAATGCATTAAAAGTTACAATTAAAAACCTAATTGTCCAATCCTCATTAATCCATGATTTAGAATAAAATCAAGGTGATCTAATCTAATTAACTAAGAGCATATAAGTCTCAAAACTTAATCACATTAACCTTCACATCTTCTTACAAAATTAATGAGGAAAATCCTTCTCAATTAAAATGTGCTAATGTGTGATTTAAACCAATTGAATTAATTAACATTTAGATAATTGTAACAATCATAAAGATGTAGAAACTTCCCTTTAATTATTGTTTGAAAGTTTGGTCAAAGCAAGAGCCATATCCAACCATCTATTTGCTTTCTCATCATATACCACAAGATCAAGAGTCCATATTAGTAGATCCCTTAAGTCATGGCAAGAGTTGTACTCTCCTTCATCAAGATAATGACACTTGATGTGATCCTAGCCATCCAATGCCAAATCCTAAGAGAGCTCATGCTTTTAACCACTTGACAAAAATACTATATAGTCTTTACCCAATTTTCAAGACTCAAAGGAAACACAACACTCTCTTTTGCCCCAAGGTTTTTCCACTTCCTAGCTTGTGTAAGAAGCAAAATCACATCACCTTTTCTCCCTCATTTGTGCGCCATTCAGCCTGTCCTCTCTCCCCCTCACTTCATTTTTCATTTCCTCACCCAAAGACACAAAGCTCTCTCCTCTCTCCAAGTCCCTTTCCTACTCTCTTGTTCTTTCAATCTTCCTTGTTCTTCTTCCAATCTCTCTACTACTCCTCACCCCATTACCATCACCACCATCACTATCCCTTCAAAGACTACCATTTTTGGTCCTTGGAGAAACAAAGCCACTCATACATAAGCCTCACTATCAAGCTCAAGGAGAAGGAGGCCATCTCCAACCATCTTCATCTTCCAAGCCTTCAAAAAGGAACTTTTTGGTAGTAACTCTAACCCTTCCTCTCCATATATTTTTCAAGTTCTAGAACTCCTAAGCTCTTCATAGCTAGGTGGTTTTAGGACTTGCTTCAAGATCTCATGACCCTTCCTTGTCCTATGAGTTTTCTTGTTTTGTTGAAAAATGTTGCCTTGAAGTGAGAATATGTGATATGATGATTTTATGTATCTTGCTTTATTTTGGTTCAAAATACTGATTTGGTGACTCAAACTTTGAATATGATGATGAGTTAAAACATGAAAATGGTGATTTGAAGTGATATAACAATTTCTCCATAAGCTTGAAGTGAAAAACTTAAAAACTAGTGAATCTGGAATTCTGGCAGTCTGTAAGGCGTGTGGTATATTTATTTCTGTAAAACTCAAAATGCAACGAAACTAATTTTCTGTGAAATTAGACTCAAAGAGCTTTTCATACATATAAAATATGCGAGATTTGGCCTTAAAACGAGAGAGATATGATTTTTCAAAGTTTTCTGTTCCTGGATGGGTTTCTGTCCGGGCAGTAGGTAATAAAACATGCATAACTCAAGTTATACATAACATTTTTGAGTGGGACCAAGTTTGTTAGAAATCTAAGACACAGAAGAACACTCCCATGAAACATTTTTGTCAGATTCCATGTGAGGAACTCCCAGTGAAGTGGACAAGCCACTGACCCGAGTTGAACTTTCAATCTGGAACAGTCAGGATAAAATGTGCATAACTCAAGCTACAAAATGAATTTTTAAGTGGGGTTTGTTTTGTTTAAAAATAGACTCAGAGAAGTATATCCACACAAAAATTCGAAACAAAAGAGTAAAAGATGAAATTATGGTGAATTTTTAAAGTTACTGCCCCACTGTAAAAGTAAAACTGATTAGGGTAAAAGTTAAAGAATAAGGAGAAATAAGCTTTAAGACATTAATACCCTTACATTAAGCATTAGAGAACCCTCATAATTCAACTTAAAAAGTATCAAAAAGGATATTAGATAAAATTGGCATTATGCCCAATAAAAGAAGTTTACACAAGAGACAATCTCAATTAAAAGCTTGCACCCAATTTATTAAGCTAAGCTCATAAAATGTTGCTTGAGAATATGCCTATATTTATGTGCAAGCATGATGTTATGATGATGATATGATGATGTTATGATTATGATAATGATATGATGCTTAATGTTATATGATATTGGTCTCTCTGTTTGGCAAATTTTGGGAAGCTTCGGTCTAGCCGTTATGCTGCCGAAATTTTGTAAAAATTATGGACTTAGAAATATTTTGCATCATAAGCCTTAATAAGAAGAAATTTAATTCATGTAAGTGATCCTTCAAAAGGGAAGGTAACCTAATTTAAGCTCCCCTCACCCATGACGCACATGAGGCATGGCATGACCCAGCTAGTGTAAGTACCAAAATGTTATGGTGGCGACGGCCACGGTATGAGCTCATTACCACTTATGTTTAGTGGGTGAAAAGATTAAGTCAAGTTAAGAAAAGAAAAAGGGACTTTGGTCCAAAACCCTAAAAGGGGAAGAAGTTAAGAGAATCTTATAGCTTGAACATGCATGTTTTATGTGATTACACTTGTGCTTATGTTTATTATGATACAAATGATTAGAAGGTATGTTAAAAATGGAATCCGCTTCGGATATTCATGTTTTCGAAAAATCGAAGAATTGAACCTTATGCGTGCTCACTGTTTTCATTTATAAAACCGAAGTGGCTGGGACGATGATGATGACATTTATGTGTCAGGGTCGAGTCCTACTGAGAAATCTTATTTCTCACCCTAGTTGTTTTTTCCATCTCATCACCAGATACTCATGGCTCACCCCGTGGAGTGGAGCATGGACCCTCCCCACCATGAGTAGGCTTACGATTGGGATACTCACGCTATTGTGGCCACAACCACCACAATAGTCCGCACATATTTTTATCTGGGTCGAATTTTTGAGCAAGAGGAGCCAGAAGTCCCGCCAGCCCCAGTAGACGTTTCATCGGCTCACCTTGGATCGCAGCTAGGTCCTTGGGATTTCCCGCCTAAGCCATTGCCAGAAATCGAGAAGGAGCCCATGTCTCCAGGTCTACCTACAGCCGAGCCTGTGCCACGGCCAGCGATCCCTGTGATAGATGTGAGTTCAACGGCCACTCCTAGGTCCGCTTCGCCACCGCTCCCCGAGTATCACCCTGCCGCGTTTGAGGAGGATCCCTCTGAGGAACGTTCTTCGATCGCCAGCTATACTCCTGGCCGTTGCATCCGTCACGTTGAGGTGAACAGCAGGCACCCTCGTCTCATCCGTACTCCTCATGTTCCCCGAGGCCGAGGAGCGAGGGGGACCAGACACTCGAGAACCTGAGACCATCCGATTGAAGGGTGTGGAAGGGATAGAGAAGCCAGCTTATGTCTACATGGGCCTATTCCATTATTGCTCCTTATCTTTTGTATTTCATTTTGTATTGGACCTTGTCAAACTTGTGTACTTTTGATCTTTTGGGGTCATGGCATGACCGTGAGTTCCCTTTTTATGTATTTGTTGGATATTATGAGACTAATTATATTTATGTGGTTGTTGTAGTAATTTGAATGCATGGTATTTTTAGTTATCCCTTGTTCCTTCAATTTATACTGAAATCTTTGTGATACGCTCGTTTATTGCTATCTTCTCGCGCAAGGCTTTACTTTCCAAAAGTGATGACGTATTTCAAAAAAAAATTTTACCCTATTTTCCGCGTAATTTAATTTCAAGTGAAGTTTAGTTTTTCCACGAGCTTAAGTAACAACTAATAAAATGCTGTAATACGACTTAAGCGTAGTATGGGTTTATTAGGGTGTTACAACTCCAGCTCTTTGGCATTGCGGACAGAGGCAAGAAACTACTTCTGATAGAATACGTCTTGAAATACCTTCTAAGTGATATCTGTTTGGGATCCTTCCAATAATCGTCGTACGCCATTTCACCAGAATTCTGCATCCGCTTCTAGCGTGTAGGTGGCAAAGGTCACCTTCTGGCAGTCGATGCAGTCTAAAATAGAGAATATTTCTCCATAGCTTTGACCTACTCATCAGCCTTATCAGGATCAAAGGCTCCTCTAAAGTTGTGCGGGTTAGCTTTTCTGAACTTAGCAAATTTGAGGTACTCTAGGTCCACTCCTGGACCATTAGAATTCCCTACCCGACTAATCTCAGGCTACCTTCCTAGTTGTTCCATCATCTGGGTTGCCACAGGTGTAACATCCCCATTTTTGCCTAAGTTAATTAGCTCGGTGTTCCCGGCTAATTAGAGGGGTTAACGATTAATTGAGAATTAATCGATTAATCTCGAGAGCAAGAGTTTAGTAAATTAAAGGCAAGTCAACAATTGAGATTTAATGCATTTAAGATTATAATTAAAAGCCTAATTGCCCAATCCTTATTAATCCATGATTTAGAACATAAAATCAAGGTGATCTAATCTAATTAACTAAGAGGATATAAGTCTCAAAACTTAATCACATTAACCTTCACATCTTCTTACAAAATTAATGAGGAAAAATCCTTCTTAATTAAAATGTGCTAATGAGTAATTTAAACCAAGTGAATTAATTAACATTTAGATAATTACAACAATTAGAAAGATGTAGAAACTTCCCTTTAATTATGGTTTGAAAGTTTGGTCAAAGCAAGAGCCATATCCAACCATTCATTTACTTTCTCATCATACACCACAAGAGCAAGAGTCCACATTAGTAGATCCCTTAAGTCATGACAAGATTGTACTCTTCTTCACCAAGATCATGACACTTGGTGTGATCCTAGCCATCCAATGCCCAATCCTAAGAGAGCTCATGCTTTTAACCACTTGACAAAAACACTACATAGTCTTTACCCAATTGCTAAGACTCAAAGGAAACACAACACACTCTTTTGCCCTATGGTTTTTCCCACTCTCTAGCTTGTTTTAAGAAGCAAAGTCACCTCACTCCCTCTCTCCTTTTGTGCGCCATTCAGCTCACCTCTCTCCCCCTCACTTCATTTTTCATTTCCTTACCCAAAGACACAAAGCTCTCTCCTCTCTCCAAGTTCCTTTCCTACTCTCTTGTTCTTTCAATCTTCCTTGTTCTTCTTCCAATCTCTCTACTACTCCTCACCTCATTTCCATCACCACCATCACCATCCCTTCAAGGACCACCATTTTTGGTTTTTGGAGAAACAAGATCACTCATACACAAGCCCCATTTCCAAGCATTCAAGGAGGAAGGCTCTCTCCAACCTTCTCCACCTTCAAAATCCTTCAAGAAAACTCTCTTTGGTAGTGGCTCTAAACTCTTTTTCTCTCTTGTTTTTCAAGCTTTAGAACTCCTATGCTCTCCATAGCTAGGTGGTTTTAAAGATTGATTATGGGCATCATAGCCATTCTTGTCATAAAATGAGATGTTGTTGCTTGTATGGTGGTTTGTTGAAAACAAGTTTTCGGTTTGGTGTGATGCATGGTTGAACTCAATATTTTTGAACTCCAACATGTTAGTTTTTCACTAATCTTTCATGGTATATGAGTGTTTTATAACTTGAGAATGTTTTCTTGAAAGTGAGGTTGAGTGTTTTGGAGAAAACATGAGGAAAAATCAAAACGTGAAATCTGGATTTTCTGGCAGTCTGTAAACCTAACGGTATAACTTTTTCCAGAGAACTGAGAAATTAGTGGAACCAATTTTATATGAAAATAGACTCAGAGAGCTTTCCATACATATAAAATACATAAGATTCGGAGTTAAAATGAGTGAGATATGATTTTTCAAAGTGGACTGTTCTCGGATTGGTTTCTGTCTGGGCAGTCTACACTAAAATGTGTATAACTCGAGCTACAAAAATGATTTTTGAGTGAGACCAAGTTTAATTGAAAGCTAAGACATAGAGGAATAAACCCATAAAACAGTTTTCTCAGATTCCTTCTGAGTAATTATAATGAGAAGTAACAATCCACTGTACCGGGAGTGAACTTAGAAACTGAACAGTCAGAATAAAATATGCATAACTCAAGCTACAAAATGAATTTTTAAGTGGGGTTTCTTTTGTTTAAAAATAGACTCAGAGACGTATATCCGCACAAAAATTCGAAATAAAAGAGTAAAAGATGGAATTATGGTGAATTTTCAAAGTTACTGCCCCACTGTAAAAGTAAAACTGGTTATGGTAAAAGTTTAAGAATAAGGAAAAATAAGCTTTAAAACATTAATACCCTTACATTAAGCATTAGAGAACCCTCATAATTCAACTTAAAAAGTGTCAAAAGGACATTAGACAAAAAGTGGCATTATGCTCAATAAGAGAAGTTTACACAAGAGACAACCTCAATTAAAAGCTTGCACCCAATTTACTAAGTTAAGCTCATAAAATGTTGCTTGAGAATATGCCTATGTTTATGTGCAAGCATGATGATATGATGATGATCATGATGATGATGATATGATAATGATAATATGATATGATGCTTGATGATACTATGATATTGGTTTCTCTGTTTGGCAAAATTTTGGGAAGCTTCGATTTAGCTGTTATGCTGCCGAAATTTTGTAAGAATTATGGACTTAGAAATATTTTGCATTATAATGCTTAAATAAGAAGAAGTTTAATTCAAGTAAGTGATCCTTTAAAAGGGAAGGTATTCTAATTTAAGTTTCCCCTCACCCACAACTCACATGAGGCATGGCATGACCCAGCTAGTGTGAGTATAGGGAATAGGTCTTACATGAGGCATGGCATGACCCAGCTAGTGTAAGTACCGAAATTCTATGGTGGCGACGGCCACGGTATGAGCTCATTACCACTTATGTTTAGTGGGTGAAAAGATTAAGTCAAGTTAAGAAAAGAAAAGGGACTTTGGTCCAAAACCCTAAAAGGAAAGAAGTTAAGAGAATCTTCTAGCTTGGACATGCATGTTGTATATGATTACACTTGTACTTATAGTTACTACGATACAAATGATTAGAAGGTATGTTAAAAAGTGAATCCGCTTCGGATACTCATGTTTTCGAAAATCTAAGAATTGAATTTGATGCATGCTCACTGTTTTTATAAATAAAACCGAAGTGGCTGGGACGATGACGATGACACCACGTGTCAGGGTCGAGTCCTACTGAGAAATCTTATTTCTCACCCTAGTTGTTTTTCCGTCTCGTCACCAGATACTCATGGCTCACCCCGTGGAATGGAGCATGGACCCTCCTCACCATGAGTGGGCTTACGACGGGGATACACACGCTATTGTGGCCATGACCACCACAGTAGTACGTACACATTTTTATCTGGGTCGAATTTTTGAAGAGGAGCCAGAAAACCCGCCAACCCCCGTAGATGTCTCTTCAGCTCTTCTTGGACAGCCTCTAGGTCCTTGGGACTTTCCGCCCGAGCCATTACCCGACTTCGAGATGGAGCCGATGTCGCCGGGTTTGCCAGCGACCGAGTTTGCACCCTGCCGGAGATCCTGTGATAGAGGTGAGCTCGGCTGACCACTCCTAGGGCCGCCGCCACCGCCTCGAGTATCACCCTGCCGAGTCCGAAGAGGACCCTCCGAGGCACGTTCGTCTGCGTGTCGCCCATACCCCGGGTCGTCGCGTGCATCGCTTTGAGGTGATCAGTCGGCACCCCTGCATCATCCGCACTCCTCACGTTCCCCGAGGCCGAGGAGCGAGGGGAACCAGGCATTCGAGGACTTGAGCCCACTTGATCGAAGGCATGGAATGGGCAGAGAGGCCAGCAGACGTCCACATGGGTCTATTTTTATTTGTGTTCCTTATCTGTTGTATTTCATTCAGTATCAGACTTATGTATCTTTGACTTCGGGGCCATGGCATGACCATGAGTTCCCTTCTATGTATGGATATTATGAGATTAATTATATTTATGATTGTTGTAGTAATTGAATGCATGGTATTTTGATTTTATCCTTGTTCCTTTAATTTATACTGAAATCTTTGCGATACGTTCGTTTGTTGCTACTTTCTCGCGCGAGGCTTTACTTTCAAAAAGTGACGACGTATTTCAAAAGAAAAAATTTTATCGTATTTTCCGCGTAATTTAATTTCAAATGAAGTTTAGTTTTCCACGAGCATAAGTAACAGCTAATAAAATGCCGTAATACGACTTAAGCGTAGTATGGGTTTATTAGGGTGTTACAACAGGTGCTTGTTCGCGTATGGCGTACACAATCTCTCGCATTGTATTCTTGAACTCTGTAGATTCCTCTTGAGCTAAATCCATTCGTGGCCTACCCTGCTTTCCAGAAGCCATCAAGTTCTGAGCACACAAAACAAGAGTGATTGAATTGATCAGGCTCAATACTAAGTCCAATGTGCTAGTAAATAATAGCATAGGTCAGGCAATTTCCTCACATGCATCTTATCCATATGGACAAGACTCAGTGCATGATAATATCCAAGGAACACAAAGCATATGCAAAGCATAGTTAGTTCAATCCTCAGGCCTATATTAGGACAAACTGTTTTGATACAAAAAATGTAACACCTTACCAGACAAAATACTATGCTTAAGTCATAATATATTACCTGATAAGTTATTACATGTCACTACCTAATTAAATTTCATTTTTTATTCAATGTTAATTACCTGCAAAGAGTTACTGTTCACTTTTTAATTTCCTTCGGCTGTAGAATAATTAATGGGTAAACACCGAACATAAACAATATAATGAAATAAATAATAATTAAATCTGCGGAATAAACAGAATTATCTGACTGCATCATATATATATACATAGATGTTTGTCTCCATATTTTTCAAACATACATACACAATACAAGGTATAACAATGAGGCCGCTAAAACAAAAAAAAATCGGCCTGTCTCTATAATCAGAACCCTAGCTGGTCCCTACGAGACATTGCATGTACTAACCATTCACCTATAACATCCACTAAACTGCTACCTATGGCCCAAACATGCCAAAAGAGGGCCACTCTATATATTTACTTCTACTGCACTATGTAAACCTCCCCCTAGATGGACTCCGAAGAGAGGAATCCACTAGCCATGCCGGTGTCTGCCGGAGCATAGCCACCGCTGGGTGCCGAAGATGACAAGGACGAGCTTGCTGCCTCGGATTGGTCCTCCTCCTCAGAAAATGAAATAGAAGGAGCCTGGGGAGGTGAAGCCGTTGGTGGTGCCGCGGGGGCTACTACTACTGGAGGTGGAAACGGATGTGCCATGTGGAGTGGGATGGCAATATAAGGTGTGGCAGGATCAAATAGTGGGTGCATAAGTGGAATGGCGAAGTCTCTACGAAAAAAGAAATAAAGTCGAAACTGGCATCTACCGGATATATACATAGAACCTAGAAACAGATCGAGGTGGATATGGAGGTCAGTGAACTCAATGAAGAGAATGCCGGTCGCCGCATTCGCCATGATCTGAGAATGACACAGAATGATATAGTAGGATGAGAAATAAAAATTTCTCAGTAGGAATCTTAATTCTATATACATTTTTCATTGTCGTCATTCCCAGTTGTTTCGATTTTTCTTAATTTTAAATGATAATATAATATTCAACTAAATTTAAATTGTAGAAAATAGAACCCGAAACAAAGCTAAATTTTAAATTAGAGCAATAGAAATATATTTAATAGGCACACTAACAAAGCTGAAACAGTAACTATAGGTAAACAGTAATATCATATGAGAAATATCCAAAAAACCATAAAATCAATTCAGGAATTCACAAACAGAGCATGTATATGTAAACTAGAAAAATGCATTGTCTTTGGGGGTTTTCATCTCATATAACTTATAATTTCCATTCTTGGTTCCCTGGGGGTCTTTGGCCATATTGTAACGTCCGAAGAATTTTATTGTTAATAACCGAATTTTTCGGTTTCCAGCAAATAAGTGGGTATAATCGGAATTCGATTAAGCATTCACTTAAAGCCAATTAAGTGTGATTTAGAAGGATTAGACTTGATGGAATTAGATTAGAATCATAAGAAACCAACTAGGAATTTTTCTAAAATTGGTTTACCGATTTAAGAGAAATCAGTAAGATTTTGGTAATTTAAACTGTCCGAACTGGATCAATAGAAATTATACTAAGAGAACCCTAGGATGGATGGCCAATATTCAGCCAACACTCCTCACAAGTGGCGCCTTGATCAACCATGAAGAGTGGAAAGCCAAACCAAATTTAAAGTAAAGATGAAATCCACCAATCAAATGAAACTTGCTCCAAAAGTTTTCACTTTTTTTTCTTTCCTTCTCTCCTCGATTTTTCGGCCAACTTAGCTGCTGAAGCTCCCATCATTTATCTTCTATTCACTCTCATCTTCATTCCATCTTCATCCCCTCTTCAAGTCTCATCAAGAGTTGCTTCCATCTAAGACACCCAATCAACAAGAATTCAACTAAACAAGGTAGGAATCCAACTTCTCTTCTTGTTTTTCTTATTTTGGGGCTATGTGGAGATCTTATTTTCATTATGATATTGATGTGATTTGAAGATATGATGATGGTTTATGATTGAATTTGCATGTGTGTTGTGATTAGAATTGGAATTGGTATGAAAGAACTTGAAGAAAAGAGAAAACTCAAGAAGCTGTTAGGGTTTTTCCTCATTGGTCCGTACGGCGGAGTGTACGGCTCTGCCTACAGCCGTGTAAATTTCATGAATCTATTTTTATATGAAACTAGACATTCAGGGCTTTCCATACATATATAATATAAGGCCATTGGATCAGTATAGATGTAGTTATGAATTTTTGAAATTTGACCTAGAAATCAGGACTTTCATCCGGGCAGTGTGAGTTGAGAAGGGTGTAACTCACCCTACACAACTCCAAATTGAGTGAATCCAACGTTTTTTGAAAATAACATATGAGGGAACATCCCATAAAAATTTTAGAGTCAGATTCATTGCCAACTATTCCTAGTGCATCAATGAATTCACCTTAAGTTCAACCCGGGCTGGAACAGGGTAGTCTAGTAGGTCAAGTTTCAGGTCTTATATCTCAAATTATACTCACTCAAATGATATGCAACTTATTTCATTTGAAAGCTTGCTCTGTTAGCTTTACATTGATATAAATTTCGTATGATTTCACCCAAATTTCTATTTTTGGTGAATTTTTTCTTACAAGAGTGTAATTCTGGCTAGAAGTAGGGCAGTCTAGGATAAAACACAAATAACTTGAGTTAATATCGGAACTCGGGACCTAACAAATAGAGAGCTAGGTCGGGTATACTTAAGGTTGAACTTGGAACTTAGTAGATAGAGAGCTAGATCAGGTATACTTAATGTTGAACTCGGAACTTAGTGAATAGGAAACTATATTGGGTATAGTTAATGTCAGAAGCTTGGAATTTAGGAAACACACTCATAAAAGTCTTGGAAGACTAATGGTGGGTTAAGATCGGAGATCAAACATAACCCCGGGAGTCGGAACTTATATAATGTCAGAGATCGAAAATAATCCCGAAAGTCGGGAATCAAAACATTAACCTTATATCCATAACCCCGGAAGTCGGAAATTACATAATCTCGAAATTCGGACCCAATTCAATCTCGGAAGTCGGTCCTAAGCTCCAACTCGGGAACATCACTAGAAGTTAAAAGCTTGAAAGATAAATTAAGACTTAAGGTTTTAAACTTGCACCTAACTACCTAAGCTTTACTCATAAGACTTTGTTGTGTGTGATAACTAAAGAGGATATGATAAAGGTCCCATATTCCTAAGGAGTGTGACATGGCTATCACACCCCGATGGGGTATGACATGGCAATCATACTCTGGATTATGGCATGATGAGCACATTCTAAGGAATGTGACATGACGATCACACTCTGATAGGGTATGACATGGCGATCATACTATGGGATGCGACATAATTGATCAAAGTGGGCAAAAAGCCCTTTTCTATATCACCTATTGATATTGTTATATTCTTGGTATGAATATGTTACAATGACATGATCATGAATTATTCTTATGAGAGCATGCATAATTGCATATGAATGAAGGAAGAATATATGAGATCGCTTCACTTGGAGGCAGTCATTTGGGTCCCTCCAGGTGAAGGCAGTTAAAGGATAAAGATGTGGGTCCCTTCACTCGGAGGCAGTTGCACATTAGGTCCCTCCCTGTGAAGGCAGCTAAAACTTTTGGGTCCCTCTATGTTGGAGGCAAATAGCCAACTAAGTCCCTCCAACCTAGAGGCACGTGGGTCCCCTTGCGGGTCAGTACTGTGTGACGACGGTCATGAGTTGAGCTCACTCCTAGATCAGACTACCCAAGGGCAGTAAAGACTAAAGATTAAAACATATGCAAGCATTCTAGGGACGGCGATACGTAACGCCTAGGTGTGCCAAGAAAAGAAAGCAAAGAAAGTTAAAGGAAAGCACTAGTGCATTTGCATGAATTTAAATATGAGTATTTGCATAATTATATCCCATGTTTTATTGATGTTGAGGCTGTTCCCTTTACTTATGCAGTGGTTATTATTCTCATTATGAAATATTGCCAATATGACGCAAGGGCGTGGAATAAAATGAACTCTGCTTCGGACCATATGTTTTCATATTACAAAATAGAACCGTTCGTATCATATGTTCATTTTTTTATAATAAACCGAAGTAACTGGAGATAATAACGATGACATGGTATGAAAATTTCTTAGTGGATCCTACTGAGAATTTAAAATTCTCACTCCTGTTTCCATGTTATCTCTAGATAGTTCAAGAAGTTTCATAGACGGCTGAAGTCGTTGTCAGATAAGGTCTGCTCAGGTAATAGTAACAACTCCAGAGTGTGGTACTATGACTTAAGCGTAGTACTATACCGAGGAGGACGTTACACATATACTCTTGGGTAATAGTCTGCTTTTCAGGAGCGAGCTCGTTCCTATATAGGATTGTTGGGTTTACTTTCCCTGACTTTTCCACTAATCTATTTCCCTTAAACTTTATCCAGGGGCTGGCCCAAATAATATGGAATCCTTTGTAATCTTCATAAATTTCATGCTCAATTATCATTACATTACTTAAGCATCATATATTCAAAAAAATATATCACATAGTATGTGAATTCCTTGCCAAAATTTCGGTAGCATAACGGATCGAGTCCACTTCCCCATGAATAGTGCCAAGCTACCAATCGAATCAATCAAGCAAATATATCAACATAAAGTAACAAATCTATAATAATATCAAATATGTAGTATGCTAACATCAATAAGGTTTTCTGCCCTTCATACTCTATTTTGCCCGATTTTTGTGAAATTCACCATTATTTCTATTCAACTCATTTAGACCTAAATTTTGGACATGCTATAGTTCTATGTGTCTAGTTTCCAACCCTTTTGGTCCCATCTCATTTTGGTTTGTGTAACTTATGTTATTTGAATTTTACTCCAGTCTGTTCTACTATTGACCAGAATTGCATCCTTAAAGGTAAAAATTCACTACAAATAGAAACGTAAGTCAAATCAACTTATACCAAATTAAATCTAATAGAACAAAACTTTTATTTGAAATAAGTTGCACCTCATTTGCATAAGTATAACTCGAGATATAAGCCCCGTAAGTAGACCTTTCTGGACTGCGCTGTTCCAGTCTGGTTTGAACTTAAGTTAACTTCATCAATTTACTGGGAACAATTGGGAATGAATCTAACTCTAAAATTTTTATGAAATGTTCCCCTACATATTAGCTTTCAAACAGCGCTGCTGGCACTCAATTTGGAGTTTTGTAGGGTGGGTTACACCCTTTTCAACTCATACTTCCTAGAAAAGGGACCAGAATTTTAGGCTAAACTTCAAAAATTCATAACTCACTCAATACTAATCCAATGGCCTTACATCTTATATGGTTGGAAAGCCCTAAATGTCTAGTTTCATGTAAAAATAGACCCATCAAGTTTTGATAGCTGGATTTTAGTCCGTACAAGACGGACGTATGGACACTGTAGGGTTTTTCACTCAACATCACCTTGCTTCTTTCTATCTTCAGGTTATTCTCTTCTAACTTCAATTCTAATCATCACATACATGCAAAATCAACCCTAACTCCTCATTTCTACCCAAAATAAGATTAGAATCATGGAAGAAAAAGAAACCCCAATTAGCCCCAATTCAAGAAAACAAGAAGAGAAGTTGAAATTCCTACCTTTCTTAGGTGTGATTCTTACTAGATTTGTGTTATGAGTTGAAGAAATCTTGATGTAGCTTGAAGAGTTGATGGAGATGAAGAAGAGATGAGATGAAGAAGAAAGGAAATGGAGAAGGTCAATAGGTTGGCCGAAATTTAAAAGGGTTGGAAGAGAAAAAAAATTGCAAACTTTTGAAGGAAATTAGCTTTTGATTGGTGGATTTGTTTCACTCTTCCAACTTGATTGTGGCTGCCCTCTTTAGGCTGATTCTTGTGCCACTTGTATGGATGATTTGGCTGAATCTTGGCTATCCATCCTAGGGTTCTCACAGTATAAGTTCTATTGGTTCGGTTCTGACAGTTTAAAATACCGAAATCTTACTGATTTCCTTTAAATTGGTAAATCGGTTTTGGAAAAGATCCTATGAGGTTTCCTATGTCTCTAATCTAATTCCCTAAATTCTAATCCTTCTCAATGATACTTAATTGGCTTTAAGTAAATACTTAATCGAATTCTAATTAATCTCAATCATTCGATAAAAATCGAACAACTTGGTTAAAAACGATAAAATTTTTCGGACGTTACATTACTACCCCCTAAAAAATATTTTGTCCTCAAAATTTAGTACCTGAGAATAATTCAGGATACTGTTGTCTCATATTTGATTCTAATTCCCACGTATAGTCTGTTGAGTCCTCTTTTCCCCATGCTACTTTCACTAACTGTACGGCTTTGTTCCGAAGGCGTTTGGTGCTCTTGTCCATTATCTGTACTAGGGGTTTGTGAAAAGTTAAGTCATCCCTTAACTGGATTAATTCAGGCTCCAAGAAGTGAGTTGAGAAATATGGAAAACATCATGGAGGTTTGACAAATGTGGAGGTAAGGCAACTCGATATGCAACTAGCCCGATCCGCTGCAAGATTTGAAAAGGACCTATAAAGCGAGGGCTTAGCTTTTTAACTTTAATAGCATTATCTACTCCGGTTGTAGGTGTGATCTTCAGGAACACATGGTCTCCTTCTTGAAACTCTAATGGCTTTCTCTTGACATCGGCGTAGCTCTTCTGACGGCTCTGGGCTGTAAGTATCTTGCTACGGATTTTTTTGATTTGCTCTATAGTTTGCTTGACTAGTTTTGGTCCTAGCAGATTCTGCTCCCTGGATTCATACCAGCAGAGTAGAATTGACATTTCTGTCTATATAATGCCTCGTATGGGGCCATGCCGATACTTGCATGATAGCCATTGTTATATGCGAATTCGACTAATGGTAAATATTGATCCCAGTTCCCGTGTTGCTCCAAGATATATGCTTGCAGCATATCTTCTAAAGTTTGAATAGTTCATTCAAACTGACCGTCTATCTGTGGATGGTATGCAGTACTTAGACAGAGTCTGGTGTTGAATGCTTTCTGGAATGCTCCCCAAAATCGTGAGGTAAATCTTGGATCTCGATCTGAAATAATGGTTCAAGGAATGCCATGTAACCTCACCACTTCCCGAATATTCAATTGGGCTAACTTATCTAAAGGATAATTCACTTGGGTGGGTAAAAAGTGAGCAGACTTAGTCAGTCTATCCACTATGACCCATATATCATCATATCCTGAGGGTGTCCTTGGCAAGCCCATCACGAAATCGATGGAAATGCTCTCCTACTTCTATTCTGGAATCTCTAAGGGCTCTAGTGTCCCTGCTGGTTTCTGATGCTCTATTTTTACTTTCTGGTAGGTTAGACATTTATTCACAAAACTTGCCACATTTGTCTTAAGGCCTAGCCACCAAAATATTTTCTTGAGATCTTGATACATCTTGTTAATACTAGGATGTATAGTGAACTCACTCTTATGGGCTTCCTCCAAGATCCTCTTCCTAAGATTGTCCTCCTCAGGCACACATATCCTTCCCTGATATCACCATACACCTTCTGCATCTCGAGTAAATCCTATTAGCTTTCCAGATTGCACCAATTGTACTGCATGCTGAAAGTTGACATCTCGTTGTTGTGCCTGCCGGATTTGGCCTTTAAATTCACTGGTTATCTTAATTTAGTTTAACTGAATAGTATGAGGGGTTATAGGTGTGACACCCTACCAATTCAATGTTATGCTTAAGTCATAACATGAAATTGAGCAGATTGTGTTATCGCGTTAGTATTCTGCTTACTATTTTATTCATTATGTCATGTCCTCTTTCTCTAATATATATATATATATATATATATATATATATATATATATATATATATATATATATATTTCTTTGGCAAAGTGTACCTCGAGGCGCAAAGATCATATATGTAAACAGAAGAAGTAGCGCTATATATATTAAACATGAACAGACATCACAGAACGTAACAAAATTCAATAAAAAGCACAACAGAAAAGATAAAGATAGCTAATATGTCATTAGCTGTATACATACATATACATACATATATATATATATATATATATATATATATATATATATATATATATATATATATATATATATGTCGGAAGCTAATGCTTCAGTTTATATATAGATTCAAAAGAGGATACATAAGTGAGGCCAGTGTACGAAAAAGATATAAGGCTCGTGTCAGTGAAAACAGTCCTACAAGGTCCTCAGAGAACATTTCAAACTATGCTGATATACATATGGCTAAGTCTATGGCCCAATGCTATGCACTGCCAAAAGAAGGTCATACTATACAATATAACCTGCGGCCAGGACCTACTAGGTCATGTAGCCGTTGGCCATGTCAGGCTCGGCTAGGGAGTAGTCAACACTAGGTTCGAAGAGGAGGATGATGAGCCGGTAACCCCAGAAGGATCACTCTCAAGACTAAGCGGAATATCTGGAACCACCTGCGGAGGTGACTCTAGTGGAGGGCTGGCAGGAGCTGCGGGTGGAGCAAGGTGTGCTACATGTAATGGGACAGCGAAATACGGCACGGCGGGGTCGAATATGGGGTGAAATAAAGGAACAGCAAAATTCGTATTACTAAAAAGATAGAGGTGGAAGTAGCAGGAGCCAGCTATGTACAATGAGTCAAACGTGGGGTCATAGTGGAGCTGCATGTCAAGGATCTCAATAAACAAGGTGGCTATCGTGTCCATCACCAGAGTCTGAAAATGATGCGAAAACACAAAGTGAGGTGAGAATTTAAAGAAATTCTCTATAGGATTCGAGTATGGTATCAAACTGACATCACATTCATTGTCAGTTGCCTCGGTTTTCATTTAATTATATAAAAAAAAAAGACATCAAATTGAACTATCCACATTTAATAAGTTTAAGAAAATGTCTAGTCCGAGGCAAGGTTCAATTTTACTTAAGATAGTAAAAGAAACAGAATAAACTATTAAATAGCAATATATAGAATAATGAGCAAAATAAATAAACAGATAGCAGCGAATTAACATAACAATCAATCTATAAACAACTAACAATAAGTATGCAATGTAACCATGCAGATACTCATTCTTAAGCTTAGTATCATAAACTTTTCCGTTACTTGGTCCCCTGGGAGTTCTTGGCCATTCAACTCCTGGGTAATAGTCTGCTCTTTAGGATCAAGCTCATTCCTATATAGGAATGCTAGGTTTACTTTCCCTGACCTTTCCACCGATCTATTCCCCTTAACTTTTAATCCGGGGCTGGCCCAAGTATTATGGAACTTTTATCACAGCATAACCTTTATGAATTTCTTGAAAAATGCGCATGTATCTGAATGTATCTTATAACTCATGTATAGGCTTTATAGAAATTCCGGAAACATAACGGAACATGTCCGCTTCCCCAAGAGTAGTGCCAGTACTCAGAAACCCAATTTTTCAAAGAAATCATAACACTTCATTCATAATTCAATCATCAATTTCATAGAAACATTAGTTGTTGTCTCAGCACATTCAGTCAACCCAGTTTTTTTAAATCAGGCCACAATTTCTATTTAACTCATCCGCATCTAAATTTTGAATATGTTAGAGTGTTATGTATCTATTTTCTAACCTCTTTGGTTCCACCTAATTTTGATAATTGTAGCTCAAGTTATTTAAGTTCTATCTCGGCCTACCCTGTAGCTGGCTAGAATTACACACTTAAAAGTAAAAATCGACTAAAAATCGAAAACTAGTTCAAATCATACAAAATTGACATCATATTAAAGATAACAGGACAAGATTTCATTTTCAATAAGTTACATTTAATTTGCTTTAGTAGAGCTTGAGTTATAATCTCCGAAATTTAACCTTTCTGCACTGCCCTATTTTGACCCAGTTTGGACATAGGGAAACTTCCTTGAACCACTGGGAGCAAACGGGATAGTATTTAAATCTAAAATTTTTATGGGACTTTCTCCTATTTGTAGGCTTTCTGAAATATTTAGTTTCATTCAATTCCAAGTTGTATAGGGCAAGTTTTGCCCTAAACAACCTAGTCTACCCAGAATCAGACTCAAAAACCTAGGTCAAACTTCCAAAATTCATATCTCCCTCAATACTCATCCGATCACCTTATAATTTATATAGTTGAAAAGCTCTAGATGTCTAGTTTCACATAAAAATAGTTTCATCAAATTTAAATGGCTGTAGACGGAGTCGTACACTCCGCCGTACAGACTATCGTGGGGTTTTGATCTTCCAGCCCCTCACTGCTTCCTACTCTCACCCCTTTTTACTTCTCAATCAATTTTAAACACAAAGACAGCCATCAAAGCATCCAATAATCATCATATACATCCAAACACGACATTAATAAGTGAAAAACAAAAACCCCAAATAAGCACCCATAGCCAAGAAGATAAGAACAAAGTTGAATCTCTACCTCCTTTAGGTGTGATCTTGCTAAATTTGAGTTTGGATTGATGGTACCTTATCAAAGCTTGAAGGTTTGATGAAATAGATTGAAAGGAGAAAAGAAGAAGGAGGCTGGAATAAGAAGAGAGAGGAGGCGCAATCAGCATGAAGTGAAGAGAGAAAATCTGATTCAAACATTAAAAGGGTGGTTGACTATGTGTGTTGTTATTGGTTGAAATTTTGTGGCCAATTTTTCAGCCAAGTCTCCCTCTCTTTGTGGCCTTTGTGGCACCACCAAGGGATGATTAAATGGCTGAGTATTCAGCCACGGATTAATAGAATTTGGGTGTGTAATTCTATTGATTCGGTTCCGATAGTTTAAAATACCAAAATCTTACCAATTTTCTTTAAATCAGTAAATCGGTTTAAGAAAGTTTCTATGAAATCTTCTATGCTTCTAATCTAATTCTCTCTCATCTAATCTCAATTATTTGCTAGTTAATTAACCCTAAATAAATATTTAGTCGGATTTTAATTAACCTCAATTATTTGATAAAAACCGAATAACTAGGCGAAAAATGACAAAAAATCCAATGGATATTACATTACCACCCTCTTAAAAAAAAAATTTTGTCCTCAAAATTTAGTACCTGAGAATAGTTCAGGATACTCTTTCTTCATGTCTAATTCTAATTCCCAAGTGTAGTCTGCAGCATCTTCTTTTCCCTATGCTACCTTTATTAACTGCATAGTTTTGTTTCAAAGTTGCCTGCTGCTTCTATCTACAATCTGTGCTGGTGATACGTGGAAAGTCAGGTCCTCTTTTAACTATATTGACTCAGGTTATAAGGAGTGTGTAGGGTCAGGTTGATACCTTATGAGTTGAGAAACATTAAAAACATCGTGAAGGTTTGACAAAAGTGGAGGTAAAGCGATTTGATAGGCAACTAATCCAATTCGTTTCAAGATTTGGAAGGGACCGATAAAGCGAGGACTTAGCTTCTTAACCTTAATGGCTCTACCTATCCCTGTTGTAGGTATAACCTTCAGAAATACGTGGTCTCCTTCTTGAAATTCTAGAGGTTTTCTCCTGGTATTCGCGTAACTCCTCTGACGGCTTTATGTGACAAGCATTTTACTTCGAATTTTCTTAATCTGCTTAGTGGTCTGTCTAACTAAATCAGGCCCTAATAGACTTGATTCTCCTGTTTCATACCAACATAGTGGAGATTGGTACTTCCGTCCATACAATGCTTCGTAAGGAGTCATGCCGATGCTAGCGTGATAGCTATTATTGTATGCAAATTCGACTAGCGGTAAGTATCGATCCCAATTCCCATGTTGCTCCATTATATATGCTTGCATCATATCTTCTAAGATTTGAATTGTCCTTTCCGTTTGACCATTCGTTTGTGGGTGATATGTAGTGCTTAGGCACAACTTAATACCAAACGCTTTTTGTAAGGCTCCCCAAAACCGTGAAGTGAACCTTGGGTCTCGATCAGAGATAATGGTTCAAGGGGTTCCATGCAGCCTTATAATCTCTTGAATATACAATTGTGCTAATTTTTCCATCGGATAATTTGCTCGAATAGGCAGAAAGTGAGCAGATTTGGTTAATCTGTCCACGATAACCCATACGGTATCATATCCTGTTAGTGTTCTCGGTAATCCCATTACAAAATCCATGGAGATACTCTCCCACTTCCACTCAGGGATTTCAAGGGGTTGTAATATCTCAGAGGGTTTTTAATGTTCTGTTTTCACTTTCTAACAGATCAAGCACTTGCTCACGAAGTTTGCCACGTCTAACTTCATGCTTGGCCACCAAAACATTTTCTTGAGGTCTTGATACATTTTAGTAACGCTAGGATGTACAGTAAATTCACCTTTATATGCTTCCTCAAAGATCCTTTTTCGGAGATCATTTCCCTTGGGTACACACACCCTGTCATGATGATGCCATATGCCCTCTTTATCTTGAGCAAAACCCGTTAATTTCCCTGATTGCACGAGATTGATTGTATGTTGAAAACTGGTATCCTATTGTTGTGCCTATTGAATCTGTTCCTTAAAGCTGCTGGCTATCTTAATTTGGTGTAACTGAATGGTCTTAGGAGTTATAAGGATTCCTAAATTAAGATCTCGGAAGCTCTCAATAAGCTTTATCTCTTTAATCATCATCCAGGCTACAGTTAGAGATTTCCTGCTCAAAGCATCTGCCACCATATTTGCCTTGCCTGGGTGGTATTTCAATTCGAATTCGTAGTCTTTAAGAAGTTCCATCCACCTCTGCTGCCTCATAGTTAATTCCTTCTGATCAAAGACGTACTTTAAACTCTTATGATCTGAAAAGACCTCGAACCTCACACTATAAAGGTGATGTCTCCATATCTTTAAGGCAAATACTACTACAGCTAATTCGAGATCATGTGTGGGATAATTCCTTTCATGTGGCTTTAATTGTCTAGAGGCATATGCAACCATGTTTCCAGTTTGCATCAACATGCATCCTAATCCTTGTTTGGAAGCATCATAATAGACCGCAAATGGTCCACAAGGGTCTGGTAAGGCTAACACTGGCATCGTGGTTAACCTCCTTTTCAAATCTTGAAAACTTTGTTCGCACTCTGGTGTCCATTCAAATGGAACATTTTTCCTGGTTAGCTTCGTCAAAGGCAAAGCTATTTGAGAGAATCCTTAATGAATCGCCTGTAATATCCAGCTAAACCCAGAAAACTCCTAACTTCAGTGACTGTGGTCGGCTTTTCCCAATCTAGTACTGCTTCTACTTTGCTGGGGTCTATGGAAATTCCCCTATAGGATACCACATGGCTGAGAAATTTTACTTCTTTCATCCAAAATTCACATTTGGATAACTTAGCAGAGAGTTTCTTCTCTCTTAAAATTTACAGAACCATTTGTAAGTGTTCCGCATGCTCTTGCTCTGTCTTCGAATAGACAAGTCTGTCATTGATGAAAACCACTACAAACTTGTCCAGATATGGGTGGAATATCTGATTCTTGTAATCCATGAATACTGCTGGTGCATTTGTCAGTCCGAACGACATCACAGTATACTCATAGTGCCCGTAACGAGTTCGAAAGGCCGTCTTAGGGATATCTTGTTCTTGAACTCGAATTTGATGATATCCGGAATGTAAGTCAATTTTGGAAAATACAGTTGCACCTTGTAGTTGGTCTGTGAGGTCATAAAAAATTGGCAGTGGATATTTATTCTTAATCATCACTTTATTTAGCTGTCAGTAATCCATGCATAGGCACATGCTCCCATCTTTCTTTTTGACCAATAAAACTGGAGCTCCTCACGGTGATGCACTTGACCGTATGAACCTTTTTTCCAAAAGCTCTTTAATCTGTCTCTTTAGTTTTGTCAGCTCCAGAGGTGACATTCAATACGAAGCCATAGATATTGGTCCTGCACCTGGAACCAATTCAATGGTGAACTCAATTTCTCTCTCAGGAGGGGATTCATGAATATCTTCTGGGAAAACATCGGGATATTTCTTAACAACTGGGATCTCCTTCAGTTTCTGTTCAACTTTCATCACATTAACTGATAGGAGAATATATCCTTGACTCTTCGACCTACTACAATTTACTAATAAAGAGTCCAGATAAAAGTGGGTTGAGGCTTGGGATTCAGAAGACGAGACAGAGGAGAATACCACCGTCTTATCGAAACAATTGAGCATGACTCAATTGGTGGAAAGCCAATTCATGCCCAAAATTATATCAAGTCCAGATAGAGGGAGACAAATCAAATTAGCTGCAAAGGTCCCACCCTCAATTTGAAGAAGAACATGGATGCAAATTTGACTAGTTTTAACAAGTTTATTGGCAAGAGTAGAAACCAATAGATCATAAGGCAATTCAGAAATTGGTAATTGCAAAACAGCTACATAGTCATGAGAAATAAACGAATGTGAGGCACCCGAATCATAGAGTACAATTAGAGTCTCACCGTCCACTTCACAGGTACCTTGGATTAGTCCTTCAGACTTGTCAGCTTCTTCTGCATTCATTGTAAAGAGTCGTCCTTAATGTTGAGGTCTAGACGGTTGTGGTGGATTCCTGGTTAGGCACTCATAAATTTTGTGGCCTGGTTTGCCATACCCATAACAGACATTCTAGCCTGCAAAACATGGCCAATCACCATGATTCTTACCACATTTCGTGCAAGTCGAATTCGAAAGAGACCTTTGGGACTGCTTGCCTTTATTGCCCACTAGTGGAAATCTTCTTTACTGTTGAAAGTTGGGTTTGAATCTTTGACCCTGCGGTGCTAACCCCTTCTTGAAGTTACCACTAGATGCCTTGGCAGCAGCCAGTTTCAAGTTGCAATCTTCCACAAGTTGGCATTTATTCACCAGTGTGGGAAAATCTCTAATCTCCATTGGCTCGACCGCTGCAAGAATATCCTTTCGTAATCCTCCCTCGAATTTGACGCACTTCCAAGTTTTTTATTAGGGTTCCTCTGGTAAATTGTAGAAAACTTACACAAGTCTTCAAACCTGGCAATATATTCGGATACCGTCCGGTTTCCTTGATGAAGCTGCATAAGTTCTAGTTCCTTAGCATTTCGATCTGAGGCAGGAAAGTACTTTTGGTAGAAAACATCTCTAAACATCGTCCAGGTGACTCCCGTCCAAGATTCTTCTTATAGTCTTCGTACGCCGTTCCACCAAAACTCTGCATCTGCTTCGAGCATATAGGTGGCAAAAGTCACCTTCTAATGATCTGAACAATCCAGGACAGAGAAAATCTTCTCCACAGCCTTGATCCATTCATCGGCCTTATCTGGGTCATATGCTCCTCGAAAGTTGGGCGGGTTTGCCTTCCTGAACTTAGCAAATTTAAGATAGTCCAGGTCAGCTCCTAGGCCATATGGATTTCCTCCATAGCTTGCCTCAAGTCGCCTACCTAATTGATACATCATTTAGTGAGCTGCGGCGGCCTGTTCCCGTATCGCATGAGCCATCTCTCATATTGTGTCCATAAAGTCAGCCGGGTCCTCTTGAGTAGGTTCTGTGCGTGGTCTATGTCGCCTTCCGGAAGCCATTAAGTTCTGAGCACACAAAATAAGAGTTATTGAGTTGATCAGGCCCAATACTAAGTCTAATGTGCTAATAAATAACAGCTCACACAGTCAAGCGCCTCATACACATGCACATCTATATCTCAATTTCTAGACAAGATTTAGTGCATGCTATCATCTAAAAATACAGAATATACACAAAGCATAGTCAGTCCAATCCTCAGGCCTTAGTTAGGACGGACTGCTATGATATCAAAAATGTAACACCCTACCAATTCAATGTTATGCTTAAGTCATAGCATGAAATTGAGCAGATTGCATTACCACGTTAGTATTCTGCTTACTATTTATTCATTATGTCATGTCCTCTTTCTCTAATATATATATATATATATATTTCCTTGGCGAAGTATACCTCGGGGCGTAGAGATCATATATGTAAACAGAAAAAGCAGCGCGCTATATATATTAAACGTGATCAGCATCACAGAACGTAACAAAATTCAATAAAAAGCACGCAGAAAAGATAAGGATAGGTAATATGTCTTCAGCTATATACATACATATATACATGTTGGAAGCTAATGCTTCAGTTTATATACAGATTCAAAAGAGGATACATAAGTGGGGCCGGTGTACTAAAAAGATATAAGGCCTATGTCAGTGAAAACTGTCATACAAGGTCCTCAGAGGACATTTCAAACTATGCTGATATACATATGGCTAAATCTATGGCCTAATGCTACATACTACCAAAAGAGGGCCATACTGTACAATGTAACCTGCGGCCAAGACCTACTTGGTCATGTAGCCATTGGCCATGTCAGGCCCGGCTGGGAAGTAGCTAGCACTAGGTCCTAAAAAGGAGGATGATGAGCCGGTAACCTCAGAAGGATCGCTCTCAGGACCGAGTACAATATCTGGAACCACCTACAGAGGTGACTCTGGTGGAGGGCCGGCAGGAGCTACGGGTGGAGCTAGGTGTGCTACATGTAATAGGACCGCAAAATATGGCGCGGCGGGGTCGAATGCAAGGTGAAATAAAGGAATAGCAAAATTCGTATTACTAAAAAGATAGAGGCGGAAGTGGTAGGAACCAGTTATGTACAATGAGTCAAATGTGGGGTCATAGTGGAGCTACATGTCAGGGATCTCAATAAATAGGGTGGCTGTCGTGTCCATCACCAGAGTTTGAGAATGATGCGGAAACACAAAGCGAGGTGAGAATTTAAAGAAATTCTCAGTAAGATTCGAGTACGGTGTCAAACTGATGTCACATTCATTCTTAGTTGCCTTGGTTTTCATTTAATTATAAAAAAAATGACTTCAAATTGAACTATGCACATTTTATAAGTTTAAGAAAATGTCTGGTCCGAGCCAAGGTTCAATTTTACTTAAGATAGCAAAAAAAATAGAATAAATTATTAAATAGCAATATACAAAATAATGAGCAAAATAAATAAACAAATAGCAATGGATGAACATAACAATCAATCAACAATAAGTATGCAATGCAACCATGCAGATACTCATTCTTAAGCTTAGTATCATAAACTTTTCCATTACTTGATCCCTTGGGAGTTCTTGGCCATTCAACTCCTGGGTAATAGTCTGCTTTTCAGGATCGAGCTCGTTCCTATATAGGAATGCCGGGTTTACTTTCCCTGACCTTCCAACCAATCTACTCCCCTTAACTTTTAATCCGGGGCTAGCTCAAGTATTATGGAACTTTTATCACAACATAACCTTTATGAATTTCTTGAAAAATGTGCATGTATCTGAATGTATCTTATAACTCATGCATAGGCTTTATCGAAATTTCGGCAGCATAACGGAATGTGTCCGCTTCCCCATGAATAGTTCCAGTACTCAGAAAACTAAATTTTCAGAGAAATCATAACACTTCATTCATAATTCAATCATCAATTTCATAGAAACATTAGTTGCATTTAAAACATAGTTGCTGTCTCAGCACTTTCAATCAACTCGATTTTTGTAAATCAAGCAACAATTTCTATTTAACTCATCTAGATCTAAATTTTGGATATGTTAGAGTGTTATGTGCCTATTTTCTAACCTCTTTAGTTCCACCTAATTTTGACAATTGTAGCTCAAGTTATTTAAGTTCTATCTCGGCCTGCCCTATAGCTGGCCAGAATTACACACTTAAAAGTAAAAATCCACTAAAAATCAAAAATCAGTTCAAATTATGTGAAATTGTTATCATATTAAAGGGAACAGGACAAGTTTTCATTTACAATAAGTTCCATTTCATTTGCTTTATTATAGCTAGAGTTATAAGCTCCGAAATTTGATCTTTTTGCACTACCCTATTTTGAACCGGTTTGGACATAGGGCAACTTCCTCGAACCATTGGGAGCAAACGGGACCGTATTTAACTTTAAAATTTTTATGGGATTTTCTCTTATGTGTAGGTTTTTCATTCAATTCCAAGTTGTATAGGGCAAGTTTTGCCCTGAACAACTTAGTCTACCCAGAATCAGACTCAAAAACCTAGGTCAAACTTCCAAAATTCATATCTCTCTCAATACTCATCTGATGGCCTTATCATTTATATGGTTGGAAAGCCCTAGATGTCTAGTTTTACATAAAAATAGTTTCATCAAATTTAAATGGCTGTAGGCGAAGTGTATGTATGGACTGCCGTGGGGTTTTGATCTTCCAGCCCCTCACTGCTTCCTACTCTTACCTCTTTTCACTTCTCAATCGATTTTAAATACAACGACAGCCATCAAACTAGCCAATAATCATTATATACACCCAAACACCACATCAAGAAGTGAAAAACAAAAACCCAAACCAGCCACCCATAACCAAGAAGACAAGAACAAAGTTGAATCTCTACCTCCTTTAGGCGTGATCTTGCTAAATTTGAGTTTGGATTGATGGAACCTTATCAAAGCTTGAAGATTTGATGAAGTAAATTGAAAGGAGAAGTGAAGAAGGAGGCCGGAACAAGAAGAGAGAGTGTAACGCCCGAAAAATTTTAATCTAATTAAGTGTGATTTAAAATTATTAGTTATGATGGAATTAGATTAGGAATATAAGAAATCTCACAGAAAATTTTCAAACCGGGTTACCGATTTAAGAGAAATCGGTAAGAGCTCGGTATTTTAAACTGTCGAAATCGGACCAATAAAAATTTTTCTATGAGTGCCCTAGGATGGATGGCTAAGATTTGGGCAAATAACCCTCTCAAGTGGCGCCTTGATCAGCCCTTGATGATGGGAAGCCAAGCTAAATTGGAAAAGGAAGTGAAGTCCACCAATCACATGAAGCTAAGCTACAAAAATCTTCACCTTTTCTCTTTCCCTTCTTGTCATTCTTGATTACCAAAAGCTACTGAAGCTCATCTCCTTTCTCTTCTCCTTACTCTCATTTCACTTCATCTTCATCCCTTCTTCAAGTCTCAACATAAGTTGCTTCCATCAAAGCCACTAAATTAACTCAAATTCAACTAGACAAGGTAGGATTCTACTTCTATTCTTGAATTATTTGCTCTATGGCTATATGAACTTATACTCTTCTTCATGTATTTGATGATATATTGGATGTATTATGATGGATTATGATAGGATTAATATGAAATCTTGAGTTAGAATTATGGTTAGAAGGAGAAAAACTAGAAGGAATGGAGGATTAGGATGCTGTCTTGGTGAAGAGTCCACGGCAGTCTGGATGGCGGAGTGTACAGCACCACCTACAGCTAGTTAAACCTGATGAAACTATTTTTAGATGAAAGTAGACATTCATAGCTTTCCATACATATATCATATAAGGTTATTGGATTAGTATGGAAGGAGATATGAATTTTTGAAGTTTGACTTAGGAATCAGGACTTTCATCCGGGCAGGGTGTTTTGAGGAGGGTATAACTCACCCTATACAACTCCAAATTGAGTGAAACTAATGTTAGAAAGCTTACACATAGGGGAACATCCCATTATGAAATTTTGAGTTTTTTTATGAGAGCAATTGTTCCCAGTGGTTCAAAAAATTTACCCTATGTCTAAGCCAGGCCAAAATAGGGTAGTTTAGAAAGGTCGACTTTTAGGACTTATAACTCGAGGTATACTTAAGCAAATCAAGTGAAACTTGTTGCAAATGAAAGCTTGTCCTGTTAGGTTTGATATGATACCAATTTCGTATGATTCCACCTAGATTTCTATTTTTGGTGAATTTTCTCTTATAAGAGTGTAATTCGGGCTAGGGACATGTATGAAAACTAGACTAAGTTTAATCCGTGTTGAAACTCGGGAAATGGTGAACTTAAGTTGAACTCGGAGATGTTGAACTTGGGATTTAGCAAACAGAGAGCTAGATCGGTGCATTTAGAGTTGAACTCTAAACCTAGTAAATGAGGGTCTAGGTCGGGAATACTTGAGGCTGAAGTCGAGACTCAATAAAATAGAAGGCTAGGTCGGGAATAATTAAGGTCGAATTCGGAAGGATACACTTAAGGTTAGACCCGGAAGGGTATACTTAAGTATGAACTTGGAAAGGTATACTTAATGATTGTACTCGGAACTTAGTAGTAAGAGCTAGATCGGGTATGTTTGATATTGAACTCGGACTTAGTAAATAAGAATTTACATCGGGTATGTTTAAGGCTGAGCTCGGAACTTAGTGGAGAGAGCTAGATTGGGTATAATTGATATTGAACTTGGGAATTAGTATATAGCAAACCCGATCAGGTATAGTTAGCGTCGAAACTCGGGAATGAGCAAATAGGAAACTAGTCTGACATAGTTAAAGTCGAAAATCGGAAATTAGGAAAGATGGGGTATGGTTAATGTCGGACTTCGGGAATTAGGAAAACATCCGTAAGAGCATTGAGGACCAAATGGATTAAAGCAGGAAGTCGGGAATTTAGATAATGAATGCATGATCCCGGAATTCGGGTGTAACACCCTACTAATTTAATGTTATGCTTAAGTCATAGCATGAAATTAAGTAGATTGTGTTACCGTGTTAATACTCCGTTTACGTTTCCTTATTCGTATCATTTTTTTTTTGTAACAGAAGAAATGGAACGCTATATAATGAACATGACAGAGTTTAATTTATCACAACAGAAAAGATAAGAAAAATAACACATATGTCATCAACTATATATATGTATACATATATATAAGAAGCCACTGTCTCAGTTTATGTACAAGTTTCAAAACAGGATACATAAGTGGGGCCGTGTACCAAAAAGACGTAAGGCCCGTATCAGTCAACATGATCCTAAGTGGTCCTCAGAAGACATTTCAAAACCTACCACTAGGTCTATGACCCAAAGCTGCATGCTGCCAAAAGAGGGTCATGCTGTACAACACTGCCTGTGGCTGACCTACTCAGTCAGATAGCCGTTGGCCATACCAGGCCCCACTGGTGAGTAGTCAGTACTAGGTCCTGAGGAAGAGGAGGATGATGAGCTGGTGGCCTCTGAAGGGTCACTCTCGGAGCTGAGCGGGATGTCAGGTACCACCTGCGGAGGTGACTCTGGTGCAGGGTCAGCAGGGGCTACAGGTGCTGCAGGTGCAGGAGGTGCTGGCGGAGGGTGTGCCATGTGTAGCGGGACCTCAAAGTATGGGGTGGCAGGATCAAAAGCAGGATGGTGTAAAGGGACGGTAAAATTCTTATCACTAAAAAGGTAAAGACGGAATTGGCAAAAGCCAGCTATATACAGCGAGCCTACTGCAGGGTCATGGTAGAGCTGCAAGTCTGGAATCTCAATGAAGAGGGTAGCTGTCGTGTCCATCGTCCACATCTGAGAATAAGGCGGAAATACAAAACGAGGTGAGAATTTGAAGAAATTCTCAGTAGGGTTCGGGTATGGCGTTTAACTGACGTCACATTCATTCTCAGCTACCTCGAGTTTTATTTAATTATAAAAACATGAGATTAAACTTAACTATTCTTATTTAATAAGGTTGGGAAAAATTTCTGGTCCGAGGCAGGGTCCAGTTTTACTTAAGACACATAAGGAACAGAATAAACTAATATCAACAATACACAGAATAATGAGCATACGACAGTAAGTGAATGTAACAAATAGACTGTAAATGACTTATAATGACCATTCAATGTAATTATGCATTTGATGCAATCATGCAAACTTGCTCTTGAACCTTTCTTCAAAAACTTTTTTAAACTTTTCCATTACTTTTCATCATTTTCCATCACTTGGTCCCCTGGGAGTTCTTGGCCATTTTAGACTCCTGGGTAATAGTTTACTTTTCAGGATCGAGCTCGTTCCTATACAGGAATTGTCGGGTTTACTTTCCCTGACGTTCCCATCGATCTATTCCCCTTAACTTTTTATCCGAGGCTGGCCCAAGTATCATGGAACTTTCATCATAACATAATCTGTAGGTTCCTCATAACATGACTTTCATAGCTTTCTTGAAAATGTACATGCATCTACATGTATCTCATAACTTATGCATATACTTTACCGAAATTTCGGCGGCATAACGGAATGTGTCCGCTTCCTCATGAATAGTGCCAGTACTCAATATATCAACTTATCAAAGGAATCATCTCATTCCGTTCATAATTCAACATATTTCATTCATGTTTCAATCATCAACTTTAAGGCACAAGTATTGCAATTTAAAACATGTTTACTATCTCACTACTTGTATTCAACCCGGTATTGTAAATCATGCCATAATTTCTATTTAACTCATTTGGACCTCAACTTTGTATATGTTAATGTGTTATGTGTCTATTTTCTAATCTCTTTGGTCCCATCTAGTTTTGATAATCATAACTCAAGTTATTTAGGTTTTATCCCATCCTACCCTGTTGCTGGCCAGAATTGTACACCTAAAAGTAAAAATCTACTAAAAATCAAAAACTAGCTCAAATCATACGAAATCAGTATCATATTAAAGCTAACAGAACCATCTTTCATTTTCAAAAAGTTCCATTCCATTTGACCTAGTAGGGCTTGAGTTATAAGCCCCGAAACTTGACCTTCCTGAACTGCCCTATTTTGTCTCAGTTTGGACATAGGGTAATTTATTCTAATCACTGGGAACAAATAGGATGGTAACAAACTTGGAATTTCTTTTTAGGACGTTCTCGTATGTATAAGCTTTCTAGGAAAATTAATTTCACTCAATTTGGAGTTGTGTAGGGTGAGTTACACCCTTTTCAACCCATACTACCTGGGTGAATGTCTTGATTCCTAGGTCAAATTTCAAAAATTCATATCTCTCTCAATATTAATCCAATGGCCTTATATGATATATGTATAGAAATCCCTGAATGTCTAGTTTCATAGAAAAATAATCTCATCAGATTTAACTGGCTGTAGGCAGAGCCGTACACTTCACAATACGGACTGCCGAGGGTTTTTGGTTTTCCAGCCCCTCAACTCTTCCTAATCCCATCCTTTCTTGCTTCCAATTTGAGTTTAATCCCACAAACAGCCAATAATTCAACTATGTATCATCATAATCATTCAATCAATGCATCAAAAAACTGAGACAATAAATCACCACCAGCCATCCAAGATCAGAAAATCAAGACAAGAATTAAGACCTTCTACCTCTTACTATGAATGATTTGGCTTGTTTTTGGGGTTGGGGCTATCAAGACCTTGTTAAGCTTGGAGCTTTGATGGAGTTGAGTGAGTGAAGAGGAGAAGAAGAAAGCTGAGCAAGGGAGAGGAGGAGTGGCGTAGACTTGGGCTGAAGAGAAAAGAGGAGAATATATAAACAAGGCTTTGAAGTGGTAGTTAGAATGGGTGGATTTGATTGGGTGAAATTTTTGTGGGCAAAGTTCAGCCATGTCTCCTTCTTTTGTGACAAAATTGCTCTCCACGTCGCCTAAGAAGTGAAACTTGCTTCCATTGTATCTAAAAATGACATCGAAACTCGTACACTCCTTAAAGTCGGAACTCGTGCGAAAAGATGAAATCGGAACTCGAAAATATTGTCTAGTTTATTTGAAACTTGAAAGCAAAGTCGGATGTTGGAAATCGTAAAGCACAATCACCTTAAAATCGAAAGTCAAGAACAAGAATATGTAACCAAAACACTCAAACCTGGAAGTCGGGGGACATTATGTAAACTTGAATCGATTCTAAGCACAACACCGGAGATCGGGAATCAAATCATTAATCTTATGACCAGGAAATCGGAACTTATAAAATCTCGGAACTCCAGATTTAATCTCGGAAGTCTGTTATAGACAAACTCGGGAGCATCAATGGAAATGAAAAGCTCTTGGTAATAAACTCAAATATCGGAACCTGTGTAAACTTGGTTGAACTTGGAGACCAATTTAGAGACCTGATCTTGCATCCATCTCTGGTTGAGATCAACTCGGATGTCGGATTTCGTGTACATTCTAATTCACCTAAGGTCGAAACTCGCATATTATCATAAGGTCGAAAATCGAAAAAAAATCAAGCCAATCCATTAGAACCTTAATAAAATTGGAAATCGGAAATTTTTAACCTTTACTGATGAGGTCGGAAGTCGGAAATGGGGACGTTACATTACCACCCTCCTTAAAAAAAATTTTGTTCTCAAAATTTAGTACCTGAGAGTAGTCCAGGATACTCTTTCCTCATGTCTGATTCCAGTTCCCAAGTGTAATCTTCAGCATCTTCTTTTCCCCATGCTACCTTTACTAGCTGCACGGATTTGTTCCGAAGTTGTCTACTGCTTCTGTCTACTGTCTGTGCCGGCTAAACATGGAAAGTCAGGTCCTCCTTTAACTTTATTGGTTCAGGTTCCAGCACATGTGTAAGGTCAGGCTAATATCTTCTAAGTTGAGAAACATGGAAAACATCATGAAGGTTTGACAAATGTGGAGGCAAAGCGACTTGATATGCAACTGATCTGATTCACCTCAAGATCTGGAAGGGACCAATAAAGTGAGGATTTAACTTCTTGACCTTACTGGCTCTAGCTATACCCGTTGTAGGCGTAACCTTCAAAAGTACGTAGTCTCCTTCTTGAAATTCTAGAGGTTTTCTCCTAGTATCCACGTAACTCTTTTGGCGACTTTGAGCAGTAAGCATCTTGCTCCGTATTTTCTTGATCTGCTCAGTGGTCTGCTCAACTAAATCAGGCTCCAATAGAGTTGATTCTCCTGTTTCATACCAACATAGGGGAGATTGGCACTTCCGTCCATACAACGCTTCGTAAGGAGCCATGCCGATGCTAGCGTGATAGCTATTGTATGCGAACTCAGCTAGCGGTAAATATTGATTCCAATTCCCGCGTTGCTCCAATATATAGGCTCGCAACATATCTTCTAAGGTTTGAATTGTCCTTTCTATTTGACCATTCGTTTGCGGATGATATGCAATGCTTAGACACAACTTAGCACCGAATGCCTTTTGTAAGGCTCCCCAAAACCATGAAGTAAACCTTGGGTCCCGATCAGAGATAATGGTTGAAGGGGTTCCACGCAGCCTTATAATCTCTTGAATGTACAGTTGTGCCAATTTTTCCGAATGGATAATTTGCTTGAATGGGTAGAAAGTGAGCAGATTTGGTCAATCTATCCACAACGACCCATATAACATCATATCCTGTTGGCGTTCTTGGCAATTCCATCACAAAATCCATGGAGATACTCTCCCATTTCCACTCAGGGATTTCCAAGGGTTGAAGCATCCCGAAGGGTTTCTGATGTTCCATTTTCACCTTTTGACAAACCAAGCATTTACTCACGAAGCTCGCTACGTCTAACTTCATGCCTGGCCACCAAAACATCTTCTTAAAATTTTGATACATCTTAGTAATGCCAGGATGTACGGTGAATTCACCCTTATGTGCTTCCTCCAAGATTTTCCTCCAGAGATCATTCCCCTCGGGTACACATACCCTATCATGATGTCGCCAGATGCCTTCTTTATCTTGAGCAAAACCCGTTAATTTCCCTGATTGCACGAGATTGATCGTATGTTGGAGATTAGCATCGTGCTGCTGTGCCTGTCGAATTTGCTCCTTAAAGCTACTGGCTATCTTAATTTAATGTAGCTGAAGGGTCTTAGGAGTCATAAGGATTCCTAAATTAAGATTTCGGAAGTTTTCAATAAGTTTCGTCTCTTTGATCATCATCCAAGCTACAATCAGAGATTTTCTACTCAAAGCATCTGCCACAACATTTGCCTTACTTGGGTGGTACTTCAATTCAAATTCGTAATCCTTAAGAAGTTCCATCCACCTTCGCTGCCTCATATTTAATTCTTTCTAATCAAAGAGGTATTTCAAACTCTTATGATCAGAAAAGACTTCGAACCTTACACCATATAGGTGATGTCTCCATATCTTCAAAGCAAATACTACTGCTGCTAATTCAAGATCGTGAGTAGGATAATTCCTTTTGTGTGGCTTTAATTGTCTGGAGGCATACGCGACCACGTTTCTGGCTTGCATCAACACACATCCTAATCCTTGCTTGGACGCATCACAGTAGACCTCAAATGGTCCACGAGGGTCTGGTAAGGCCAACACTGGTGTTGTAGTCAACCTCCTCTTCAAGTCTTGAAAACTCTGTTCGCACTCCAGCGTCCATTCAAATGGAGCATTCTTCCTGGTTAGCTTGGTCAAGGGCAAGGCTATACGAGAGAAATCCTTAACGAATCGCCTGTAATATCCAGCTAAGCCTAGAAAACTCCTGACTTCAGTAACTGTGGTCGGGCTTTCCCAATTTAGGACTGCTTCTACTTTGCTGGGATCCACTGAGATTCCTCCATAGGACACTACATGGCTGAGAAATTTTACTTCTTTCATTCGAAATTCACATTTGGATAACTTAGCATAAAGTTTCCTTTCTCTTAAAATTCGCAGAACCAGCTACAAGTGTTCCGCATGCTCTTGCTCTGTCTTCGAGTAGACAAGTATGACGTCAATGAAAACCACTACAAACTTGTCCAAATATGGGCGGAATATTTGATTCATGTAATCGATGAATACTGCTGGTGCGTTGGTCAGTCCGAACGACATCACAGTGTACTCGTAGTGCCCATAATGAGCTCGAAAGGCTGTCTTAGGGATATCTTGTTCTCGAACTCGAATTTGATGATATCTAGAATGCAGATCGATCTTGGGGAATACTATTGCACCTTGTAGCTGGTCCATGAGATCATCAATCCTTGGCAATGGATATTTATTCTTGATCGTCACTTTATTCAACAGCCTATAATCCACGCATAGGCGCATGCTCCCATCTTTCTTCTTAACCAACAAGACTGGAGCTCCCCAAGGCGATACGCTTGGCCGTATGAATCCTTTTTCCAAAAGCTCCTCGATCTGTCTTTTTAGTTCTGTCAGCTCCAAAGGTGACATTTGATAAGGAGTTATAGATATTGGTCCTGCACCTAGAACCAATTCGATGGTGAACTCGATTTCTCTCTCAGGAGGGAATTCAAGAATATTTTCTGGGAAAACATCAGGATATTCCTTAACAACCGAGATCTCCTCTAGTCTCTGTTCAACTTCCGTCACATTAGCCGACAGGAGGATGTATCCTTAACTTTTCGACCCACTATAGTTCACTAACAAAGAGTTCAAATAGAAGAGTGTTGAGGCTTGGGATTCAGAAGATGAGACAGGGGGAAATACTACTGTCTTATCAGAACAATTGAGCATGACTCGATTGGCAGAAAGCCAATCCATACCCAAAATTATATCAAGTCCAGAGAGAGGGAGGCAAATCAAATTGGCTGCAAAGGCTCTACCCTCAATTTGAAGAAGAACATTGATACAAATTTGACTAGTTTTAACAGGTTCATTAGTAGGAGTAGAAACCAGTAAATCATAAGGTAATTTAGAAATTGGCAATTGCAAAACAGCCACACAGTCATGAGAAATAAACGAATGCGAGGCACCCGAATCATAAAGTACAGTCAGAGTCTCACCGTCCACTTCACAGGTACCTTGAATTAGTCCCTTGGAATTATCAGCTTCCTACGCATCCATGGTAAAAATGCGTCCTTGACGTTGTGGTCGAGACAGCTGTGGTGGATTTCTAGTCGGACACTCATAAATTTTGTGGCCTGGCTTGCCACACCCATAGCAAACATTCTGGCCTGCCAAACACGGCCGATCACCATGATTCCTACCGCACTTTGTACAAGTTGAATTCGGAAGAGGCTTTTGAGGTTGCTTGCCTTTGTTGCCCATCGGCGGGAATCTCCTTTGCTGTTGAAAGTTGGGCTTAAATCTGGGGCCCTGTGGTGCTAACCCCTTCTTGAAATGACCGCTTGATGCCCTGGCTGCCACTAGTTTCGAGTTGCAATCTTCCACAAGTCGGCATTTGTTTACCAACGTGGGAAAATCTCCAATTTCCATGGGCCCTATTGCGGTAAGAATGTCTTCTCGTAACCTTCCTTCAAACTTGATGCACTTCTAGGCCTCATCCGGGTTCCTCTGATAAATTGTAGAGAATTTACACAGCTCTTCAAATCTAGGAATGTATTCAGATATCGTCCGGTTTCCTTGACGCAGCTGCATGAACTCGAGTTCCCTGGCATTTCAAACCGAAGCAGGAAAGTACTTTTGGTAAAAGATGTCTCTAAACACCATCCAGGTGACTGCTGTTTGAGACTCTTCATACAATCTTCATAACCTGTTCTACCAGAACTCTGAGTCTGGGTCAAGCATGTAGGTGGCAAAAGTCACCTTCTGATGATCTGAGCAATCTAGGATAGAGAAAATCTTCTCCAAAGCTTTGATCCACTCATCGGCTTTATCAGGATCATACGCCCCTCAGAAACTGGGCAGATTCGCTTTTCTGAACTCGGCGAACTTAAGATAGTCCAAATCAGCTCCCGGACCATGTGGGTTTCCTTCACAGCTTGCCGCAGGTCGCCTGCCTAGCTGATCCATCATCTGGTGAGCTATTGCGGCCTGTTCCCGCATCGCCAGAGCCATTTCTCGTACCGTGTCCAGAAGGTTAGCAGGATCCTCTGGAGCAGGTTACGTCTTGTGATCTACCTCGCCAGGAAGCCATTAAGTTCTGAGCACACAAAACAAAAGTTATTGAGTTGATCAGGCTCAACACTAAGTTTAATGTGCTAGTAAATAACAGCTCACACGGTCAGGCACTTTTCACACATGCACACCTATATCTCAACCGTATAGGCAAGATCTAGTGCATATCATTAGTTAGAAACACAATATACGTGAAGCATAGTCAGTCCAATCCTCAGGCCTTAGCTAGGATGAACTGCTCTGATAGCAAAAATGTAACACCCTACTAATTTAATGTTATGCTTAAGTCATAGCATGAAATTAAGTAGATTGTGTTACCGTGTTAATATTCCGTTTATGTTTCCTTATCCGTATCATTTTTTTTTTGTAACAGAAGAAATGGAACGCTGTATAATAAACGTGACAGAGTTTAATTTATCACAACAGAAAAGATAAGAACAAATAACACATATGCCGTTAACTATATATGTGTATACATATATATAAGAAGCCACTGTCTCAGTTTATGTACAAGTTTCAAAACAGGATACATAAGTGGGGCCATGTACCAATAAAATGTAAGGCCCGTATCAGTCAACATGATCCTAAGTGGTCCTCAGAGGACATTTCAAAACCTACCACTAGGTCTATGACTCAAAGCTGCATGCTGCTAAAAGAGGGTCATGCTGTACAACACTGCCTGTGGCTGACCTACTCAGTCAGATAGCCGTTGGCCATACTAGGCCTGGCTGGTGAGTAGTCAGTACTGGGTCCTGAGGAGGAGGAGGATGATGAGCTGGTGGCCTCTGAAGGGTCGCTCTCGGAGTTGAACGGGATGTCAGGTACCACCTACGGAGGTGACTCTGGTGCAGGGTCAGCAGGGGCTACAGTCTTTGCAAGTCTTTGCAAGTCTTTGGCAGAAGGTGTGCCACGTGTAGCGGGACCTCAAAGTATGGGGTGGTAGGATCAAAAGCAGGATGGTGTAAAGGGATGGTAAAATTCCTATCACTAAAAAGATAAAGACAGAACTGGCAAGAGCCAGCTATATACAGCGAGCCTACTGCAGGGTCATGGTGGAGCTGCAAGTCTAGAATCTCAATGAAGAGGGTAGTTGTCGTGTCTATCGTCTACGTCTGAGAATGAGGCAGAAATGCAAAATGAGGTGAGAATTCGAAGAAATTCTCAGTAGGGTTCGGGTATGGCATTTAACTGACGTCACATTCATTCTCAGCTGCCTTGGGTTTTATTTAATTATAAAAACATGAGATTAAACTTAACTATTCTTATTTAATAAGGTTGGGAAAAATGTCTAGTCCAAGATAGGGTCCAGTTTTACTTAAGACACATAACGAACAGAATAAACTAATATCAACAATACACAGAATAATGAGTATACGGCAGTAAGTGAATGTAACAAATAGACTGTAAATGACTTATAATGACCATTCAATGTAATTATGCATTTGATGCAATCATGCAAACTTGCTCTTGAACCTTTCTTCAAAAACTTTTTCATTCCTCATAAACTTTTCCATTACTTTTCATCATTTTCCATCACTTGGTCCCCTAGGAGTTCTTGGCCATTTTAGACTCTTGGGTAATAGTCTGCTTTTTAGGATCGAGCTCGTTCCTATACAGGAATTGCCGGGTTTACTTTCCCCGACGTTCCCACCAATCTATTCCCCTTAACTTTTTATCCGGGGCTGGCCCAAGTATCATGGAACTTTCATCATAACATAATCTGTAGGTTCCTCAAAACATGACTTTCATAGCTTTCTTGAAAATGCACATGCATCTACATGTATCTCATAACTTATGCATATACTTTACCGAAATTTCAGCGGCATAACAGAACGTGTCCGCTTCCTCATGAATAGTGCCAGTACTCAGTATATCAACTTATCAAAGGAATCATCTCATTCCATTCATAATTCAACATATTTCATTCATATTTTAATCATCAACTTTAAGGCACAAGTATTGCAATTTAAAACATGTTTACTGTCTCACTACTTGTATTCAACCTGGTTTTTGTAAATCATGTCATAATTTCTATTTAACTCATTTGAACCTCAATTTTGGATATGTTAATGTGTTATATGTCTATTTTCTAACCTCTTTGGTCCCATCTAATTTTGATAACCATAACTCAAGTTATTTAGGTTTTATCCCGGCTTGCCCTGTGGCTAGCCAGAATTGTACACCTAAAAGTAAAAATCTACTAAAAATCGAAAACTGGCTCAAATCATACAAAATTGGCCTCATATTAAAGCTAATAGAACCATATTTCATTTTCAAAAATTCCATTTGACTTAGTAGGGCTCGACTTATAAGCCCCAAAACTTGACCATCCTAAACTGCCCTGTTTTGTCTCGGTTTGGACATAGGGTAATTTATTCTAATCACTAGGAACAAATAGGATGACAACAAACTCAAAATTTCTTTTCAGACATTCTTCTATGTATAAGCTTTCTAACAAAATTAGTTTCACTCAATTTGGAGTTGTCTAGGGTGAGTTACACCCTTTTCAACCCACACTGCCCGGGTGAATGTCTTGATTCCTAGGTCAAACTTCAAAAATTCATATATCTCTCAATATTAATCCAATGGCCTTATATGATATATGTATAGAAAGCCCTAAATGTCTAGTTTCATAGAAAAATAATATCATCAGATTTAAGTGACTTTAGGTGGAGTCGTACACTCTGTCGTACGGACTGCCAAGGGTTTTTGGTTTTCCAGCCCCTCAACTCTTCCTAATCCCATCCTTTCTTGCTTCCAATTCGAGTTTAATCCCACAAACAGCCAATAATTCAACTATGTATCATCATAATCATTCAATCAATGCATCAAAAAATTGAGAGAATAAATCACCACCAGCCATCCAAGATCAGAAAATCAAGACAAGAATTAAGACCTTTACCTCTTACTATGAATGATTTGGCTATCAAGACCTTGTTAAGCTTGGAGCTTTGATGGAGTTGAGTGAGTGAAGAAGAGAAGAGGAAAGCTGAGCAAGGGAGAGGAGGAGTGGCGTAGACTTCGGGTTGAAGAGAAAGGAGGAGAATATATAAACAAGGCTTTGAAATGGTAGTTAGAATGGGTGGCTTTGATTGGATGAAATTTTTGTGGGCAAAGTTCAGCCATGTCTCCCTCTTTTGTGACAAAATTGCTCTCCATGTCGCCTAAGAAGTGAAACTCACTTCCATTGTATCTGAAAATGACATCGGAACTAATACACTCCTTAAAGTTAGAACTCATGCGAAAAGATGAAATCGGAACTCGAAAATATTGTTTGGTTTATTCGAAACTTGAAAGCAAAGTCGGATGTCGGAAATCGTAAAGCACAATCACCTTAAAATCGAAAGTCAAGGACAAGAATATGAAACCAAAACACTCAAACCCGGAAGTCGGGGGACATTATGTAAACTTGAATCGATTCTAAGCACAACACCAGAGATCGGGAATCAAATCATTAATCTTATGACCAGGAAATCAGAACTTATAAAATCTTGGAACTCCAAATTTAATCTCGGAAGTCTAATATAGACAAACTCGGGAGCATCAATGGAAATGAAGAGCTCTTGGTAATAAACTCAGATATCGGAACCCGTGTAAACTTGGTCGAACTTGGAGACCAATTCAGAGACCTGGTCTCGCATCCATCTCTGGTTGAGATCCACTCGGACGTCGGATTTCATGTACATTCTAATTCACCTAAGGTCGGAACTCGTATATTATCATAAGGTCGGAAATCGGAAAAAAATCAAGCCAATCCATTAGAGCCTTAATAAAATCGGAAATTGGAAGTTTTTAACCTTTACTGATGAGGTCGAAAGTCGGAAATGCGGACGTTACATCGGGAACCAAAACATGGAACTCCGGAAGTTGAAGCAGATATGACATCGGAACTTGGAAGTCGCTGGTGAGATCAAACTCAGGAACATCAGTAGAAGATAAAAGTTTACGAGATAGATTAAGACAAAGGATCTTAAACCTTGCACCTATGAATATTATTAAATTCTTGGGAATACTATAACGTTCTATCTCGAGTTTGCTGTTTGATTTAAAGTTTCCGGGCTATCTGACACTATTTATAGGGAAGCGGACATGATCCGATAAGCTGCCAAAATATTTGGTAGAAATATAAAGAGGGTATCAGTATTAATGTGTTAAGAATGATTTAAGTATGATATGAAGTATAATATTGATATTATGATGGTTTCTGTTATGAATACTCATGATATGGACATATAGAATATGAATCCCTTCATCTGGAGGCAGTTATGAGATTCTTCCTTGTGAAAGCAGTTAAAAGATATAATGAAGATCCCATATTCCTAAGGGACGTGACATGGTGATCACGCTCTGATGGGGTATGACATGGTGATCGTAGTCTGGAATATGGCATGATGATCCCACACCCTAAGGGATGTGACGTGGTGATCACACCTGATGGAGTATGACACAGCGATCATACTCCGGAACGTGGCAAGATAAGGAATGTGACATCTCGATAGAGTATGATATGGTGATTGTACTCTGGAATAGATAATGCTGCACTTGAGGACGGCGATACGTAATGCTCAAGTATAGGCAGATGAAGACACCCTAGGGACGGCAATACGTAATGCCTAGGTATGTTGAATGAAAGAAAAGTAAATTTTATATGATTGCATAAATTTCAAAGGCATGTGTAGAGATTATGTTTCCAGTACAATAATGCTATCATATTTTAATATGATGCAATTATTATTATTATTCATAGGATAATTCATGAATTGAATTTGTATAGACTCTCCCGAATGCCAAGTGTATGAGTAAAATAACCTTTGCTTTGGATAATATATTTTCGAACTATAAAATTAAATAGTTTATATAGCATGTTCACCTTTTTCATAATAAATCGAAGCAAACTGGAGATGACAATGATGACATTATGTATGGTAATTAGAGAATCCTACTGAGAATTTATAATTCTCACTCCTATTTCTGTGTTATCTCCAGATAGTTCGAGAAGTTGCAAAGACAGCTGAAGTTGCTGTCAGTTAAGGTTTGCTTAGGTAACCGTAACAACTCCTGAGTATGGTACTATGACTTAAGCATAGTACTGTACGAAGGAGGACGTTACAAAATGGTATCAGAGCCTGGTTCGTCCTACCCGGACCTGGGATGGGCTGATTATGCTTCCAAGGAGGCATATTTTGAAATTTTAGAAAGCCCGTGCTTTAGGTCCTTGCATGAAAAGGACATAGATGTTTGTGCAGGGCAGCCCTGTTGTGTATTGTAGCTTCTCTATCGCACTTAACCTCATGTTGAGCCTGATCACCTCCATATGAAGTTCGGTGCATGCGGAGACCTACGGCATTCAACTGGCTTACTAGGGATAAAGGAATTTTGAGGGCAAAATTCTTTTTAAGGAGGGTAGTAATGTAATGCCCGAAAAATTTTAATCTAATTAAGTGTGATTTAAAATTATTAGTTATGATGGAATTAGATTAGGAATATAAGAAACCTCACAGAAAGTTTTCAAACCGGGTTACCGATTTAAGAGAAATCGGTAAGAGCTCGGTATTTTAAACTGTCGAAGCCTGACTAATAGAAATTTTTCTATGAGTGCCCTAGGATGGATGGCTAAGATTTGGCCAAATAACCCTCTCAAGTGGCGCCTTGATCAGCCCTTGATGATGGGAAGCCAAGCTAAATTGGAAAAGGGAGTGAAGTCCACCAATCACATGAAGCTTGCTACAAAAATCTTCACCTTTTCTCTTTCCCTTCTTGTCATTCTCGGTTACCAAAAGCTGCTGAAGCTCATCTCCTTTCTCTTCTCCTTACTCTCATTTCACTCCATCTTCATCCCTTCTTCAAGTCTCAACACAAGTTGCTTCCATCAAAGCCACTAAATCAACTCAAATTCAACTAGACAAGGTAGGATTCTACTTCTATTCTTGAATTATTTGCACTATGGCTGTATGAACTTGTACTCTTCTTCATGTATTTGATGATATATTGGATGTATTATGATGGATTATGATAGGATTAATATGAAATCTTGAGTTAGAATTATGGTTAGAAGGAGAAAAACTAGAAGGAATGGAGGATTAGGATGCTGTCTTGGTGAAAAGTCCACGGCAGTCTGGATGGCGGAGTGTATGGCACCGGCTACAGTTGGTTAAACTCGATGAAACTATTTTTAGATGAAAGTAGACATTCAGAGCTTTCCATACATATATCATATAAGGTTATTGGATTAGTATGGAAGGAGATATGAATTTTTGAAATTTGACCTAGGAATCAGGACTTTCATCCGGGCAGGTGACTTGAGGAGGGTATAACTCACCCTATACAACTCCAAATTGAGTGAAACCAACTTTGTTAGAAAGCTTACATATAGGGGAATATCCCAATATGAAATTTTAAGTTTGTTATGACCCCAATTGATCCCAGTGGTTTGAGGAAGTTACCCTATGTCCAAACCAGGCCAAAACAGGGTAGTTCAAGAAGGTCAAATTTCAGGACTTATAACTCGAGGTATACTTAAGCAAATCAAGTGAAACTTGTTGGAAATGAAAGCTTGTCCTATTAGCTTTGATATGATACCAATTTCGTATGATTCCACCCAGATTTCTATTTTTGGTGAATTTTCTCTTATAAGAGTGTAATTCGGGCTAGGGACATGTATGAAAACTAGACTAAGTTTAATCCATGTTGGAACTCGGGAAATGGTGAACTTAAGTTGAACTCGGAGATGTTGAACTCAGGATTTAGCAAATAGAGAGCTAGATCGGTGCATTTAGAGTTGAACTCTAAACCTAGTAAATGAGGGTCTAGGTCGGGAATACTCGAGGCTGAAGTCGGGACTCAGTAAAATAGAAGGCTAGGTCGGGAATAATTAAGGTCAAATTCGGAAGGATACACTTAAGGTTGGACTCGGAAGGATATACTTAAGTATGAACTTGGAAGGGTATACTTAATGATTGCACTCGGAACTTAGTAGTAAGAGCTAGATTGGGTATGTTCGATATTGAACTTGGACTTAGTAAATAGGAATTTACATTGGGTATGTTTAAGGCTGAGCTCGGAACTTAGTGGAGAGAGCTAGATCGGGTATAATTGATATTGAACTCGGGAATTAGTATATAGCAAACCCGATCAGGTATAGTTAACGTCGAAACTCGGGAATGAGCAAATAGGAAACTACTCTGACATAGTTAAAGTCGTAAATCGGAAATTAGGAAAGATGGGGTATGGTTAATGTCGGACTTCGGGAATTAGGAAAACATCCGTAAGAGCCTTGAGGACCAAATGGATTAAAGCAGGAAGTCGGGAATTTAGATAATGAATGCATTATCCCAGAATTCGGGAACCAAAACATGGAACTCCGGAAGTTGAAGCAGATATGACATCGGAACTCGGAAGTTGTTGGTGAGATCAAACTCGGGAACATCAATAGAAGATAAGAGTTTACGAGATAGCTTAAGACAAAGGATCTTAAACCTTGCACCTATGAATATTATTAAATTCTTAGGATTACTATAACGTTCTATCTCGAGTTTGCTGTTTGATTTAAAGTTTTCGGGCTGTCCGACACTATTCATAGGGAAGCGGACATGATCCAACAAGCTGCCGAAATATTCGGTAGAAATATAAAGAGGGTATCAATATTGATGTGTTAAGAATGATTTAAGTATGATATGAAGTATAATATTGATATTATGATGATTTCTGTTATGAATACTCATGATATGAACATATAGAATGTGAATCCCTTCATCTCGAGGTAGTTATGAGATTCTTCCTTGTGAAGGCAGTTAAAAGATATAATGAAGATCCCATATTCCTAAGGGACGTGACATGGCGATCACACTCTGATGGGGTATGACATGGTGATCGTAGTCTGGAATATGGCATGATGATCCCACACCGTAAGGGATGTGACATGGTGATCACACCTGATGGAGTATAACACGGCGATCATACTCTGGGACGTGGCAGGATAAGGAATGTGACATGATGATCACATCCCGATGGAGTATGACATGGCGATCGTACTCTGGAATAGGTAATGCTGCACTTGAGGACGGCGATACGTAACGCTCAAGTGTAGGCAGATGAAGACACCCTAAGGACGGCGAAACGTAACACCTAGGTGTGTTGAATGAAAGAAAAGTAAATTTTATATGATTGCATAAATTTCGAAGGCATGTGTAGAGATTATGTTTCCAGTACAATAATGCTATCATATTTTAATATGATGCAGTTATTATTATTATTCATAGGATAATTCATGATTTGAATTTGTATAGACTCTCCTGAATGCCAAGTGTATGAGTAAAATAACCTTTACTTCGGATAATATATTTTCGAACTATAAAATTAAATAGTTTATATAGCATATTCACCTTTTTCATAATAAACCGAAGCAAACTGGAGATGACAACGATGACATTATGAATGGTAATTAGAGAATCCTACTAAGAATTCATAATTCTCACTCCTATTTTCGTGTTATCTCCAGATAGTTTGAGAAGTTGCAAAGACGGCTGAAGTTGCTGTTAGTTAAGGCCCGCTCAGGTAACCGTAACAACTCCTGAGTGTGGTACTATGACTTAAGTATAGTACTGTATGAAGGAGGACGTTACAGAGAGGAGGCACAATCAACATGAAGTGAAGAGAGAAAATCTGATTCAAACATTAAAAGGGTGGTTGGCTATGTGTATTGTTATTGGCTGAAATTTTGTGGCCAATTTTTCAGCCAAGTCTCCCTCTCTTTGTAGCCTTTCTGGTGCCACCAAGGGATGATGAAATGGCTGAGTATTCAGCCATGGATTTGGGTGTGTAATTCTATTGATTCGGTTCCGACAGTTTAAAATACCGAAATCTTTTCGATTTCCTTTAAATTGGTAAATCGATTTAAGAAAGTTTCTATGAAATCTTCTATGCTTCTAATCTAATTCTCTCCCATCTAATCTCAATTATTTGCTAGTTAATTAACCCTAAATAAATATTTAGTCAGATTTTAATTAACCTTAATTATTCGATAAAAACCGAACAACTAGGCGAAAAACGACAAAAAATTCGGTGGATGTTAAAATAGGGATTCCCAAGTTGAGGTCTCGAAAACTCTCTGTAAGTTCCGTCTCCTTGATCATCGTCCATGCCACAGTTAAAGATTTTCTACTTAAGGTATCTGCCACCACGTTTGCCTTGCCAGGATGGTATTTTAACTCAAACTCATAATCTTTAAGAAATTCCATCCACCGTCACTACCTCATGTTTAATTCTTTCTGATCAAAAAGGTATTTCAAGCTTTTGTGATCAGAAAATACTTCAAACTTTACTTCGTAGAGATGGTGTCTCCATATCTTTAGAGCAAATACCATTGCCGCTAACTCGAGGTCATGCGTTGGATAATTTCTTTCATGAGTTTTCAATTGCCTGGAAGCATATGCGACGACGTTCCTGTTCTGCATTAACACGCACCCTAATCCTTTCTTAGAAGCATCATAGTAGACTTCGAACGGTCCATGAGGATTTGGCAGAGTGAGCACCGAGGGGCAGTTGTCAACTTTTCTTTTACATCATGGAAACTTTGTTCGCATTCGGGCATCCATTCAAATGGGGCGTTCTTCCTGGTTAACTTTGTTAGGGACAAGGCTATTTGAGAGAAGTTTTTAACAAATCTCCTATAGTATCCTGCTAGACCCAAGAAACTCCTGACTTTCGTAACTGTCATTTGTCGTTCCCAATTCAATACTGTGTCTACCTTACTAGGGTTTACAGAAATTCCTCCATGGGATACCACATGGCCAAGAAATTTCACTTCTTTCATCCAAAACTCACATTTGGATAGCTTGGCATAGAGTTTCTTCTCTTTGAGGATTTGCAGAACTAATCGCAAATGTTTTCCGTGCTCCTGCTCCGTCTTTGAGTAAACAAGTATGTCATCAATGAATACCACCACAAATTTATCAAGATATGGTTAGAATATATGATTCATGTAATCCATGAATATTGTTGGTGCATTCGTCAACTTGAAAGACATCACAGTGTATTCATAATATCCATAGCGAGTCCGAAACACCATCTTCGGAATATCTTCTTCTCGAACCCGAATCTGGTGATACCCCGACTGTATATCAATCTTGGAAAATACCGTAGCCCTTTGCAGTTGATCCATAAGGTCATCAATCCTTGGTAATGGATACTTGTTGTCACCTTATTCAACTGGCTATAATGCACACATAGTTGCATGCCCCCATCTTTCTTCTTAACTAACAAAATTGGGGCCCCCATGGTGATGCACTTGGCCTAATAAATCTCTTTTCCAGGAGTTCTTTGATCTGCTTTTTGAGTTCGGTTAGCTCCAGTGGTGACATTCGATACGATCTGCTTTTGTTTTTCTTGAAGACAAGAATATGTGTAAAAGTCCAAACCTTTTGGAACATGAAGCTTTTAAGTCATAAAAAATGAGGACTTGTCACTTTATGTTATAAAGTTTCAAACTTCAATCAAGAATGTAACTTTTAAATCATAAAGTTGTAGATTTGCACTTTAATCTTGTGAACGTTGAACCCTGAGATGAAAATGTTAAGTGAAGTTCTAAGCTTTCTTCAAGAATGTCACTTTTTAATCATAAAAGTGTGGACTTGCAACTTCTAATTTATAAAGTTATGTCTTGAGTCAAATTAATGTATAAAGTGTCAACTTTCATAAAGAACAAGACTTTCTAACTTTAAAGTTAATGTCTTGTATCATTATTTCATAAAGTAGGAATCTTTTAGACTTTAAGACAGCTTTAAGTCATAAAGTTGAGGCCTTGAGGGTCTCAGAATAATTAAAAGTGTTAACTTTTATAAAGAACAAGATTTTCTAGTTCTAAAGTTAATATCTTGCATCATTATTTCATAAAAAATGAATCTTTAAGACAAGAGCATAATTTTAGAGGCACATACTTTCTTAAAGAATGAAATTTATAATTACTTTATAAAGAATGATAACTTTTATAACATTTAAGGTAAGATCTTGTTATGTTAATGATAAAAACTTGAAACTTTGCAACTCGAATAAGTTAAAAATCACCCTTGGTGATTAGTGAACATGGTGTTGTTGGGTTCATGAGTGCGGTTATGCATTGTCATGACCCAAGGACTAGAGGGATCCTGAAATCTTTGGGAACAGAAGTATGATTAGGGCCTCTGAGCATACCATGAACTTAGGGATCACTAAGTGTACTATCTCAAGGAAACGAAACAATTACCTAACTTAGTTAATTTAAACAAGTGTTCCATAAGACATGTACATAAGTAAAGAGTCATTTCACATAAAGACTAATTAACTAAAAACTACATACACATTTATTCTAATTATGTGATTCTCTTATGGATAACCATGAGAAATCATATGATGGTTCATAAGACTTTTCACAAAGAATAACACAACTATGAACCCTTTAGAGTATGAATGTATGATGCCAATAGGCATGATGTATGACGAGTTTGATTGAGCATTGTCTCGTGATTGAATGATTGGTGTGCTGATATGAGATGAATATAATGGACTATTAGTTGAACGTGTTATGAGTGGCATTTCAAGGAAGCTCCGGTCTAGCCATCATGCTGCCAGATTTCTATCAAAATTATGGACTTAGTCATATCATTGCATGTGTCTTGTCAAAGAATTACTATGCATGTGAAGTATAAGGATAAGAAAAGAAAGAATGGGATGTGACCTTTCGATCACTTTTTAAGGGAAGTGAGAGACGATGATCCACAAAGACTCAAGGAACCTCTATGGGGGAGGCAAGGGTGATATGAAGGACCCTCCAACTTAGAGGTAACCAATATCAGCTTAGTCTAATTTGGTTTAGTACTGCGTGATGATAGTCACGAAATGAGCTCATGTCCAAAAGCAATCTATTTCAAAGGAAAAGTAAAGAATGCTAAGCATGTGCTAAATATAAAAGTAAAGTTAAAGAAAGACTTAGGTCTAGTCTAAGAAGTTAATATGAATGTGCATGCATCTTCATTCTCTCATTTGTATGGTCATGAATGTTTATACTACGCTCTCATATGTATATGTTCTTATATTGTAGCTTCGAGTTTCTTTATATTATGTTTACATGAGGAAGATTAAAAGAAACCTGTTTCGGAAACCTATGTTTCCAAACCTTATAAAAATAGAACTTATATATGCTCACTATTTTCATAATTAAACCCGTAGTGGCTGGGAGGACGATGATGACACCTCAATGGTCTAGTCGGGATCCTACTGAGAAATCTTGTATTTCTCACTCCTACATTTCCGTGTCATCTTCAGACGGAGCTAATGGCATCCATGGTAGCACTTCTAATGGTACCTAACTGGATAAGACGAGGACCTGCCATGTTTCTTCACCTAGTTAAGGAGGATCGAGATAACAATATAGTGTTTTCACCTTCTTGAGAGCCCTAGTTGGGCAGTTTATGTGTAATTAAGAGCATGTGGGAAGTCATGCTACTTAATTTGACTTATTACATATGTGATAATTATTAATGTCATGATGACTCTTGATTATCTATGATTACATTATTGGGCTAAGACATTGTGTTGTGTTATTTCAATTTTGTCATACGACTTTCTAGTAACTTCGCGATATGAGAAACAACGTCCATATTTATGCAGGTAAGCAAGGGCTTAAAGGCTTAGTTTTCAAGCATAAAGGCTTTACAAAAGAAAAAAAAAATTCTCCAAGCTATTTTCGTATATTACACTAAGTTCAACTAAAAGAACTTCTGCTAATTAAGAGTAACAACTAGTAACGCTATAAAATGACTTAAGTATAGTATGGTATTATTAGGATGTTACATGTTACTTGATGGGACATGGGTGAAAGGTGTAACACCCTCCCAAGTACAGTACTGTGCTTGAGTCATAATACCACACTCAGAAGTTATTACGGTTACCTGAGCGGGCCTTAACTGACAGCAACTTCAGCCATCCTTACAACTTCTCGAACTATCTAGAGATAATACGAGAATAGGAGTGAGAATTATAAATTCTCAAGAGGATTCTCTAATTATCATACATAATGTCATCGTTGTTATCTCTAGTTTGCTTTGGTTTATTATGAAAAAAGTGAACATGCTATATAAACTGTTTAATTTTACAGTTCAAAAATATACTGTCCGAAGCAAAGTTTATGTTACTCATACACTTGACATTTGGGAGAGCCCATACAGGATCAATTCATGAATTATATTATGGATAGTAACTGAAACATAATAAAATACAATAGTATCAATATACTGGAGACATAACATCTGCACATAACTTTACTTGTACTTGAATTTATGCATATACATAAAATTTACTTTTCTTTCTTTATCTTCCTTTAGTTGTTACACATATTCCAGAGTATGATCGCCATGTCATACTCCATCGGGATGTGATCCCCATGTCACATTCCTTAGAAATATGTTCTTCCTGCCATGTCCCAGAGTATAATCGCCATGTCATACTCCATCAGAATATAATCGCCATGTCACATTCCTTAGGGTGTGGGATCATCATGCTATATTCTAGAGTATGATTGCCATGTCATACCTCATCAGAGCGTGATCGCCATGTCACATTCCTTAGGAATATAGATTCATCATCATATCTTTCATCATAAAATCTTTACATGCCACCATAAATTTTTTGGTACTTATACTAGCTAGGTCATGCCATGCCTCATGTAAACCCGGTTCCCTATACTCACACTAGCTAGGTCGATGCCATGCCTCATGTGAGTGGGGTGCTTGCATATGCTTTAATTTTTAGTCTTTAGTCTTTAGCCTTTACTGCCCTTGCGTAGCCTGATCTGGGAGTGAGCTCGTCAGCTCAACTCGTGACCGTCGTCATACAGACTAACCCACAGGGGACCCACGTGCCTCTAGTCTTAGAGGGATCTCATTTTGGTCATGTGCCTCTAATTGAAGGGATCTCTTCTAGTCACGTGCCTCAAATTGAGGGATCTCATCTGACCACGTGCCTTCAATATAGAGGGATCTCATCTGACCACATGCCTCCAAGGTAGAGGGATCTCATAGTTTTAGCTGCCTTCACAGGGAGGGATTCAAAGTGCAACAGCCTCCAAGTGAAGGGATTCACATTTCATATATTTATGTCTTTTCATTCTCATGCATAATCAAGCATAGACATGCTGAATACACTTATACATATACTTCATCAATTATTTTGATATACCTCATATCATACTTATACCATTTTTGCATATAGAATTTCCAAATACACATTCATAATCATATAGCTGTTCATATCATAAATTTCTTGAAATATAAACACTCATAGTTTCATAGACTTCTGCCGTAAATTCGGCAGCATAACGGATCAGATCCGTTTCCCCATGAATAGTGCCAGTTCTCATGGATAAATCAGTCATAACAGTTTAATCAATCTAACATATCCATCAATGTAAAATTTGCAATCATCAACTTAAGCCTTATATGCTCACTAATACTTGTGAAACCATCAATTTGGTCATTTCTGCCAATTCTATTTACTTCTGCCCGAATTTTGTACAATTCACCTTTACTTCTATTCAACTCATTTAAACTTGAATTTTGGATAGATCATAGCTCTATGTGTCTAGTTTTCAACCCTTTTAGTCCCATCTCATTTTGATATGTGTAGCTCATGATATTTAAATTTTCCTTTAGCCTATTTGGTCACTGGTCCGAATTATAATCTTGAAAGTAAAAATTCAATAAAAATCGAAAGTAAATCCAAATCATACGAAATTGGTGTCATATCAAAGGTAACAGGACACCTTTTATTTTCAACAATTTCATTCCATTTGCTTCAGTATAACTCGAGTTATAAGTTCTGAAATTCGACCTTTTTGAACTACCCTATTTTGGCCTGGTTTGGACATAGGGTAAATTCCTTGAACCACTAGGAACAATTGGGATCATAACAAACTCGGAATTTCATAATGGGATGTTCCCCTATGTGTAAGCTTTCTAACAAAGTTGGTTTCACTCAATTTGGAGTTGTGTAGGGTGAGTTACACCCATCTCAAGTCACACTGCTCGGATGAAAGTCCTGATTCCAAGGTTAACCTTCAAACATTCATATCTTTCTCAATATTAATCCAATGCATTATATGATATATGTATGGAAATCTCTGAATGTCTACTTTCATATAAAAATAGTCTCATCGAGTTTAACCGGCTGTAGGCGGAGCCGTACACTCTGCCATACGGACTGTCATGGGATTTCTCACTTAGGCAGCATCCCAATCCTCCGCTTCTCCTAATTTTCTTCTTCTAACTCTAATTTCAACTCAAGATTTTATATTAATCCAACCATAATCCATCACATACATCCAATATATCATCAAATACATGAAGAAGAATAGAATTTCATACAGCCATAGTGCAAAGAATTCAAGAACAGAAATGGAATCCTACCTCTTTGGAGTGTGATTTTGCTAGGTGTTAAGCTAAGTGTTGAAGCTTGAATTGATAGAATCTTGTTAAGCTTAGAGGAGTGATGGAGTTGGTTAAGAGAAGAGAAGAAGAAGGCTGGAACAAGAGGAAGAGGGAGGCGTAAATCAACCAGAAATGAGAAGGGGAGTCTGACTTAAATACACGAGGGTAGCTGGAATTGTGAGTGTTGATTGGTTAAAATTTTGTGATTGAAGTTCGGCCATATCTCCCGCTTTTGTAGCTAACTTGCTCTCCACGTTGTCCCAAAAGTGGAACTTGCTTGAATTCTATATGAAATCGGAACTCGTCTCGATTCTACTTAAATTCAGAACTTGTGATGAAATCGGATATCGGAAATCTTTTCTGGTTTATTCATCACTTGGAAGCAAAGTGGGATGTCGGAAATAATACAGCACACAATCACATAATCTCGGAACTCCCAATTTAAACTTGGGAACACCAATAGAAATGGAAAGCTCTTGGGAATAAACTCGGAGATCGAAACTCGTGTACGACGGGAAATCAACTCAAAGATCTGAACTCATGTCCATTCTAGTTGAGTTCAACTCCAAGGACGGAGCTCTTCACATTGAACCCGGGGGTTGCTACTTGTGACCATATCGTAAACTATCAACTCGGAAGTCAAAAAACCTATATACTTTATTTTGGAACATAAAGTCGGAAGTCAGAAATGAGTGAATACTGCATATGGTTAAGGTCGGAACTCGAGAATTAGGAAACCTTATACCCAAACCCCGGAAGTCGAAAATTATGCACAATATACTTTAACTCAAAGTCGGAGATTGTAACTCAGAAGCCACTCCATTTAACTCGAAACTAGAACATGAAGTCGGAAATCAGGAATGATCAAAACTGAAGAGGAAATCAAAAATTAGACATGAAGTCGGAAATTATGCTGAAATTCGAAGACGAACTCGTAAGTCAGAAATTATCCATTTTATGTGAAATTTGAAGATGAAGTCGGAACTTGGAACTCGTTAGGAATGTTACATTACCACCCTCCTTAAAAAAAAAATTTGTCCTCAAAATTTAGTCACAACACTAACTATTTATTGCCATATGAGTTTGGTGAAAGAGTTGGTATAAGCACATAGAAAGCCGATAAGCATAATCGAAGAAAATACAGCAAACCCATATACATAACTCAACATAGCACAGTTAGCGAAAAGTGGATCTTTGTCCTGGGTTATTCCTAATTTTGTTTTAGCTCCTCTAGGGAAGTAGTCCTTTCCACTTTCAACATTGGATGTTATGGCTTAGGAATAGGTAGCTGATGGCCGGGGCATTCTCTAATCATGTGTCCTGGCTTTTCACACTTAAAGCATACCTTCTGCCCAGCCAAACAAGGCCTTCCTCCATGATACCTTCCACACTTTGAACATTCTTGCTTAGTGGTTAGCCCCTATGGCTACTTACCTTCATTTCCATTAGGTTGAAATGGCTTCTTTGGTGGGGGAATATACTGAAACTCCTAGTCTTCAGGTGCCAGCCTCTTTCCACAAACATCCATCCTAGTATCAGCGAGCTTCTTGTTATATTCTTCAACTAATTGACTTTTGTTTGCTAATGCAGCGAAATCTCTTATCTCCATTGGCCCCACCGAGGCTAAAATGTCTGCATTTAGTCCTACTTCAAATTTGATGCATTTCCAGTTTTCATTAGGGTTACGCTAATAGATGGTGGAAAATTTACAGAGTTCTTCGAACTTAGCAATATACCCTGAAACACTCATATTTCCTTGTTGAAGCTTCATAAACTCCAATTCCTTAGCATTTCGCACTGATGCTGGGAAATATTTCTGATAAAATGCCTCCTTGAATATATCCCATGTGATATCAACTTGGGGTTCCCCCAACAATCTCTTCATGCCATTCCACCAAAACTCGGCATCCGCTTCCAACATATAGGTGGCAAAGGCCACTTTCTGCCGATCAGTATAGGTCAAGATAGAAAATTTAAGATAGTCCAGGTCTACTCCTAGGCCGTGTGGATTTCCTCCATGGCTGGTCTAGGGCTGCCTACCCAACTGGTCCATCATTTGATGAGCTACAGCGGCCTGCTCCTGCATTGCATGAGCTGTTTCATGCATCGTGTCCATAAAATTAGTAGGGTCTTCTAGAGTAGGTACAGTTCGTGGCCTACCACACCCCCTGGAAGCCATTAGTTCCTAATCACATGCAACGAAACATTGAGTTGATCAAGCTCAACAATAAGTTAAGTGTGATAGCAACTAATAATATTCACAGTTAGGTGGTCATACATATCAAATTCCCTATATCTTATCTGAACAGATAAGATTCGTCACATGACACTAGCTAAAGATTCCAGAGTGCACTAGAAACGTAGTCAGTCCAAATCCTCAGGTTCGGGGAGGATCGAACTGCTCTGATACCATTAATGTAACACCCTCCCAAGTACAGTACTATCCTTGAGTCATAACACCACACTCAGGAGTTGTTACGATTACCTGAGTGGACCATAACTGACAGCAACTTCAGCCGTCCTTACAACTTCTCGAACTATGTGGAGATAACACGGAAATAGGAGTGAGAATTATAAATTCTCAGTAGGATTCTCTAATTATCATACATAATGTCATCATTGTCATCTCCAATTTGCTTCGGTTTATTATGAAAAAGGTGCACATGCTGTACAAACTGTTTAATTTTATAGTTCAAAAATATAATGTCCGAAGCAAAGTTTATTTTACTCATACACTTGGCATTTGGGAGAGCCCATACAGGATCAATTCATGAATTATATTATGGATAGTAACTGAAACATAATAAAATGTAATAGCATCAATATACTGGAGATATAACATCTGCACATAACTTTACTTGTACTTGAATTTATGCATATACATAAAATTTACTTTTCTTTCTTTATCTTTCTTTACTTGTTACACATATTCGAGAGTATGATCGCCATGTCATACTCCATTGGGATGTGATCGCTATGTCACATTCCTTAGGAATATGTTCTTCCTGCCACGTCTCAGAGTATAATCGCCATGTCATACTTCATCAGAATGTGATCGCCATGTCATATTCCTTAGGGTGTGGGATCATCATACTATATTCCAAAGTATGATCGCCATGTCATACCCCATCAAAGGTAATCGCCATGTCACGTTCCTTAGGAATATAGATTCATCATCACACCTTTCATCATAAAATCTTTACATGCCACCATAAATTTTTTGGTACTTACACTAGCTGGGTCATGCCATGCCTTATGTAAGCCCGGTCCCCTATACTCACACTAGTTGGGTCGATGCCATGCCTCATGTAAGTGGGGTGCTTACATATGTTTTAATTTTTAGTCTTTAGTCTTTAGCCTTTATTGCCCTTGCGTAGCCTAATCTAGGAGTGAGCTCGTCAGCTCAACTCGTGACCGTCGTCACACAGACTAACCCACAGGGGAGCCACGTGCCTCTAGTCTTGGAGGGATCTCATTTTGGTCACGTGCCTCTAATTGAAGGGATCATTTCTGGTCACGTGCCTCAAATTGAGGAATCTCATCTGACCACATGTCTTCAATATAGAGGGATCTTATCTGACCACGTGCCTCCAAGGTAGAGGGATCTCATAGTTTTAGCTGCCTTCACAGGGAGGGATTCAAAGTGCAACTTGTAACACCCTAATAAACCCATACTACGCTTAAGTCGTATTACGGCATTTTATTAGTTGTTACTTATGCTCGTGGAAAACTAATCTTTGCTTGAAATTAAGTTACGCGGAAAATACGATAAGATTTTTCTTTGAAATACGTCATCGCTTTGCAGCGTTTTGAAAAGTAAAGCCTTGAACGAGAAGCTAGACAAAGAAAGAGCGTGTCGCATAAAATACGTACTCCAATATCATAAAACAAGAGAAAGGTAAATGAATAGTAATTCACAAATACATTGCATTATATAGCAAAATCATTACATCGATATGGGTTCATAATATATAGACATACATATATATCAACATTACATCAAAGGAGGCTCATGGTCAGGCCATAGTCCAAATACTAGATACAAACTAAAATCGACATCGTTCGGCACAAAAGAGATGAATGAAGATGCAGAGCTACGGCGACGACAAGTCCACATCAGCAATCGTCTGACATCCCATGTCATACACCCGCTCACAGTGTCGAGGATCCATGCTCTGCTGCACCGGATGCTCCATCGAGATCTGGTGACGATACGGGAGAATAACTAGGGTGAGAAATGGAATTTCTCAGTAGGACTCGAACCCGACACGAAAGTGTCATCGTCATTGTCCCAGCCACTTCGGTTTTATTAATGAAAATAGTGAGCATGCATAAGGTTCAATTCTTGGATTTTCGAAATCATGAATATCCGAAGCGGGTTCAATTTTAACATAATCTATAATCACTTACATCATCATATACATGAGCACAAATATAATTACATAAAACATGCATGTTCAAGCTATAAGATTCTCTTAACTTCTTCCCCTTTTAGGGTTTTGGACCGAAGTCCCTTTTCTTTTCTTAACTTGACTTTATCTTTTCACCCACTAAACATAAGTGGTAATGAGCTCATACCGTGGCCATCACCACCATAGAATTTCGGTACTTACACTAGCTGGGTCATGCCATGCCTCATGTAAGACCTATCCCCTATACTCACACTAGCTGGGTCATGCCATGCCTCATGTGAGTCGTGGGTGAGGGGAGCTTAAATTAGGTCACCTTCCCTTTTGAAGGATCATACCCTTAGTTCATCTTTTTCTTATTAAAGCTTATGAAGCAAAGTTATTCTAATTCTCTTCCACATTTAGGTGTTACGTATCGCCGTCCCCAAATGTGGTTCCTTTATTAATCACCTCTGGGCGTTACGTATCGCCGTCCCCAGGGTGTTCATATTTATTAATCCTTTCTTGTATAGCATTAAGCATCATGTCATCCACATATCATATGCATATCATCCTCATTCATTATCATATCGTCATCATATCATTATCATTCTTATCATCATTGTATCACTATCATAATCATCATCATATCACATCATCATCATCATGATCATCATCATATCACATCATCATCATCATATCATATCATCATCATTATTTATCATCATCATAGCATCATGCTTGCACATAAACATAGGCATATTCTCAAGCAAAGTTTTATGATCTTAACTTAGTAAATTTAGTGCAAGCTTTTAATTGAGGTTACCTCTTGTATAAATGCTCTTATTGGGCATAGAGCCACTTTCATCCACTATCCTTTTTGAAACTTTTAAGTTGAATTATGAAGGTTTGCCAATACTTAATGTGAGGGTCTTAATGTTTTAAAGCTTATTTCCCATTAACTTTTAAATTTTACCATAACCAGTTTTACTTTTACGGTGGGGCAGTAACTTTGAAAATTCACCATAATTTCATCTTTTACTCTTTTGTTTCGAATTTTGGTATGGTTATATTCTCTGAGTCTATTTTTAAACAAAAGAAGTCCCACTCAAAAATTCATTTTGTAGCTTGAGTTATGCACATTTTATTCTAACTGTTCAGGATTGAAAGTTCATCTCGGGTTAGTGGCTTGTCCACTTCACTGGGAGTTCCTCACATAGAATCTGACAAAACTGTTTTATGGGAGTGTTCCTCTATGTCTTAGCTTTCTAACAAACTTCGTCCCACTCAAAAATGTTATGTATAACTTGAGTTATGCACGTTTTATTACCCACTGCCCGGACAGAAACCCATCCAGGAACAGCAGACTTTGAAAATTCATATCTCTCTCGTTTTAAGGCCAAATCTTGCATATTTTATATATATAAAAAGCTCTTTGAGTCTATTTTCACAGCAAATTAGTTTCGTTCCATTTTGAGTTTTTTAAAGTGAGTTATGCCATACGCTTTATAGACTGCCAGAATTCCAGCTTAACTAGTTTTTAAGTTTTACATATCAATCTTGTGGAAATGTTGCTATACCACTTCAAATCACCACTTTTATGTTTTATCTCATCATCATACTCAAAGTTTTAGTCACCAAATCAGTATTTTAAAACAAAATAAAGCAAGATACATAAAACCATCATGCCACATATTCTCACTTTAAAACAACACTTTCAACAAGGCAAGAAAACTCATAGGGCAAGAAATGGTCATGAGACCTTGAAACAAGTCCTAAAACCACCTAGCTATAAAGAGCTTAGGAGTTCTAGAGCTTGAAAATACATGAGAAAGAAGAGTTAGAGTCACTATCACAAGGATTTCTCTTGACAAGTTTGAAGAATGAGAATGGTTGGAGATGGCCTTCTCCTCCTCCTTGAGCTTGATAGTGGGGCTTGTGTATGAGTGGCTTTGTTTCTCCGAGGACCAAAAATGGTAGTCCTTGAAGGGATGGTGATGGTGGTGATGGGAGATGAGGGTGATGGTGGTAGAAAAGTGAGGACTTAGGGTAGGAAGACAAGAAGAAGAGTAGGAAGAACAAAGAGAGGTCTAGAGAGAGGTGAGAGCTTTTTGTGTGTATTCTTGAGAGAGGGAAGGCTGAAGGTGGCGCAAATGAGGGGGGAAAGGTGAGGTGACTTTTGCTTCTTACACAAGCTAGGGAGTGGAAAAACCTTGGGGCAAAAGAGAGTGTTGTGTTTCCTTTGAGTCTTGGCACTTGGGTAAAGACTTGTAGGTGTTTCTTTTTAAGTGGTTAAAAGCATGTTCTATCCTAGGATTGGCATTGGATGATTGTGATCACTCCAAGTGTCACAATCTTGATGGAGAAGAGTGGATTTTTTGTCATGACTCAAGGAATCTACTAACATGGACTCTTGATCTAATGGTGCATGATGAGAAGACAAATGGGTGGTTGGATTTTGCTCTTGCCCTTGGCCAAGATTTGGTGTATCAATTAAGAAAATTTTTTAAATCTTCAAAGCTATGAGAATTACATAAGTTGTTAATCAATTCGATTAGTTTAATTGCTCTTTAACCGATTTCGGTTAATTACATCTTTAAGACATTTTTCCTCTTAAAAGAATTGATCTTATGAATTATGTAATTAGGGTTTAGAATTAATCTATCTCAATTGGTAAGGTAAAACAATTGTCTTGTACTTAATTAATAAGATTGGATTAGCTTAATTACATTTCTAAGCTACGAATTAATGAGGTTCGAATAATTAGGTTTTAATTAAACCATTTAGTGCATTATGATTCAATTATTGACTTGGCTCAATTCACTAAGCTCTTGCTCATCGAGATTAGCCGATTAATTCTCAGTTAATCGTTAACCTCTCTAATTAGCCAGGATCACTAAACTAATTAGCTTAGAAAAAAATTGGGGATGTTACACAACTGCCTCCAAGTGAAGGGATTCACATTTCATATATTTATGTCTTTTCATTCTCATGCATAATCAAGCATAGACATGCTGAATACACTTATACATATGCTTCATCAATTATTTTCATATACCTCATATCATACTTATATCATTTTTGCATATAGAATTTTCACATACACATTCATAATTGTATAGCTGTTCATATCATAAATTTCTTGAAATATAAACACTCATAGTTTTATAGACTTCTGCCATAAATTCGGCAGCATAACAGATCAGATCCATTTCCCCATGAATAGTGCTAGCTCTCACGGACAAATCAGTCATAACAGTTTAATCAATCTGACATATCCATCAATGTAAAATTTGCAATCGTCAACTCAAGCCTTATATGCTCACTAATACTTGTGAAACCATCAATTTGGTCATTTCTACCAATTTTATTCAGTTCTGCCCGAATTTTGTACAATTCACCTTTACTTCTATTCAACTCATTTAAACCTGAATTTTGGATAGATCATAGCTCTATGTATCTAGTTTTCAACCCTTTTGGTCCCATCTCATTTTGATATGTGTAGCTAAAGATATTTAAATATTGTCTCAGCCTATTCGATCACTAGTCCGAATTATACTCTTGAAAGTAAAAATTCACTAAAAATCGAAAGTAAATCCAAATTATACGAAATTGGTGTCATATCAAAGCTAAAAGGACAACCTTTTATTTACAATAAGTTTCATTCCATTTGCTTTAGTACAGCTCGAGTTATAAGTCCTGAAATTTGACTTTCCTGAACTACCCTATTTTGGCCTGGTTTAGACATAGGGTAACTTCCTTGAACCACTAGGAACAATTGGGGTCATGACAAACTTAGAATTTTATAATAGGATGTTCCCCTATGTGTAAGGTTTCTAACAAAGTTAGTTTCACTCAATTTGGAGTTGTGTAGGGTGAGTTACACCCTTTTCAAGTCACACTACCCGGATGAAAGTCCTGATTCCTAGGTTAACATTCAAAAATTCATATCTCTCTCAATATTAATCCAATGGCCTTCTATGATATATGTATTGACAGATCTAAATGTCTACTTTCGTATGAAAATAGTCTCATTGGGTTTAACCAGCTGTAGGCGGAGCCGTACACTCCACCATACAGACTGCCATGGGATTTCTCACTTAGGCAGCATCCCAATCCTCCACTTCTCCTAATTTTCTTCTTCTAACTCTAAATCCAACTCAAGATTTTATATTAATCCAACCATAATCCGTCACATACATCCAATATATCATCAAATACATGAAGAAGAATAGAATTTGATGCAGCCATCGTGCAAAGAATTCAAGAATAGAAATGGAATCCTACCTCTTTGGAGTGTGATTTTGCTAGGTGTTGAGCTAAGTGTTGAAGCTTGAATTGATAGAACCTTGTTAAGCTTAGAGGAGTGATGGAGTTGGTTGAGAGAAGAGAAGAAGAAGGCTGGAACAAGAGGGAGAGGGAGGCGTAAATCAGCCAAAAATGAGAAAGAGAGTCTAACTTAAATACACGAGGGTAGTTGGAATTGTGAGTGTTGATTGGTTGAAATTTTGTGATTGAAGTTCGGCCAAGTCTCCCGCTTTTGTGGCTAAATTGCTCTCCACATCGTCCCAAAAGTGGAACTCGCTTGAATTGTATATGAAATCAGAACTCGTCTCGATTCTACTTAAAGTCGGAACTCATGATGAAATCGAATATCAGAAATCTTGTCTGGTTTATTCATCACTTGGAAGCAAAGTGGGATGTCAGAAATAATACAGCACACAATCACATAATCTCGAAACTCCCAATTTAAACTCGGGAATACCAACAGAAATGAAAAGCTCCTGGGAATAAACTCGGAGATCGGAACTCGTGTACGACGGGAAATCAACTCAAAGATCTGAACTCATGTCCATTCTAGTTGAGTTCAACTCCAAGGACGGAGCTCTTCACATTGAACCTGGAGGTCGCTACTTGTGACCATAGCTTAAACTATCAACTCGAAAGTCGGAAAACCTATATACTTTATTTTGGAACATAAAGTCGGAAGTCGGAAATGAGTGAATATTGAATATGGTTAAGGTCAGAACTCGGGAATTAGGAAACCTTCTAACCGAATCTCGGAAGTCGGAAATTATGCACAATATACTTTAACTCGAAGTCGGAGATTGTAACTCGGAAGCCACTCCATTTAACTCAAAACTAGAACATGAAGTCAGAAATCAGGAATAATCAAAACTGAAGAGGAAATTGGAAATCGGACATGAAGTCGGAAATTATGCTGAAATTCGAAGACGAACTCGTAAGTAGGAAATTATCCATTTTATGTGAAATTCGAAGATGAAGTCGGAACTCGGAACTCATTAGGGATGTTACAAAAGGTGGAGATTGGATTACTTGCCACCTATATGCATGCTAGTGGTTGGTTGGAAGAGATATGGAGTACCGCTATTGTCGACTTCAATATGTCATACATTGAATATGGGGTAACTAGGATTGTTCCAATAATAGAAATCAAGCAAAAGCATGCCTGGTTTTTCTTGAAGACATTGACATGGAATCTTTGGGCAAAAATTGATTTTTCCTTCAACATGAAAGTTTTAAAGTTATATGCATACAAAACCAATTTAAGAAATGTTATTGAAAGATTAGAGAAGATAGGGCTCAAAGATCAGTGCAGTGACAGTGTACCAAAGCTTGACCTTGAGGACAAGGTCAATTTTAAAGGGGAAGGTAATGTAATGAGTATAACTGGCCCATTGGGCCCAACCGGTGAAGGACTCTTTTGGATTCATACCAAGGGTATTAAAACAGAGAACAAAGCATGGGAAATCATCATGACTGTTGCAGTATTGCCTTCCCTCAGATAATTCTCCTTCCCTCTGTTTTCCTCTCTTTTGTATTCCTATTTTGATATTCTTCTTCTTCGTCTTGGTTTAGGTCCAATGAAACTTGTCAAGTAGAGAGTGATCTGTCCCATCTCTATTACTCATACATTACCTCTAATTCCACTGTAATTTCCTTTACATTGTAATTCTCTATTTCATTGAGACATTGTTACTCTTGTTGTTGGACTCATTGATCAATTGAGGAATTATTTCTATAATTCATTTCCTATACTATTTCGTAAGACTTAAGAGGCAAGGTGTAACACCCTACCAATTTAATGTTATGCTTAAGTCATAGCATGAAATTCAGTAGTTGCATTACTGTGTTAATATTCCATTTATTTCCACTTGAAGAAGCATATTGTCGAGCACAGGAAATATCTAGGTAGAAGACGCAACGCTTCATACATAAGAAATATATTTGCCATCGCAAAGCATTAGAAGTAAATAAATAATAGAACAGAGAAAAAGAGTTAAAGTAATACAACATCCACTATATATATATATATATATATATATATGAAGGTAAAGCTTTAAATTTATGTACTGGTGCAAAAAGGTGGATACATATGTTGGGCTAGTACATACAAAAAGACATATGGCTTGTGTCAGTGGAGTGCAATCCTATCTGGTCCCCATGGGACGTTTCAAACTAGTGTCCCTACTAAACTACTACTCTCGTGGCCCAATGTCGAATACTATCAAAAGAGGGTCATACTGTACATTGTGGTCTGCTGGTCAACGTCTACTCTGACAGGTAACCGTTGGCCATACCATGCCCCGCTAGAGTGTAGTATGCATCAAGTCCAGAGGAAGAGGAGGGTGAATTAGAAGCTCGGATGGGTCGCTCTCATGGCTGAGCGGGATGTCCAGGACCACCTGTGGAGGTGAAGCTGGTGGAGTGGCTGTTAGGGCCACAAGTGCTGTGGGTGGTGGAGGAGATGGGGGTGAGCTACATGCAAAAGGATGGCAAAATATGGAATAGCAAGGTCAAATACGAGGTGAAACAAGGGAATCATGAAGTCTCTATGACTAAAAAGGTAAAGATGGAAAAGGCAAGAGCCAACTATATCAAGGATCTCAAGGAAAAGTACAGTCATCGCATCCATCACTAGAGTCTGAGAATAACGCAGAAAAATGAAACAAAGTGAGAATTTGAAGAAATTCTCAACAGGATTCGTGTGCTGTGTTATATTGACATCGCATTTATTCTCAGTTGCTTCAGGTTTTATTTGATTATAAAAAGATTAATATCAAAGTAAACTGCCCTCATTTATTAAGTTTAAGAAATACCTGGTCGGAAGCAGGATTCAATTTTACTTAAGACAGTAAAAACAGAGTAAGCAATTATATGACAATATATAGTATAAAGAGTAGAATGAATAAGTAGGTAATAGTAAAAGAACGTAATATTCAACTCATAAACAGCAAACATAACTATGAAATGCAATCATGTATGTGCTTATGAGTCCTCTTTTTTTCTTTAGTTCTTAAACTTGGTGTCATAAACTTTTCTGTTACTTGTCCCCTGAGAGTTCTTGGCCATACAACTACTACATAATAGTCTGCTTTTCAGGATCGGGCTTATTCATATACAAGAATGTTGGGTTTGCTTTCCCCAACCTTCCCACTGATATATTCCCCTTTACTTTAATCCAAGGCTAGCCCAAGCATTATAGAACCTTTCTCATGACATGACCCATATAAGAATTCATGCTAGTAGAACATGCATCAATGTATATTTCATGATTTATGCATAATTTTTGCCGAAATTCGACAGCATGTTGGATCATGTCCGCTTTTCCATGAATAGTGCCAGTACCATAGAGAATCAATTATTTAGAAAAATCACAACAATGCATTCACATATTAATATCAATCTCATAGAGATAATATTTGCACTTGAATTTAAGTTGTTGTTTACATACCTTCATTATGCCCAGTTTTTGTAAAATAAACCATAATTTCTATTTAATTCATTTGGACCTAAATTTTGAATATGTTAGAGTAATATTTGTCTAGTTTCCAACCCTTTTGATCCCATCTCATTTTGATACATATAGCTCAAGTTATTGGAAATTGACCTCGGACTACCCTGCAACTAGCCAGAATTGCATATTCAAAAGTAAAAATTCATTAAGGAACCTAGTTGAAATCATATGAAACTTATATCATATCAAATCTAACAGGAAAATTTTCATTTCCAACAAGTTTCACCTTATTTGCATAAGAAGAGCTTAAGTTATAAGCTCTTGAAGTTGACAAATCTGAACTGCCCTGTTCTAGCCCGAGTTGGACATAGGACGATTTCATTGAATTATTGGGAGTAATGGGATTGAATCTAGCTCTGAAATTTTTCTGGGATGTTACTCTATGTGTAAGCTTTCTAACAAAATTTGTTGAACTCAATTTTGAGTTATGTAGGGTGAGTTACACTCTCCACAACTCATACTACTCAATGGAGAACTTAGCATTCTTAGGTAAATTTAAAAATTCATAACTCTCTCAATACTAATCCAATGACCTTATATTTAATATGTTTGGAAAGCCCTAAATATCTAGTTTCATATAAAAATAGGTTCATCAAATTTTGACCTAAACAGCATTCTGCTTCTTTCTATTTCCTAATTCTCTCCTTCTAACTTCAATTCTAACTCAAAGATTCAAGTTAAACTAACCATAAACCATCATCTACACCCAATATAGCATCAAAGGAATAAAGAAAAATGAAATCTCATGAAGCTACAATCCAGAAAAGTCAAAACAAAATTTGGATCCTACCTCCAGATTAATGAGTTTCTTGATTAAGATTGATGTTTGTGGGTAAAGAAGTGGATGAGAGCATGAGAGGAAGTGAAATAAAGGAGGAGAAGAAGAAGAAAATGAAGGATAGGAGACAAAAGAGAGAGAAGGAGCCATAAAAACAAGGAGAAAGGAGAAGAGATTTTTTTTTCCTTTAAAGTAAGGAATAGTTGAAAAGAAAGCATGTGATTGGAGGAGAGGTTAAGTAGTGGATATGAAGCCAAGCTCTTCCTCATCTTGGGGCAGCATGTGGCATCGTCTTTGTGGGTAAGAGTGGCTAAGTTTTAGCCACTTACTCTAGGGTCTTAGGTGCATAATTTTGGTTGGTTCGGTTTTGATAGTTTAAAACACCGAATTTTTACCGATTTCTCTCAAATCGGTAAAATGATTTGGAAAATTTTTTTGTGAGGGTTTCCATATGTTTATTCTGTAACATCCACCTGATTTTTTTATCATTTTTCGCCTAGTTGTTCGATTTTTATCGAATAATTGAGGTTAATTAAAATTTAACTAAATATTTATTTAGGATCAATTAATTAGCAATTGATTGAGTTTAGAGTTAAGGGAATTAGGTTAGAAGTATAGAAGACTTCATAGAAATTTTCAAAAACCGATTTACCGATTTAAAGGAAATCGGTAGGATTTCAGTATTTTAAACTGTCAGAAACGAACCAATAAGATTTTACACTCAATAACCCTATATCAAGTGGCTGAAAACTCAGCCACTTAATGTAACACCTTACCAGACAAGTATTATGCTTAAGTCATAATAAATTATCTGATAAGTGATTACGTGTAGCGAGCTAATCCAAAATTCTATTTTCTGTATCATTAGTAATTATCCACAAAAAAGTGACTATTCGTGTAATAACATTTTCTGCTTGACGGCGGAATAAATACTAGTTAATTAGTATGCTGTAAATAACATGACATAAATAAAATTGCGATAAAGACGGAACTACTGTAAAATACATCTTAAACATATACATAGACTTTTGCTTTCAAAGTTTGTCAAAATGATACAGGGTAAAAAAAAATCAGGCCACTAACACAAAATAAAACGGCCGGTCCCTAAGAATAGTACCCTAGATTGTCCCCATGGGACATTTCATGTACTCCTCCTAATCTATACCCATCTATCCATGACCCAGACTGCCAAAAGAGGGCCATTCTGTACATCTACTACCGCTACAGCATGCCCACTATCTAAACAGAGTCCGAAGAAAGAAACCCATTCGCCATGGTGGCATCTGTAGGAGGGTGGCCCGCGCTAGGAGCAAAGGACGAGGAAGAGGAACTCGCCGCCTCAGACGGATCCTCCTCTGACATCAAGGCGGAAAGCATATGCTGCGGTGGTGAAGCAGGAGGGGCCATAGGAGCTGGGGCTACTGCTGGTGCTGGTGGAGGTGGAAGTGGATGGGCCATGTGAAGGGGAATGGCAATATACGGGACAGCAGGGTCAAAAAGTGGATGCATAAGCGGTACGGCAAAGTCTCTCTGGAAAAAGAAATAAAGACGGAACTGACACCTACCAGATATATATACAGAATCCAAGAACGGGTCGATGTGGATGAGGAGCTCAGGGAACTCAATGAACAGGACTCCTGTTGCTGCGTTCTCCATAGTCTGAGAATGACGCAGAAATACACAGTAGGGTGAGAAATAAAACTTTCTCAGTAGGAATTCCTAGTTTCTATACATCTGTCATCGCTGTCATTCCCAGTTGTTTTGGTCTTTCAATAGTTTCAAATGGTACAACACGATGATAATATTTAACTTAAATATTTATTTGTAAAACGTACACCGAAATAAGCTCAATTTTAATTAACAGATATACTAATGCAATTAAAACAGTAATTGTAAAGGAGCAATAGCATATTAAGAATAATAAGCAGGTATCTAGGACAGTCACTTAAGAAGTATTACACTGTACATATGAATGTGCAATTAGAAAATATATCTTATTTTTGAAGGCTTTCGTCTATTAGAACTTATTTCCATTCTTGGTCCCCTGGGAATCATTGGCCATATACTCTTGGGTAATAGTCCGCTTTTTAGGACCGAGCTCGTTCCTATACAAGATTACCGGGTTTACTTTCCCCGACCTTTCCATTGATCTATTCCCCTTAATTTGTTCTGGGGCTGGCCCAAGTGAAATGGAATCCTTTACAATATCATGAATTGAATGCACATGTAACTTGATTCTTCAAGTATCATATATTCATGCTATTTTAAATTACACAACATATGAATCTCTTACCGAAATTTGGGTAGAATAATAGATCGAGTCCGCTTTCCCATGAATAGTGCCAGACAACCAGTACCATTGTACAAACTTGCAATTCAATGTAGACCAGCAAATATGTATATATATTCATAGATTCATTCCTTAGTTTCAACTCAAGCATCAATATGGCTTTCAGTTTATTCTTCCTTGTCCTGCCCAGGTATTGTATACTCCACCCTTATTTCAATTTAACTCATTTAAATCTAATTTTTGGATATATTGTAGCCTTATGTGTCTAGTTTCTAATCCTTTTAGTCCCATCTCATTTGGATTTGTATAACACAGAATATAAATATTTTACCTCAGCATGCCCTGTTCTTAGCCGGAATTGGGTCCTTATAAGAGAAAATTCACTAAAAATAGAAAACTAGGTGAAATCATACGAATTTTATATAAAATTAAAGCTAACATAACAAGCTTTCAAATTAATTAAGTTTCATGTCATTTTCCTAAGTATATTTTGAGTTATGAGTCCTGAAACATTACCTTACTGGACTGCCCTGTTCTAGGCCAGTTTAAACCTAAGCCAACTTCATTGATATTCTGGGAACAAATGACAACGAATTAAATTCTGAAATTTTTATGGAATGTTCTATTATATGTTAGATTTCAAAAAAATTTCGTTTCACTCAATTTGGAGTTGTGTAGGGTGAGTTACACCCTTCTCAACTCATGCTACCCGGATAACAATCCAGATTACTAGGTGAAACTTCAAAAATTCATAACTAATTCTATACTAATGCAATGGCCTTATAATTTATATGTATGGAAAACCCTAGATGTCTAGTTTCATATAAAAATAGATTCATTAAATTTAATCTGCTGTAGGAGGAATTGTACTCTCCGCCGTACGGACCGCCAAGGAAAAACCCTAACAGCTTCTTGGTTTGTCTCCCTTCTTCAAGGTATTTGCTATCAATTTCAATTTTAATCACAACATACATGCAAAATTAATCATAAACCATCATCATCACTCTACATAACCTCAATACCTCAAGTTATACATGATCACCATTCAGCCCCAAACCAGAGAAAGTGAGAAGAGAAGTAGAATTTCCTACCTTGTCTAGATGAGTTTGGGTGGATCTTTTGTCTTGATGAGGGCAACTTGTGATGAGACTTGAAAATGGATGAGAATGGAGTGGAAATGAGAGTAAAGAGAAGAGAAAGAGAAGAGCTTCAGCAACTAGAGAGGGGATGGCCAAAATTTGGATAAGAGAAGGAGAGAAAAAGTGAAGATTTTTGAGGCAAAGTGCATGATGATTGGTGGACTCCATCATGCTCTTAATTTTGGTGTGGCTTCCACCATCAAGGGCTGCTCAAGGTGCCACTTGTGGGGGTTATTTGGCTAAATCTTAGCCATTGATCCTAGGGCATTCATAGCATAATTTCTATTGGCCCGGTTCCGACAGTTTAAAACACCAAAATCTTACCGATTTCTCTTAAATCGGTAAACCGGTTTGAAATTTTTTCTGTGAGGTTTTCTACGCTCCTAATCTAATTCCATCAAGCCTAATCTTTTCAAATCACCCTTAATTGGCTTTAAGTAAGTGTTTAATCAAATTCTGATTAAACCCACTTATTCGATAAAAACCAAATAACTCAGTTGTTAACGATAGAATTTTTCGGACGTTACATTTCTATCCTCCTAAAAAAAAAATTTTGTCCTCAAAATTTAGTACCTGAGAATAATTCGGGATACTCCCTCCTCATATCCGATTCTAACTCCCACATATAGTCCGCTGAGTCTTCGTGTCCCCATGCCACCTTTACTAGTTGTACGGCTTTGTTTCGAAGGTGTTTAATGCTCCTGTCCACTATCCGTGCTGGGGGTATATGAAAAGTTAAGTCATCCCTTAACTGGATTGATTCAGGTTCCAAAAAGTGAGTGGGATTAGGCTGGTATTTTCTGGGTTGAGAGATATGGAAAACATCATGAAGATTTGACAGATGTGGGGGTAAGGCAACTCGATACGCAACTGGTCCAATTTGCTTTAAAATTTGAAAGGGACCTATAAAGCGAGGGCTTAGCTTTTTGACTTTAATGGCTCTACCTACTCCGATTGTGGGTGTGATCTTTAGGAACACGTGGTCTCCTTCCTGAAATTCCAAGGGTTTTCTCCTAACATCCGCGTAGCTCTTTTGACGGCTTTGAGCTGCAACTATTTTGCTATGGATTCTTTTGATCTGCCCTGTTGTCTATCTGACTAGTTTCGAACCTAGCAGACTCTGTTCTCCGGATTCATACCAACATAGGGGAGATTGACACTTCCATCCATATAAAGCCTCATATGGAGCCATGCCAATGCTAGCATGGTAATTGTTGTTGTATGCAAACTCGGCTAATGGTAAGTATCGATCCCAACTCCCCCGTTGTTCCAGAATGTATGCTCGTAACATATCTTCCAAAGTCTGAATCGTTTGCTCCATTTGACCATCCGATTGCGGATGATATGTAGTACTTAGACATAGCCTAGTACCGAACGCCTTCTGGAGCGCTCCCCAAAACCGTGAGGTGAACCTTGGATCTCGATTTGAAATGATTGTTGAAGGAATACCATGTAACTATACCACTTCTTGAATATACAGTTGAGCCAAATTCTCTAAAGGAGAATTTGCTCGAATGGGAAAAAAGTGAGCAGACTTGGTCAGTCGATCCACTATGACCCATATAGCATCATATCCTGAGGGGGTTCTTGGTAAGTCCATCACGAAATCCATAGAAATGCTCTCCTATTTCCATTCCGGAATCTCTAAGGGTTGTAATGTCCCTGCCGACTTTTGATGCTCTATTTTTACCTTCTGGCAAGTTAGACATTTATTCACAAAATTGGCCACATCTGTTTTAAGGCCTGGCCACCAAAACATCTTTTTGAGATCTTGATACATTTTGTTAATGCCGAGATGTATAGTAAACTCACTCTTGTGGGCTTCCTCCAAGACCTTCCTCCTGAGGTCGTTCTCCTTAGGTACACATATCCTTCCATGATATCGCCATATTCCTTCTACATCCTGAGAAAATCCTGTTAGCTTGCCAGATTGCACCAGTTGCACTGTATGCTAGAAGTCATCGTTTCCTTGTTGTGCTTGCTGGATTTGATCTTTGAAAGTACTAGTTATCTTAAGTTGGTGTAATTGAATGGCACTGGGGGTTACAGAGATTCCCAAGTTGAGGGTTTGGAAACTTTCTATAAGTTCTGCTTCTTTGATCATCATCCACGCTACTGTCAAGGATTTTCTACTTAGGGCATCTGCCACCACATTTGCCTTGCCTGGATGGTACTTTAGGTCGAACTCGTAATCTTTAAGAAACTCCATCCACCTTTGTAACATCCCCAATTTTTGTCTAAGCTAATTAGCTCAGTGATCCTGGCTAATTAGAGAGGTTAAAAATTAACTGAGGACTAATCGGCTAACCTCGATGAGTAAGAGCTTAGTGAATTGAGTCAAGTCAATAATTGAATCATAATGCACTAAATGGTTTAATTAAAACCTAATTATTCGAACCTCATTAATTCATAACTTAGAAATATAATTAAGCTAATCCAATCTTATTAATTAAGTACAAGACAATTGTTCTACCTTACCAATTGAGATAGATTAATTCTAAACCCTAATTACATAATTCATAAGATCAATTCTTTTAAGAGGAAAAACATCTTAAAGATGGAATTAACCGAAATCGGTTAAAGAGCAATTTAACTAATCAAATTGATTAACAACTTAGGTAATTCTAATGGCTTTGAAGATTTAAAAGTTTCTCCTAATTGATACACCAAATTTTGGCCAAGGGCAAGAGCAAAATCCAACCATCCATTTGTCTTCTCATCATGCACCATTAGATCAAGAGTCTAGGTTAGTAGTATCTCTTTAGTCAAGACAAGAGATGTACCTTCCTCCCTTAGGATTATGCCACTTGGAGTGATCATATTCACCCAAGTCAATCCCAAGAGTGGTCATGCCTTTAACCACTTGAGAAAACACTAAATGGTCTTTACCCAAGTACCAAGACTCAAAGAAAACACAACCCATCCTTTTACCCCAAGGTTCCTAGCCCTTTTGCTTGAAAAAGAAGTAAGACTCACCTACTCTCTCTTGCTTGTTGGGGAAGCAAAGCAATCAGCCCTCCCTCACTACATTTCTTGCGCAAAAACAGCCCCTCCATCACTCTCTCATTTGTGATTTCCATTCTTTCTCAAAGACACCAAGTAGCCACTCCTTTTCCTCTCAACCTCTCCTTGTTCTTCCTATTTCTCTTCTTGTTCTTGTCACTTTTCCACCACCATCACTCTCATCTTCTATCACCACCCTCACTAACTTATCAAGGATCACATTCTTTGGTCTTTGGTAGAGCAAAACAAACACTCATTTAGCCCCCATTTGCTAGCTCAAGAGGAAGGAGGCCATCTCCAACCATTCTCATTCTTCAAACTTGTCAAGAGAAATCCTTGTGGTAGTGACTCTAACCCCTTTCTCTTCTATGTTTTTTTCAAGCTCTAGAACTCCTAAACTCTCCATAACTAGGTGGTTTTAGGACTTGCTTTAAAGGCCTCATGGCTATGCTCTTGTTATAAGTTGTTTGTGATTGTTGCTCTTCTCTTGGAAAATGACTTTGGATGTGCATTTTGTTTTATGTTGAACCCAACTTTTTAGAACTCAAAGTATTGATTTTTACCAAGATCTCAAAGTATAAAAGTGGTTTGGAAATGTAAAATGGTCACTTGAAGAAAAGACTTAATGTTCTTACAAGAAAACTCCTTGAAACCAAAACCGTGAAAACTGGAAAATTCTGGCAGTCTGTATGGTGCGATCAATAACTATTTCAATATAACTCCAAATTGAACGAAACTAATTTTCTGTGAAAATAGACTCATAGAGCTTTTTATACATATAAAATACGTGAAATTTGACCTTAAAACGAGAGAGATATGATTTTTCAAAGTCTGCTGTCCCCAGATAAGTTTCTGTTCGGGCAGTATGTAATAAAATGTGCATAACTCAAGTTATACATAACATTTTTGAGTGGGATCAAGTTTTTTAGAAAGCTAAGACATAGAGGAAGACCCCCATAAAACAGTTTTGTCAGATTCCGTGTGAGGAACTGCCAGTGAAGTGGACAAGCCACTGACCCGAGATGAACCTTCAAGTCTGAACAGTCAGAATAAAATGTGCATAACTCAAGCTACAAAATGAATTTTTGAGTGGGGCTTCTTTTGTTTAAAAATAGACTCAGAGAAGTGTAATCATACCAAAATTCGAAACAAAAGAGTTAAAGATGAAATTATGGTGAATTTTTGAATTTACTGCCCCACTGTAAAAGTAAAACTGGTTACGGTAAGTTTTAAGGGTTAATGAGAAATAAGCTTTAAAACAATAAGACCCTTACATTAAGTATTGGAAAACCTTCATAATTCAACTTAAAAAGTTTCAAGAAGGATAATGGATGAAATTGGCCCTATGCCTAATAAAAGAATTTATTCAAGAAGCAACCTCAATTAAAAGCTTGCATCAAATTTACTAAGCTAAACTCATAAAACTTTGCTTGAGAATATGCCTATGTTTATGTGCAAGCATGATATTATGATAATGATATGCTGATGATCATGACAATGATATGATGATGATTATGACATGATATGATGATGATGATTATGATAATGATATGATGACAAATATGAACATGATATGTTAATGATATGATGCTTAATGATATACATGAAAGAATTAATAAATATGAACACCCTGAGAACGGCGATACGTAACGCCCAGAGGTGATTCATAAAGGAACCACATTTGGGGACGGCGATACGTAACGCCTAAATGTGGAAAGAATCAGAATAATTTTATATCATAAGTCTTAATAAGAAAAAGATGAACTAAGGGTGTGATCCTTCAAAAGGAAAGGTGACCTAATTTAAGCTCCCCTCACCCACGACTCACATGAGGCATGGCATGACCCAGCTAGTGTAAGTACCAAAATTCTATGGTGGCGATGGCCATGGTATGAGCTCATTACCACTTATGTTTAGTGGATGAAAAGATAAAGTCAAGTTAAGAAAAGAAAAGGGACTTCGGTCCAAACCCTAGAAAGGGAAGAAGTTAAGAAAAAACTTATAGCACAATCATGCATTTTCATATGATTATACTTATGCCCATGTATGTTATGATGTAAGTGAGTAGAGATTATGTTAAAATTGAATCCGCTTCGGATATTCATGATTTAGAAAATCCAAGAATTGAACGTTATGCATGCTCACTATTTTCATTAATAAAACTGAAGTGGCTGAGACGATGACGATGACACTTTCGTGTCGGGTTCGAGTCCTACTGAGAAATTCCATTTCTCACCCTAGTTATTCTTCCGTATCGTTACCAGATCTCGATGGTGCATCCGATAGAGCAGAGCATGGATCCCCGACACTGTGAGCGGGCATATGACGTGGGATGTCAGACAATTGCTGATGTGGACTTGTAGTCGCCGTAGCTCTGCATCTTCATTCATTTCTTTTGTGACGAACGATGTCGATTTTAGTTTGTATCTAGTATTTGGATCATGGCACGACCATGAGCCTCTTTTGATGTAATGCTGATATATATGTATGTATATGTATATATTATGAACCCATATGAATGTAATGGTTAGTTATTTAATGTAATGCATTTGTGAACTATTATTTGTTTACCTTTCTCATGTTTTACGATTTTGGGGTATATATTTTATGCGACACGCTCTTTCTCTAGCTATCTTCTCGCTCAAGGCTTTACTTTTCAAAACGCTGCTAAGCGACGATGTATTTCAAAGAAAAATCTTATCGTATTTTCCGCGTAACTTAATTTCAAATGAAGTTTAGTTTTCCACGAGCATAAGTAACAACTAATAAAACGCCGTAATACGACTTAAGCGTAGTATGGGTTTATTAGGGTGTTACAACCTTCGCTACCTCATGTTCAATTCCTTCTGACCAAAAAGGTATTTCAAGCTTTTGTGATCAGAAAATACTTCAAACTTCACTACGTAGAGATAGTGTCTCCACATCTTCAAGGCAAATACTATCGCTGCTAGCTCGAGGTCATGTGTTGAATAATTTCTTTCATGAGTTTTCAATTGCCTAAAAGCATATGCTACAGTGTTCCTATTCTGCATTAAGAAACACCCTAATCCTTTCTTAGAAGCATCACAATATACTTCGAATGGTCCATGAGGATCCGGTAAAATAAGTACTGGGGCTGTTGTCAACTTTTCCTTTATTTCTTGAAAACTCTGCTCGCACTCGGGCGTCCATTCGAATGGGGCTTTCTTCCTGGTTAACTTTGTTAAGGGTAGGGCTATTTGAAAGAAGTTCTTAACAAATCTCTTGTAGTATCCTGCCAACCCTAAGAAGCTCCTGACTTCCGTAACTGTTGTTGGTCGTTCCCAGTTTAATACTGCTTCTACCTTACTGGGATCCACTGAAATTCCTCCATGGGATACCACATGGCCAAGAAACTTTACTTCTTCCATCCAAAATTCATATTTGGATAGCTTGGTGTAAAGTTTCTTTTCTCTTAGAATTTGTAGAACCAATCGCAAATGTTCTACGTGCTCCTGTTCTGTCTTCGAGTAGACAAGTATGTCATCAATGAACACCACCACAAATTTATTGAGATATGGTCTGAATATTCGATTCATATAATCCATGAATATTGCTGGTGCATTCATTAATCCGAAGGACATCACAGTATATTTATAATGTCCATAACGAGTCCGAAACGCCGTCTTTGAAATATCTTCTTCTTGAACCTGAATCTGGTGATATCTAGACTATAGATCAATCTTGGAAAATACAGTAACCCCTTGCAGTTGATCCATGAGATCATCAATCCTTGGCAATGGATACTTGTTCTTGATTGTCGCCTTATTCAACTGCCTATAATCTACACATAGTCGCATGCCTCCATCTTTCTTCTTAACTAATAAGACTGGGGCTCCCCATGGTGATGCACTTGGCCTAATAAATTTCTTTTCTAGGAGTTCTTCAATCTACCCTTTAAGTTCGGCCAGTTCCAAAGGTGACATACGATATGATGCTAAAGATATTGGTCCTACTCCTGGCACTAATTGAATGGTGAATTCAATCTCTCTCTCAGGAGGGAATTCAGGAATATCTTCAGGGAACACATCAAGACACTCCCTAACAACTGGAATATTGTTTAACTCCTAGTCAACCTCTGCTACACTCGTTGATAAGAAAATATACCCTTGACTTCCATTCCCACAATGATGTACTGCTAAGGAACTTAAATAAAGACTTACAAGGATTATTGATTCAGAAGATGAAACAGGGGGGAGTATAATGGATTTGTCAGAGCAATTTAACAAGGCTTGGTTGGCAGAAAGCCAGTCCATCCCCAAAATAATGTCAAGTCCGGACAAAGGAAGACAAATTAAATTAGCCGAAAAAGTTCGACCTCCTATCTGACAGGGGACATTTTTACAAATATGATTGGTCCTAACGGGCTCACTTGTAGGAGTAGAAACTAACAAGTCATAGGGTAATTCAGAAATAGGTAGCTACAAGGCTATCATGCAATCATGAGAGATGAAGGAATGAGATGCACCTGAATCATATAAAACGGTTAAGGTCTTACCATTCACTTCACACGTATCTTGAATCAAATCTTCTGACTTGTTGACCTCCTGTGCATCCATAGTGAAAACTCTCCCCTGGCGTTGTGGCTTAGGAGTCGGTTGAGGGTTCTTGGCAGGGCATTCATAGATTCTATGGCCAGGTTTGCCACATCCAAAGCAGACATTTTGACCTGCCAAGCAGGGGCAGTCGCCATGATTTCTGCTGCATTGGTTGCAAGTCTGGTTCCCAAAAGGCCTCTGAGGTTGCTTGCCTCTGTTATTCATCAGCTAAAACTTTCTCTATTGCTGTAAGTTGGGCTTGAACCTTGGGCCTTGCGGAGCTAACCCCTTCTTAAAGTTATTGCCGGATGACCTAGCAGCAACTAACTTCTTGTTATAATCCTCCACTAGGCGGCACTTGTTTACCAAAGTAGGGAAGTCTCTGATCTCCATTGGTCCTATGGTGGCAAGGATGTCTTCTCTCAATCCACCTTCAAATTTCATGCATTTCCATGCTTCGTCGGGGCTCCGTTGATAAATGGTGAAAATTTTGCACAACTCCTCAAATTTAGCAATGTACTCCGACATGCTGCTATTTCCTTGACAAAGATGCATGAACTCCAACTCGTTGGCATTGCGGACAGACGCAGGGAAATACTTCTGGTAGAACGCATCTCTGAATATGTCCCAAGTAACATCTATTTGGGATCCTTCTAATAATTGCCGTGCACCATTCCACCAGAATTCTGCATCAGCTTCTAACATATAGGTGGCAAAAGTCACCTTCTGACAGTCTGTGCAATCTAACACGGAGAAAATCTTTTCCATAGCTTTAACCCAATCATTTGCCTTATCTGGGTTAAAGGCTCCCCTGAAGCTGGGTGGGTTGGCCTTCCAAAACTCAGAAAATTTGAGGTATTCCAGATCCATTCCAGGGCCATTATGATTTCCCCCACGATCTACCTCTGACTGCCTTCCTAGTTGGCCCATCATTTGAGTCGCCGCAGCTGCCTGCTCTCACATAGCATGTGCCATCTCTCGTATTGTATCCAGGAACTCCGTAGATTCCTCCTAGGCTGGGGAAGTTTGCGGCCTACCACGCCTTCCAGAAGCCATCAAGTTTTGAACACACAAAACAAGAGTAATTGAGTTGATCAGGCTCAATACTAAGTTCGGTGTGCTAGTAAATAATAGGATACGGTTAGGCAAACTCCCTCACATACATCCTATCCATAAGGACAAGACCCAGAACATAATAATATCTAAGGAATACAGAGCATATGCGAAGCATAGTCAGTCCAATCCTCAGGCCTATATTAGGACGAACTGCTCTAATACCAAAAATGTAACCTTACCAGACAAGTACTATGCTTAAGTCATAATAAATTATCTGATAAGTGATTGTGTGTAGTGAGCTAATCCAAAATTTTGTTTTCTGTATCATTATTAATTATCCACAAAAAAGTGACTATTCGCTTAATAACATTTTCTGCTTGACGGCGGAATAAATACTAGTTAATTAGTATGCTGTAAATAACATGACATAAATAAAATTGCGATAAAGATGGAACTATTGTAAAATACAACTTAAATATATATATAGACGTCTGCTTTCAAAATTTGTCAAAACGATACAGGGTAAAAAAAATCAGGCCGCTAACACAAAATAAAACGGCCGGTCCCTAAGAACAGTACCCTAGATGGTCCCCATGGGACATTTCATGTACTCCTCCTAATCTATACCCATCTGTCCATGACCCAGACTGCCAAAAGAGGGCCATTCTATACATCTACTACCGCTACAGCATTCCCACTATCTAAACGGAGTCCGAAGAAAGAAACCCATTCGCCATGGTGGCGTCTGCAGAAGGGTGGCCCGCACTAGGAGCAGAGGACGAGGAAGAGGAACTCGCCGCCTCAGACGGATCCTCCTCTAACATTGAGGCGGAAAGCATCTACTGCTGTGCTGAATTAAGAGGGGCCATAGGAGCTAGGGCTACTGCTGCTGCTGTTGCAGGTGCTGGTGCTGGTGGAGGTGGAAATGGATGGGCTGTGTGAAGGGGAATGGCAATATACGAGGCAGCGGGGTCAAAAAGTGGGTGCATAAGCAGTACGGTAAAGTCTCTTTGGAAAAAGAAATAAAGACGGAACTGACACCTGCCAAATACATATACAGAATCCAGGAACGAGTCAATGTGGATGTGGAGCTTGGGGAACTCAATGAATAGGACTCCTGTTGCTGCGTTCTCCATAGTCTAAGAATGACGCGGAAAATACACAGTAGGGTGAGAAATAAAAATTTCTCAGTAGGAATTCCTAGTTTCTACACATCTGTCATCGCTGTCATTCCTAGTTGTTTCGGTCTTTCAATAGTTTCAAATGGTATAAAACAATGATAATATTTAACTTAAATACTTATTTGCAAAACATACGCCGAAACAAGCTCAATTTTAATTAACAGATACACTAATGCAATTAAAACAGTAATTGTAAAGGAGCAATAGCATATTAAGAGTAATAAGCAGGTATCTAGGACAGTCACTTAAGAAGCATTACACTATATATATGAATGTGCAATTAGAAAATGCATCTTATTTTTGAAGGCTTTCGCCTATTAGAACTTATTTCCATTCTGGGTCCCCTGGGAGTCATTGGCCATATACTCCTGGGTAATAGTCCGCTTTTTAGGACCGAGCTCGTTCCTATACAGGATTGCTGGGTTTACTTTCCCCGACCTTCCCACTGATCTATTCCCCTTAATTTGTTCCAGGGCTAGCCCAAGTGAAATAGAATCCTTTACAATATCATGAATTGAATGCACATGTAACTTGATTCTTCAAGTATCATATATTCATGCTATTTTAAATTACACAACATATGAATCTCTTACTGAAATTTTGGCAGAATAACGGATCAAGTCCGCTTCCCCATGAATAGTGGCAGACAACTAGTACAATTATACAAACTTGCAATTCAATATAGTCTAGCAAATATGTATATATATTCATAGATTCATTCCTTAGTTTCAACTCAAGCATCAATATGGCTTTCAGTTTATTCTTCCTTGTCCTGCCCGGGTATTGTATACTCCACCCTTATTTCAATTTAACTCATTTAAACCTAATTTTTGGATATGTTGCAACCTTATGTGTCTAGTTTCTAATCCTTTTAGTTCCATCTCATTTGGATTTGTGTAACTTAAGATATAAATATTTTACCTCAACATGCCCTATTCTTAGCCAGAATTGGGTCCTTATAAGAGAAAATTAAATAAAAATAGAAAACTAGGTGAAATCATACAAATTTTATATTAAATTAAAGCTAACACAACAAACTTTCAAATGAATTAAGCTTCATGTCATTTTCCTAATTATATTTTGAGTTATGAGTCCCGAAACATTACCCTACTAGACTGCCCTGTTCTAGGCTAGTTTAAACCTAAGCCAACTTCATTGATGTGCTAGGAACAAATGACAACGAATCAAATTCTGAAATTTTGATGGAATGTTTTGTTATATGTGAGATTTCAATCAACTTTCATTTCACTGAATTTGGAGTTGTGTAGGGTGAGCTACACCCTTCTCAACTCATGCTGCCCGGATAAGAATCCAGATTACTAGGTGAAACTTCAAAAATTCATAACTAATTCTATACTAATCCAATGGCCTTATAATTTATATGGATGGAAAGCCCTGGATGTCTAGTTTCATATAAAAATAGATTCATCAAATTTAATTGGCTGTAGGCAGAGCGGTACACTCCGCCGTACGGACCATCGAGGAAAAACCCTAACAGCTTCTTGGTTTGTCTCCATTCTTCAAGCTATTTGCTATCAATTTCAATTTTAATCACAACATACATGCAAAATTAATCATAAACCATCATCATCACTCTATATAACCTCAATACCTCAAGTTATACATGATCACCATTCAGCCCCAAACCAGAGAAAGTGAGAAGAGAAGTAGAATTTCCTGCCTTATCTAGATGAGTTTAGGTGGATCTTGTGTCTTGATAAGGGCAACTTGTGATGAGACTTGAAAATGGATGAGAATGGAGTGGAAATGAGAGTAAAGAGAAGAGAAAGAGAAGAGCTTCAGCAACTAGAGAGGGGATAGCCGAAATTTGGATAAGAGAAGAAGAGAAAAAGTAAAGACTTTTGAGGCAAAGTGCATGATGATTGGTGGACTCCATCATGCTCTTAATTTTGGTTTGGCTTCCACCATCAAGGGCTGCTCAAGGTGCCACTTGTGGGGGTTATTTTGGCTAAATCTTAACCATTGATCCTGGGGCACTCATAGCATAATTTCTATTTGTCCAATTCCGACAGTTTAAAACACCGAAATCTTACTAATTTCTCTTAAATCAGTAAACCGGTTTGAAATTTTTTCTGTGAGGTTTTCTACGTTCCTAATCTAACTCCATCAAGCCTAATCTTTTCAAATCACCCTTAATTGGCTTTAAGTAAGTGTTTAATCAAATTCTGATTAAACTCACTTATTCGATAAAAACCGAATAACTCAGTTGTTAACGATAGAATTTTTCGGACATTACACATAACATATCAAAGTGGCGCAAGATAGCCACAAAGAATGAAGGAGGCTTAGCTGAAAATTGGCACAAAATCTCAACCAATCAAAGCCCTCAATCCCAACTACCCTCTTAATACTTGAATCAGATTTTCTCCTCTTAATACTTGAATCAGATTTTCTCCCCTTATTTCATGCTAATTGTGCCACTCTCTCCGCCCTCCAGCCTTCTTCATCTTTTCTCCCTTCAATCTAGTCCAACAACCTTCAAGTCTTGACAAGATTTCACCCACCAAACTCCAAAATCTAGCAAGATCACATACAAGAGGTAGAGATTCAATTTTGTGCTTATCTCCTTTGGGTTATGGGTGGCTGATGGTGGCTTTAATTTCTCAATCCTTGATGTGTTGATTGAATGAGTATGATGATATTTGGCTGGTTTGTTGGCTGTTGTTGATGTTAAAATCGGTTAGGAAGTAAGAAAAGGTGAAAGTAGGAAGATGTGAGAAGCTGGAAACCCAAAATCCTCTATGGTCCAAATGCAGTGGAGTATACTGACTCGACCTTCCGCCATTTAAATTTGATGAATCCATTTTTATATGAAACTATACATTCAGGACTTTCCATACATACATATATATATATATATATATATATATATATATATATATATATATATAAGGCCATTGGATTAGTATTGAGAGAGATATATATGTTGGAAGTTTGACCTAGGTTTTTGAGTTTGATTCTGGGCAGACTAGGTTATTCAGGGCAAAACATGCCCTATACTAATCGGAATTGAATGAAACTAACTTTTTTAGAAAGCTTACACATAGACGAATATCCCATAAAAATTTCAGAGTTAGATAAGGTCCCGTTTGCTCCCAGTGGTTCGAGAAAGTTGCTCTATGTCCAAACCGGGCCAAATAGGGTAATTCAGGAAGGTCAAATTTCGGGGCTTATAACTCGAGTCCTACTAAGACAAATGGAATGGAAATTTTTGAAAATGAAATATTGTCCTCTTAGATTTCATATGAGACCAATTTCATATGATTTGAATTAGTTTTCGATTTTTAGTGGATTTTTACTTTTAAGTGTGTAATTCTGGCTAGCTACAAGACAGGCCGGGATAAAACTTAAATAACTTGAGCTATATTTATCAAAATTAGATAGGACTAAAGAGGTTAAAAAATAGACACATAACACTTTAACATACCCCATATTCAGGTCCAGATGAGTTAAATAGAAATTTTCGCTTGATTTACAAAAATCGGGTTGAATGAATGTGCTGAAGCAGCAACCCTGTCTTAAATGCAGCTAATGCTCCTATGAATTTGATGTTGAATTATGAATGAAATGTTATGACTTCTATGAGAAATTGGTGTTCTGAGTACTGGCACTATTCATTGGGAAGTGAACTCGATCTGTTATGCTACCGAATTTTCGGCAGAAGTCTATGAAACTACGAGTGTTTATTTTACGAGAAATTTATGATATGAACAGCTATACAATTATGAATATGTTATGATGATATGATCATGAATTATTCTTATGAGAGCATGCATATTTGCAAATGAATGAAGGAAGAATATATGAGATCCTTTCACTTGGAGGCAGTTATTTGGTTCCCTCCAGGTGAAGGCAATTAAAAGATAAATATGTGGGTCCCTTCACTTGGAGGCAGTTGCACATTGGGTTCCTCCCTGTGAAGACAGCTAAAACTTTTGGGTCCCTCTATGTTGGAGGCAGTTGGCCAACTGAGTCCCTCCGACCTAGAGGCACGTGGGTCCCGTTGTAGGTCAGTACTGTGTGATGACAGTCACGAGTTGAGCTCACTCCTAGATCAGACTAGCCAAGGGCAGTAAAGACTAAAGAGTAAAACATAAGCAAGCACCCTAGGGACGGCGATACGTAACGCCTAGGTGTGCCAAGAAAAAAAAGTAAAGAAAGTTAAAGGAAAGCACCAGTGCATTTGCATGAATTCAAATATGAGTATTTGCATAATTATATCTCATGTTTTATTGATGTTGAGACTGTTCGATCTACTTATGTGGTGATTATTTTTCTCATTATGAAATATCGCGAATGGGACTCAAGTGCGTGAAATAAAATGAACTTTGCTTCGGACCATATGTTTTCAAACTGTAAAACAGAACAGTTTGTATAATATGTTCACTTTTTTTTTATAATAAACCGAAGCAGCTGGAGATAATAACGATGACACTATGTGTGATAGTTTAGTGAATCCTACTGAGAATTTAAAATTCTCACTCCTATTTCCGTGTTATCTCCAGATAGCTCAAAAGGTTTCGAAGACGGCTGAAGTTGCTATGAAATAAGGTCTGTAACATCCCCATTTTCACCTAAGTTAATTAGCTCGGTGTTTCCGGCTAATTAGAGGGGTTAACGATTAATTGAGAATTAATCGATTAATCTCGAGAGCAAGAGCTTAGTAAATTAAAGGCAAGTCGACAATTGAGATTTAATGCATTAAAAATTACAATTAAAAGCCAAATTGCCCAATCCTCATTAATCCATGATTTAGAACATAAAATCAAGGTGATCTAACCTAATTAACTGAGAGCATATAAGTCTCAAATCTTAATCACATTAACCCTCACATCTTCTTACATAATTAATGAGGAAAATCCTTCTTAATTAAAATGTACTAATGAGTAATTTAAACCAATTGAATTAATTAGCATTTAGATAATTGTAACAATTATAAAGATGTAGAAACTTCCATTTAATTATTATTTGAAAGTTTGGTCAAAGCAAGAGCCATATCCAACCATCCATTTGCCTTCTCATCATATACCACTAGATCAAGAGTCCATGTTAGTAGATCCCTTGAGTCATGACAAAAGATCCACTCTTCTCTATCGAGATTGTGACACTTGGAGTGATCACAACCATTCAATGCCAATCCAAGGATAGATCATGCTTTTAACCACTAGAAAAGAAGCACTGCAAGCCTTTACCCAAGTGCCAAAACTCAAAGGAAACACAATACTCTCTTTTGCCCCAAGATTTTTCCCACTCCCTAGCTTGTGTAAGAAGCAAAAATCACATCACCTCCTCCCTCATTTGTGCGCCACTTTCAGCCCTCCCTCTCTCCTCAATTCATTTTTCATTCCTCTCTCAAGAATACACACAAAGCTCTCACCTCTCTCTAAACCTCTCTTTGCTCTTCCTACTCTTCTTCTTGTTCTTCTTGTTTTCCTACCCTAAGTCCTCACTTTTCTACCACCATCACCCTCATCTCCTATCACCACACTCACAATCCCTTCAAGGACTACCATTTTTGGTCCTTGGAGAAACAAAGCCACTCATACACAAGCCCCAATATCAAGCTCAAGGAGAAGGAGGCCATCTCCAACCACTTCATTTTTCAAACTTCCAAGAGAAACCTCATTTGGTAGTGACTCTATCGTTCTTCTCCATGTAAATTTTTTTTCAAGTTTTAAAACCCCTAAGCTCTTCATGGTTAGGTGGTTTTAAAGCTTGCTTCAAGGTCTCATGACCACACTTTTCTCTATGAGTTTCCTTATCTTGTTGAAAGTGTTGTTTTGAAATGAAATTTTGTGGTATGATGGCTTGGTATGTATCTTGCTTTATTTTGTTTTAAAGTACTGATTTGATAACTAAAATATTGAAGATGATGATGAGATAAAACATAAAAATGGTGATTGGAAGTGGTATAACAACATCTCTATAAGTTTGATATGTAAAAACTCAAAAACGAGTTAAGCTGGAATTCTGGCAGTTGGTAAAGCGTATAGCATAACTCACTCCACAAAACTCAAAATCAATGAAACTAATTTTCTGTAAAAGTAGACTCAAAGAGCTTTTTATACATATAAAATATGTGAGATTTGGCTTTAAAACGAGAGAGATATGAATTTTCAAAATTTGCTGTTCCTGGATGGGTTTCTGTCCGGGCAGTGGGTGATAAAACGTTCATAACTCAAGTTATACATAACATTTTTGAGTGGGACTAAGTTTTTTAGAAAGCTAAGACATAGAGGAACACTCCCATAAAACAGTTTTGTCAGATTCCATGTGAGAAAACCCCAGTGAAGTGGACAAGTCACTGACCCGAGATGAACTTTCAATCCTGAACAGTCAGAATAAAATGTGCATAACTCAAGCTACAAAATGAATTTTTAAGTGGGGTTTGTTTTGTTTAAAAATAGACTCAGAAAAGTACATCGACACAAAAATTCGAAACAAAAGAGTAAAAGATGAAATTATTGTGAATTTTCAAAGTTACTGCCCCACTGTAAAAGTAAAAACTGGTTATGGTAAAAGTTAAAGAATAAGGAGAAATAAGCTCTAAGACATTAATACCCTTATATTAAGCATTGGAAAAACCTTTATAATTCAACTTAAAAGTGTCAAAAAGGATAATAGATGAAATTGGCACTATGCCCAATAAAAGAAGTTTACACAAGAGACAATCTCAATTAAAAGCTTGCACCAAATTTATTAAGCTAAGCTCATAAAATGCTGCTTGAGAATATGCCTATGTTTATGTGCAAACATGATGCTATGATGATATGATATGATGATGATGATTATGATAATGATATGATGACGATATGAACATGTTATGTTGATGATATGATGCTCAATGTTATATGATATTGGTCTCTCTGTTTGGCAAAATTTTGGGAAGCTTCGGTCTAGCCGTTATGCTGCCGAAATTTTGTAAAAATTATGGACTTAGAAGTATTTTGCATCATAAACTTTAATAGAAGAAATTTAATTCAAGTAAGTGATCCTTCAAAAGGGAAGGTAACCTAATTTAAGCTCCCCTCACCCACGACTCACATGAGGCATGGCATGACCCAGCTAGTGTGAGTATAGGGGATAGGTCTTACATGAGGCATGGCATGACCCAGCTAGCGTAAGTACCGAAATTCTATGGTGGCGACGGCCATGGTATGAGCTCATTACCACTTATGTTTAGTGGGTGAAAAGATAAAGTCAAGTTAAGAAAAGAAAAGGAACTTCGGTCCAAACCCTAGAAAGGGAAAGAAGTTAAGAGAATCTTATAGCATGGACATGCATGTTTTATGTAATTATATTTGTGCTTATGTATATTATGATGTAAATGATTATAGGATACGTTAAAATTGAATCCGCTTCGGATATTCATGATTTCAAAAAATCCAAGAATTGAACCTTATGCATGCTCACTATTTTCATTAATAAAACCGAAGTGGCTGGGATGATGACGATGACACTTTCGTGTCGGGTTCGAGTCCTACTGAGAAATTCCATTTTTCACCCTAGTTATCCTTCCGTATCGTCACTAGATCCCGATGGCGCATCCGGTGGAGTGGAGCGTGGATCCCCAATATTGTGAGCGGACGCGTGACGTGGGATGCAAGACGAAGCTGTTTTGGGACTTGTAGCGACATCGCTCTGCACCTTCGCATATTTCTTTTTGAGTTGGGCTTTGTCATTTAAATTTGTACTTAGTATCTAGTATTTGGATCATGGCCCGACCATGAGCCTCCTTCGCTGCAATGCTGATATGTATATCTATATTATGAACCCATATGAATGTAATGGTTAGTTATTTAATGAAATATATTTGTGAATTATTATTTGTTTACCTTTTCCTGTTTTATGATATCGGAGTATATATTTTATACGACACGCTCTTTCTGTAGCTATCTTCTCACTCAAGGCTTTACTTTTCAAAACGCTGCTAAGCGACGACGTATTTCAAAGAAAAATCTTATCGTATTTTCCGCGTAACTTAATTTCAAGTGAAGTTTAGTTTTCCACGAGCATAAGTAACAACTAATAAAACGCCGTAATACGACTTAAGCGTAGTATGGATTTATTAGGGTGTTACAAGGTCCGCTCAGGTAACAGTAACAACTCCTGAGTGTGGTGCTATGACTTAAGCATAGTACTGTACTTGGGAGGGTGTTACATTAGTGGTATCAGAGCAATTCAGTCCTAATCGGACTTGAGGACTGAACTGTCTACGCTTCCAATGCACTCTGGAATATTTAGCTAGTGTCATGTGACGAATCTTATCTATTCAAATAGGATATAGGATTAGATATGCATGACTGCCCAACTGTGATTGTTATTAGTTTCTATCACACTTAACTTATTATTGAGCCTAATCAACTCAATGTTTTGTTGTGTGTGATTAGAAACTAATGGCTTCCAAGGGGCGTGGTAGGCCACGAACTCTACCCACTCTAGAAGATCCTGCTAATTTTATGGATACAATGCGTGAAATGGCTCATACAATGCAGGAACAGGCCGCTGTAGCTCATCAGATGATGGACCAGTTGGGTAGCGGCCCGAGGCCGGCCATGGGGGAAATCCACATGGCCTAGGAGCAGACCTAGACTATCTTAAATTTGCTGAGTTTAGAAAAGCAAATCTGCCTAGCTTCCAAGAAGCTTTCGACCCAGATAAAGCCGAGGAATGGGTCAAAGCAATGGAGAAAGTCTTTTCTATTTTAGCCTGCATTGATCAACAGAAAGTGGCCTTTGCCACTTATATGTTGGAAGCAGACGCTGAGTTTTGGTGCAATGGCGCAAAGAGGCTGTTGGAAGAATCCCAAGTTGATATCACATGGGACATATTCAATGATGTATTTTATCAGAAGTATTTCCCTGCATCTATGCAAAACGCTATGGAATTAGAGTTTATGAAGCTTCAACAAGGAAATATGAGTGTTTCAGAGTATATTGCTAAGTTTGAAGAACTCTATAAATTTTCCACCATCTATCAGCGCAACCCTGATGAAAACTGGAAATGCATCAAATTTGAAAGAGGACTAAATGCAGACATTTTGGCCTCGGTGGGGCCAATGGAGATAAGAGATTTTGCTGCATTAGTGAACAAAAGCCGATTAGTTGAAGAATATAACAAGAAGCTCGCTGATACTAGGATGGATGTTTGTGGAAAGAGGCTAGCACCTGAAAACCAGGAGTTTCAGTATATTCCGCCATTAAAGAAGTCGTTTCAACCTAATGGAAATGAAGGTAAGCAGTCGCAAGGGTCAACCACGAAGCAAGAATGTTCAAAATGTGGAAAGTATCATGGAGGAAGGCCTTGTTTGGCTAGACAGAAGGTATGCTTTAAGTGTGGAAAGCTAGGACACATGATTAGAGATTGCCCCGGCCATTAGCTATCTATTTCTAAGCCGTAATATCCAAGAAGGGTTTTCACCTTGAATGCTGGAAGAGCTACCTTTCCAAAAAGGTTGAAGTGAAATTAGAACTAACCTGGGAATAAGGATTTACTCTTTATCGATCGTGTTGTATTAAATTATATAACTAGGTTTACTGTATTTTCTTCGACTATGCTTATCGACTTTTATGTGCTTATATATGAACTCTTTTATTAAACTCTTACGGCAATAAATAGTTAGTTTTGTGACTAAATTTTGAGGACAAAATTTTTTTTAGGAGGGTGGTAATGTAACATCCACTAGATTTTTTTTATCATTTTTCGCCTAATTGTTCGGTTTTTATCGAATAATTGAGGTTAATTAAAATTTGACTAAATATTTATTTAGGATCAATTAATTAGCAATTGATTGAGTTTAGTTGTAAGGGAATTAGATTAGAAATATAGAAGACTTCATAGAAATTTTCAAAAATCGATTTACCGATTTAAAGGAAATCAGTAGGATTTCGGTATTTTAAATTATCGGAATCGAACCAATAGGATTTTACACTCAATAACCCTACATCAAGTGGCTGAAAACTCAGCCACTTAACACATCAAAGTGGTGCAAGATAGCCACAAAGAATGAAGGAGGCTTGGCTGAAAATTGGCCACAAAATCTCAACCAATCAAAGCCCTCAATCCCAACTACCCTCTTAATACTTGAATCAGATTTTCTCCCCTCATTTCATGCTGATTGCGCCACTCTCTCCCCCCTCCAGCCTTCTTCATCTTTTCTCCCTTCAATCTACTCCAACAACCTTCAAGTCTTGACAAGATTTTACCCACCAAACTCCAAAATCTAGCAAGATCACATACAAGAGGTAGAGATTCAACTTTGTTCTTATCTCCTTTGGGCTATGGGTGGCTGATGGTGGCTTTAATTTCTCAATCCTTGATGTGTTGATTGAATGAATATGATGATATTTGGCTGGTTTGTTGGCTGTTGTTGATGTTAAAATCAGTTAGGAAGTAAGAAAAGGTGAAAGTAGGAAGATGTGAGAAGCTAGAAACCCAAAATCCCTCGACAGTCCATATGGCGGAGTGTGCAGCTCCGCCTTCCACCAATTAAATTGGATGAAATCATTTTTATATGAAACTATACATTCAGGGCTTTTCATACATATATTATATAAGGCCATTGGATTAGTATTGAGAGGGATATGAATTTTGAAAGTTCAACCTAGGTTTTTGAGTTTGATTCTAAGCAGACTAGGTTATTCAGGGCAAAACTTGCCCTATACTAATTGAAATTGAATGAAACTAACTTTTTTAGAAAGCTTACACATAATAAAATATCCCATAAAATTTTCAAACATAGATAAGGTCCCATTTGCTCCTAGTGGTTCAAGAAAATTGCCCTATGTCCAAACCGGGCCAAAATAGGGCAGTTCAGGAAGGTCAAATTTCGGGACTTAAAACTCAAGCCCTACTAAGGCAAATAGAATGGAACTTTTTGAAAATGAAATATTGTCCTGTTAGATTTAATATGAGACCAATTTCCTATGATTTGAATTATTTTTTTATTTTTAGTGGATATTTACTTTTAAGTGTGTAATTCTGGTCAGCTACAGGGTAGGCCGAGATAAAACTTAAATAACTTGAGCTATATTTATCAAAATTAGAAGGGACTAAAGAGGTTAGAAAATAGACACATAACACTTTAACATACCCAAAATTCATGTCCAGATGAGTTAAATAGAAATTTTGGCTTAATTTACAAAAATCAGGTTGAATGAGGGTGCTGAAGCAGTAACCTTGTCTTAAATGCAGCTAATGCTCCTATGAATTTGATGTTGAATTATGAATGAAATGTTATGATTTCTATGAGAAATTGGTGTTCTGAGTATTGGCACTATTCATGGGGAAGCGAACTCGATCCGTTATGCTACTGAATTTTCGGCAGAAGTCTATGAAAATATGAGTGTTTATTTTACGAGAAATTTATGATATGAACAGCTATACAATTATGAATATGTTATGGTGATATGATCATAAAGTATTCTTATGAGAGCATGCATATTTGCAAATGAATGAAGGAAGAATATATGAGATCCCTTCACTTGGAGGCAGTTATTGGGGTCCCTCCAGGTGAAGGCAGTTAAAAGATAAAGATGTGGGTCCCTTCACTCGGAGGCAGTTGCACATTGGGTCCCTCCCTGTGAAGGCAGCTAAAACTTTTGGATCCCTCTATGTTGGAGGCAATTGGCCAACTGAGTCCCTCCGACCTAGAGGCACGTGGGTCCCGTTGCGAGTCAGTATTGTGTGACGACGGTCATGAGTTGAGCTCACTCCTAGATCAGACTACCCAAGGGCAGTAAAGACTACAGATTAAAACATATGCAAGCACCCTAGGGACGGCGATACGTAATGCCTAGGTGTGTCAAGAAAATAAAGCAAAGAAAGTTAATGGGAAGCACCAATGCATTTGCATGAATTTAAATATGAGTATTTGCATAATTATATCTCATGTTTTGTTGATGTTGAGACTGTTCAATCTACTTATGCGGTGATTATTATTCTCATTATGAAATATTGCCAATGGGACTCAAGTGCATGAAATAAAATGAACTCTGCTTCAGACCATATGTTTTCAAACTATAAAACAGAACAGTTCGTATAATATGTTCACTTTTTTTTTTATAATAAACCGAAATAGTTGGAGATAATAACGATGACACTACGTGTGATAGTTTAGTGAATCCTACTGAGAATTTAAAATTCTCACTTCTATTTCTGTGTTATCTCCAGATAGCTCGAAAGGTTTTGAAGACGGCTGAAGTTGCTGTGAAATAAGGTCCGCTCAGATAACAGTAACAACTCCGGAGTTTGGTGCTATGACTTAAGTATAGTACTGTACTTGGGAGGTTATTACATATTCCAATTCTGTCAAGTCTAATCCATTTAACTAACATCTAATTAGTTTCTAATTAGCCTTTAATTGGCTTCTGACTAAGTATCTGGTGGAACTAATTATTTTCACCGATTCGTGAAAACCGAACAAATTAATTAAAACGATAAAATCTCCAGACATTACATTGGGGATGATGATTGATGAGAGAACGTGAGAGCCCCCTTTCACGTGATAGAATAAGCGAGGAATTCTATATCGTTGGATATAAGTAGAATAGAGGGTGAGAATTAGGAGTATGTTTCTAATTAAACTCTTGGAGTAAATTGATCCCCACTATATATATATATATATATATATTATTGATGAAAAGGTTTTAGTCGCGACAATGTCTAATGAAATAATATATTCACAATGTCTGTAAAGATATCTTTAAAAAAAAAAAAGTGTTGTTAAAATTATACGTAATAGAAACTAATGTAGAAATCCACAATTAAATATGAAAAAATAAATTGCAGGATTGACGATTAACTCTGGTACTCACCAAAACATTTATTGATGATCTGAGCATCTAAATTAGAAGTACTGTTGTCATGTATTAGCGGAACCATATAGTATTAAACGTTTAATAGGACAAAAAAATCTACCACGTTCACACATCGAAATGTATCTATTCTTGTCGATGAATACATAGATAAACTAATTTTTAAGGGTTGAATTGAATGATGTTAGGGATTGATATCTGACATTTTTTTTTATTTGAAAATTTATATCCATGTTTCATGCTTTATGAATTATGTTTTTTACTTTCTTTTTACTTTATTTAGCCAATTTACCAAAAAATAAAAAAGCATTATGTATTATTTTTATATTTCCACACTCTCCTTTATTTGAGAACTTATATTTACTTTTTCAATTTTATAAACATTTACAACGTCATTTCTCACGACAAGTAACTAAATAAAAGAGATATTTTTTATTTTTCAAATAAGATAAAAAGGATGCCTTAAAATAAGCGAAAACTTCAAGTTGTTAGTTTTTTATTAGCTCAAAATTTTGATAGAATATCAGCACTTCAACAGCGATGTTATATCTAGTTGCCAAAGTTTCTGGAACCTTGATGTCATGGGTGATGGCACCTGGTAATAGATTAACCAAGACTAGCTAGATTCTTTCCCGATGAGACAGACAATTTAACATCTTTCTCTCTCAAATATTCTCATATAAATATAAGTCGTTTGAATTAGAATAGACTTCAACAACAGCTAATTAATATACATTAATACATCCAAACCAAAAATATACATTAATACAAAATACAACCCAATGGAGAAAATTATCCAGTAATAAGTACTTAGTTACAAGTTGAATTTGTATTTTTGAATTACCTCCTGCATATAAAGCTCTTGGATTTAAACGATCTATTCTCCGAGTGTACTTGAATTTAAAGCTGACTAACAATCTGGCTATAATTTTAAAAAGACGTAAATTATTTTAACATACAAGAACAATAATTTAACTCTTTTAATATTATACTTGAATGAAAATCAATATAAATTTACTTTTAAATTTTAATTTTAAATATTAGAGAAAAAGAAGAATTGAACTCTAAGACCTTTGCTTTTTGGTATAAGAAGTCTAAGAGTCTATTTGATTTCAAAAAATGTTTCTTTTTTTCAATTTTTGTTTTTAATATTGATTACAAAAATATCACATTAATTTTATTTTATTTTCTATTTTAAAGATTTTACAAAGGAAACAGTAAAAAAATTATTTTTAGTGTTTCCTTCATAAATTCCTTAAAATAGAAAATAAAATAAAAACAAAATATAAGTTTCATATAATTAATATTAAAACTAAAAATTAAAGAAAGGAAATGTTTTTTTCAAAAGCAAACAGGCCTTAAGAGTGGAGTGGGAATAGTGCCAAATTATAGTAAAGCAATTTGACCAAATTTGATTCCTAGAGCAAGCAAAATTAGCAAGATTTACCATTGAACTGTAGCTCTTGGCTAGCTAGGGATTGTAACACCCTAATAAAATCACATTATGCTTAAGTTACATTGCGATATTTATTAATCGTTACAGCTGAATTAACGGAATATTTTTAATGATAAAATAGTCGGATAACAAAATAATGTATAAAGTTTTTTTTTGAAAGTAGTAGTTTCGAAAACTGAGTCTTCAAGTGTATGTAATCGATAATATCATTGCAACATATAGCATCAGGATCCGTAATTAATTCACATCATAGTAAAGTAAGATAGAGAGACAATATATAATTTACATGGATAACTATGTATTTCTACATATATATATATATATATATATATATATATATATATATATAGTTTTCCCAAAAGAATAAGATTACAATAGTCAATTCCTACAATTGCCAAGTGATCACCACCAAGCATGCATAAAATTATCATGGCACCCAAAATATATAGTTTCAAACCAAAAATTAAACAAATCACCACAGGCATGCACTCACAAGTTCATCAGCCCAAGGTCCATAAATATATACATAAACAAAAAGCCTAGCCCATAACATAATCACAAGCCTGCAAGGTGTAAAACCTATTCTCCAACACGGGCTCCCTAAGATCCTCCTCTGGTTGTATCTCCGACAGAACCTCAGTGTGGCAGAGGAAGAACTAGACTTCGCTACATGCAAGACAAAGTGAGGTGAACTCTCTTTAGAGGGCTTAGTCTCCATCGAAGATGCGGAGGAAGCAGACTCTGGAAAGTATGACAGGTGAGCAAGATGCAGTGGAAAATCAGCAAACGGGTAGCGAGGATCAAAGTACCAACTGACTACAAGTATGCTAAACGGATAGCTGAAGAAAATGTAAAGTCTAAAGCTACTGTGGGCTACCAAACTATTAAGTCCATGGTGGGATCATAGTGCCAAGTCCACTCAAGCACCTCCAAGAAAATCAAGAAAATCATTGTTGACGCCATCAATTTCGTCTAAGGATGACTCAGGAACACACAAGGATGAAAATTAAATATTTCTCAGTCGGGAGTCCTAACTAAACATAAAATTGATGTCATTATCATCTCAACCACTTCAGCTTATCTAATAAAATTAGTGAATAGGCATAGATGAAATAAAAGTTCCTTCTTAATAATTTTGAAAACATAACTCCAAAATGGGTCCTTTTTTATTCAATCACTTCAAGCAAGACTCAAAAGGATGTTTATCTTAACCACAAATAAACTCATCCCACATTGTCACTTATGCATGAATGCCATGCAATCTCATGATGAATGCTTTATGCACTTTATTATTTGCCATTATGGCTTTCTTTTAGCACATGCTTTGGTTCTTATGCTTCCTTTGGATAGACTGTTTTAGGATATGAACTTATTCTGTGACCGTCATCATACAGTACTATCTAAATCAGAATTTGGCTGACAAGGGATTCTGGGATCTCTTTCCCTTATTGAAAGGTCATTTCCAAAAGTCTTAATTAGATAATTGTGCATTACTATAGCATATATTATTCTTTAAAAGAATCTCATGATCATGGCACAATTCTCCTAATCTTATGCACTAATGCTTTATGATGCAATACTTAAGAATTTCTAACAAAAATCTAGCAGTATAACGGCTGTACCGAGAGTAATGTAAACATTTGAAACACTAAATAAATGCCAGAAAATTCTCAGTTATAGCTTCAATTCAACAATTACACATAGATCCATAATTCCAATTCATTCATTTCTGACAAATAATACCATTTCATTATTTCTAAGTGTTATCATCATATAGTCATGGTATAGAATGAATCAAGATAAGACCATCAATATTCCAGGATTCAAAGAATAGGAACACGTACCTTAGCTTCCAAGCTTAGCCTCAATTGTAACACCTTCCTAAATGTAACTTACGCTTAAGTCATATCGTCACACTTAGGAGTTGCTACCAATTCATTAGCGAACTTTATTTATTTAATTACCGTGTTCTCAAAGGATTAGCATAAAAATTATTCGTCGTAGTGACTAAATCATAACAAGCAAATTGAAGAAAGTGGAAAGTTTACTTGAAACACACTAAAATCCACATCATAGTCACACTTATTGTCATACATTACCAAACTTTTAGTTTTAACATGTCCAAAATATAAAAGAACTCTACTAAGAGCTTCAACTATGATATCAGTCACTTAGTACCATAATACATGTGCTTGACTTCGACCCTTCACCAATGAGCCGGTCTTGATCAGAACCTCCTAGGAACTTGTCTTCAACGACAAGAACGCACAGAAGTGAGAATGGTAAATTCTCAGTAGGCAATCCTAGCTAACAAATATATGTTGGAAATAGTAACACGAGAAGGGGGCTTAAATCGTGTTATAGATAAAAATCTTTACCTGAAAATTTTTCGTTAAACAACCATCTCAAGTCCTAGACTTGCAATGCGGAACCAATTTGGTTAGAAATAAAAGTAGTCTAGCTCACTAAAATACATTAAAGTAGGATTATAATAAACATACAGAGTTATATACTAATTGAAGATAGTAAATAAAATAAAGGAGATAGAGAGATCACATAGTACAATTTATTCTGGTTAGGCTAAACAAATGCCCATGTTCTATCCCTAACTCTTTGTTAAGATTTTTATATCACGAGTATTCTTTTTCCAAGAGTCTCCAAGCTTTTACATGTGAGTGGCCTTTCTCAAGCCTCTCCAAGCTTATACAATAGAGTTGTTTTCTTCAAGGCTCTCCAAGCTCGCACGAGTAATATTTATCCTAGCCTTTCTAAGCTCTCAGTGACCACTAACAGGTCTGGTTATAAGAAGTTGATAAGAAGGTTTGTGTTTAAGTACTCACACTAATCTCTTTTTAGAGTACGATCAACAACAAATCTATGTGTGCAACTTCTCTAAATTCTCCATATGAGAATATTATCTAATACGAATCAGCAAAGAAGATTTTACAAATAGAAGTTGCAATGATTAACCTTCTGATGATTCAAAAGGTTGAGAAGGTTGATGAAGAAGATCTCTTAAGCGCAGAACAATCTTCAATTAATTTAACCATCTCTTCTTCGTTTTTCATCTTTATATAGACTTCAAGATATGACCGTTGAAGTTTATAGATCTTGAGCCTTGAGCCTCTTTGATCCACTGGTTTGTGACTGGAAAGAGAGAAATATAGTTTTCTTCTTCAACAAGTAGACTTGACATAGAAGAGGAAAAAAAGTCGTTGAAGTGTTTACCCACTTTTCAAACTTGTTAACGCTTCTTTTGCATCTTGTCAAATCATATTTGATTTTTTGAATTTATCAATGAAGTGTGTAGAAGAAGCTTTGAAGGTGAGGTACTTCATGAGAAGCATGTTTACGATGTTTACCCTTCTGAACGAAGTCATCCTTCTAAATGAATAGGTATTCTTCTCATAACACATTTTCCTTTCTGATGCTATAATCTCATCCTTCTGAACTTTATGTCTACTTCTTACATGAGAAATCATATAGACCACAAAGCATTTGTTCTAATATGAGTATATTTAAGAGAAGTACTATGGATTAAGACACTTTGTTTGGTTCAAAAGTTGTTCAAGTATGAGATAAAAGATTTTGCTCATGAAAGAAAATGTTTCAATAAAACAAATCGTTCACAAAGAAAAGTTTTAACTTAAGCTTGATTTGGTATTCATCAAAACCTTGAAGCTTGAAATGTCTTAAGTTATGAGACGATTTCATAAAGGCATTGGAGGTTACTATACAATGTCTTCGTTATAGCCTAGCCACTTTGGTTTATTTTAAAAAAATGAGCATACCCAAAAATAACAAGATTCATTTTAAAAGTTTAAAAACATGATCTTCCAAAGTGGGTTTCTTTTATCAAGCATATAATCCAAATAACTTAAAAATTCATAAACGCTACTTATCATGGTTCAAAAATAACGTAAAGTTGCTTATGAAAACAAAAATAATATTCTTTGACTTGTATGTCCCCATTCTCTTTACTTGTCTTTAACTTTCTTTACCTAACACACCTAGGCATTATGTCTCATCGTCCCTAAGATGCCTAACTTTAACCTTCTTTGATTAACACATCTAGGCATTACATCTCGCTATCCCTAGAGTATCTACATATATCTGCACTTGAGCATTATGTACTGCCCTCTTCAAAGTGTAGTCTTCGACATACCTGAGCGTTACGTGTTGTCATCCTCAGCATGCAATCCTCTTCACATGGCTGGGCATTATGTTTTGTGATCCCTAGAATAATAACTTACACCTGCCTTAGCGTTACGCATCATCGTCCTCAGTAGGCATATCCCATCATATATAGGTGATCGTGTCGTCTTAACACACTACTTGGTAGAGGCCTGGTACGTCACTTAATTAAATTATGAAATTCTTATGTCCATACTATATACTTTTCATGCAACTATATTCTCATATGATCTAACATAATTTCATCTTACACTTCTACTAGACCTTATGACAATTATCTTTCAGAAGTAAACTCAACAGGGCTCCGGCAGCATAATGGCTGTACCGGGAGGTTCCCCAAATTTTGAAACAACAAATAACTAACTAGAGTTCTATATTCATGGTGCTAGTAATGACTTATAGCAAGAATTCAGGGTAAATATGGTCACATAGGCATGTAAGGCTGCACCAATATCGTAGATTTCAAGCACTAAGCATATCATCTTACACCTCCCAAGAATGCATCAACTCAATGCATTATACTTAATCTTACCAATTGGTTTGCCTGCAAGTCCTTTAGAGATATCTAGTTTAGTTAAAATCTTGTAATAGTACATAGTTCTTCAAATCTGCCCCAAACTTCTAAAATCTACCATAATTTGGCTCTAAGTCATTTTGATTTCAAATTTTACAAGGGATATACTCTACTAGTCTATTTGGTCTCACTAAATTTTGAGGTGTATAGCTTAAATTATTCAAGTTTTCTTTACTGTCATCCTATTATGTGGCAAACTTGAGCACCTAAAATTGGAAAATCACTAAAAAACCACTCTTTATCATTTTGCTTTGAAATTTTACATGCTTATACTCACGTGAACTCTCTTTCTAACAAATTCAGTCCACTCAATTTGGCTAAGCAGAGCTTAAGTTATGAGCTCTATATTACCATTGCCCTATATTGACACTTATAGAGTATAAGTTAATTTCATGGAATTACTGGGACCAATTCACTTGGAGTTTGAACCCAAAATTTTACAAACTTATTCTCTTATATATTAGCTTTCAAACAAAATTGGTTGAACTCAATTTGAAGGTCTATGGGGAAAGTTATGCCCATTAGAATACATGTTGCTCAGTCTGAGTCGCTATGCCTATAGCTCACTTCAAAAATTCATAACTTGTTCATTTTAAGTTCCATGGACCTTAAATTCATAGCATAATCTCCTATGATTTAGGTTTCAAGTAAAATTGGTTTCATTTCGATTGAAGGTCCTTAGCTCAAGATATGGCCCACAGACCTAGTATTGTCCAAAACTATCTTATTTTCCTATTTTCTATTTACGGAAATATTTGAGTTCCTAGCTTGTCTCTCTTACTGCCTCAAGTTAGTTCTAACCCATTAATATGAACCTAAAGAACATCATCCTGAGCCAATATTCATGAGAAACAAAAGAAATGAAAACCCTAGCTCATCTAGTCATATAATCGCATATAAGGTAGTTTAGGAGCCTACCTCACTTCCAAGCTCAAAGGTACTTTAAATCTTGCTTCCAACAATTCTAAAACTCTCTTAAAAAGACAAAACGACACCGAAGCTCTTACTTTTACCTCCTTGGCTAAAGCTTGATATGGTTCAAAGGATAGAGATTTTGGCTTCTATGTGGTTTATGTAACATCCCCGATTTTTGTCGCATTTGTAATTCTGCATTACAAATTAAATAAATAATATTGTGTTAATTATTAAGGGACAAAAATAAAATTAGATGAAAAATTAAATTATTTAGAGACCATGAACTTTTTTAAAAAAAAGCTAGTAGAAGAATTATTTACCAAAATGCAGTTAATAGAAATTAAATAGAGGAATAAAATAAGATAATAATAGATTAGATTACACAATTAAAGATCCTATCAGGAATAAAATTTTAGTAAATTATATTCTCAGGTAAACCACTTAGAAACAATTCGAATTTCTATTGGAACCTCTTAAAGCTTTTGAAACTGTTTAGTTTAAGGATTTCGAGTACAATAGAGTACCCGTGTCATGTCACAAAGTACCAATGAGTGACATAAAGTCATAACTATCACTTCCAACCTTTTAATCAAAGGCTTGGATCGAGTTACAAGTCTTGTTGTTAATCTAAAGGTTAGATTTCAAACACCCATTACCACTTAAACACTTAAACTCTCTCCAAACACAACTCAAAATACAACACACTCTCCCTTACTTCTTCTCTGCTATTCATGGCAGCTTCTACCTCCCAAATCCTCTCCATTTCTTCTCTTCAACTCCACAAACCTCAAATCTCAACATCTCTTCTTCCTTTTCTCATTTCCTCTCTTCCTCACCAACTAAGAAGCAAAACTCCTCTCATTCTTCCCTTGGAAGGCCACGGCTATCTCACCTAGAGAAGGGAAAAGATTTTTCTCTTGATTAGTGGATCTTGAAGGAGTTTCTAAGCTAGGAAGAAGAGCCAAGGATCTCCAACACCCTTATTTTATTATTGGTGAAGAAATATATGATTTAGGGCTTGGGTTACTATTCTAGGGTTCAAAGAGTTGAACATAGTAGTATGTTTAAAGCTTAGACTTAGCTTATGTTTGCTTAGGTGAGTGTTTTAAAATAGTTTTTGTGAGATGGAACCCTTAGGAGAGCAATTAATTGAGTTATGCCATAAACTAACTAGAATATGATTATAGGAGTTAAGACTTGAATTCCTAAGATTTAATGTGAGCTTGAGGTTCCTAGGAGTTTAAATGAGTTAGTTGACCGTAAATATAAGTGAAACCAAGGACACAAACTTGCTAGGAACACTATATTGAATTTTGCCACAAAGGAGTATTTAAATCCTACACTAGCAACCTAGGAAGATGGAGAATTAATTATCTTACCAAAGGAATAAATGCAAACTGATTTTACCCGTTAAAGTACATGATGAATGGAGTCTAAAATTGGCCTTCTGTAGTTCGTTTAGTGGAAGGATAAGTATAAACAATTTTGGACCAAAACTAGTTCCGGTAAGCCACTAGAAGGGTGAATTTCGGTTCCTATCCCTCAATGGAGAGCAAAACTAATTTTAGCCTTGAACATTTGAGTCACGTAGACCTTAGAAATGTCCTTAAATGAGTGGAATTGATTTAAGGTGAATTATGTGTGAATCAGGGGTTAACTAGTTAGATCTCCTAGCTTATAAAGCTATATTTGGCCTTATACTTAGGGGGTAGCTAAAACCATGTTTTAATTGAGTATTTTGAGTTATTATGGTAAATTTAAATGCCTTGGACCATATAGAATAAAGTGGGGTAAGTTTCAGAAGGTTTAGAGTTGATTTTAAGGTATTTATGTCAAGAAAAGGGCATGCAACCATAACTAGGATAATGAGGAAGTTCTACTATCCCTTTGGCATGAGTTAAAGATTTGGAATTTAAACCAAGGTATGTGATTTGTTCTTGATGCTTGGGTTCTTGATGATTTATCTTGAATTGCTCTATATATATATGTGTGTGTGTGTGTGTGTGTGTGTGGCTTATGATGATGATGGATTTCATTGATATAAAAAGTGTGTTGGAATTCCAGATTGGTAAATATTTATTGACTGATGCTATGACTAAAATTTGCTAGTTGTTTATTAAAATTTCAATTTTTGGATTTCTCCCAGTATAGCCGTTATGCTGCCGATGTTTGCTAGGAAATTTTTATGAGTTACATCATAATGCAAAAGTGCATGAGATTAGAGGCGATTGTGCCATAAATTATGAACTCTATTTTAAAGAATATTACATGTCAATGTAACATACCAATTTCTCTTATTAAGACTTGGAAATTACCCTTCGGTAAAGGAAGGTGATTCTAAACTTAGAAGTGATCCTTTGGTAAGGGAAGGTGATTCACAAAGACGAGATAATTGGATGTGACCCTTTGGTAAGGGAAGGCAATCCTAAACTCAGAAGTGAGCCTTCGATAAGGGAAGGTGATTCATAAAGACAAGATAATCGGATATGACCCTTCGATAAGGGAAGGTGATCCTAATTAAGACTTACAAGTGATCGTTCGGTAAATGAAAATGATCCACAAAGATAAGATAATCAGGTATAATCCTTCGATAAAGGAAAATGACCCACTAAGATACCCCTCTACTTTGGAAGCAGCGACCAAATATATCCCTCCAATTGTAGAGGTAGATCCCCTTGTCAGCCAGAGTCTAATTTAGATAGTACTGTGTGATGACTGTCATGGAGTGAGCTCACATCCTATAACAGTCTATCCAAAGGCATGTAATAATAAGTGCACGTGCTAAAGGAAGTCTTAATGACAAATAATAAAGTGCATAAGCATTCATCCACAAGATTTGTATGGCTTTCATTGCATAATGATAATGAAGTGATGATTTAATGTGTTATCAATGCTATTATGTTTTAGAATCTTGATTTAAGTGATTGAATAAAAGGAACCCACTTCAGAGTTTATGATTTTGAAATTACTAAAAGGAGTTTTTATTCTTTTCAAGCATGTTCATTGCTTTTATTAAATAAACCGAAGTGATTGAGGCGATGACGACGTTAGTTGTATGTCTAGTTAGGAATCCCTACTGAGAAATACTTTATTTCTCAGCCCTTTGTGTGTTCTCGTGTCATCCTCAGATGAAGCTGATGGCATCCATGGTGATGTTCTTGGAGGCGCCTAAGTGGACCTGGTACTATGATCCTACCTTAGACTCATTGGTTTTGGTAGCTTGTGGCAGTTTCAAACTTTATATTTTTCCCCAACAGCCCGTTTAGTTTATTGTAGGGACTCTTATGTTCGGTTGAATTCCTTTTGGGATGACTATACACATATTTTGTTTAGCATGGTCTAAAACCTTGCTAACATGACATACTTGTGTAAATGTGTGTGCCCAATACCTATATATCTAAATATATGAATTCCTTAATTATTCATGTAAATTATATTGCCTCTTTATTTTATACTATTATGATACGAGTCAATTGCAGATTCTAATTCTATATGCTATGACGATATTATCGATTATATGTGCTAGAAGGCTCAGTTTTTAGAAATTTTATTTTAGAAAAAAATTATACCTTATTTTCATTAACCGACATAATGTATAACTACAAATATTATGCTAGTTTAGCCATAATAGCTAATAAATATCACAATGCAACTTAAGCATAGCGTGATTTTATTAGGGTGTTATAGTTCAGAAAATTGCAAACAAGCTCAAAAGCTAGGTAGTAATCAAAGAAACAAGATGAACCAAGGGTTTTAGGAGCTTGTATGAGCAAAATGGTGGATGGTATTTGGGGAGAGGGTGTTCAGCTATGGAGGTAAGGAGGGAGAAAAGGATGGTTTTTGGGGTTATCATCTAAATTTTATAATAATTTTTGGTAAAATGTAAAAAGTATCAACTTTAATTGTGTGGTCGTCTTAGCTTCTTAGGTTTCTTGGCCATGTGACCTGTTCTAGGCTACATATAATTGGTGTGATCTTCTGATAATTAAACTCTCTTTTATTTTAAATTTCTACCAAATCAATTTCTTATGTTCTAAGAAACTATTCATAAAATTTTTACATTGCCAGTAAAATTCGATTACTGACAACATTTTAACTAAGTTACATTATCAAATTTTTTTTATTATTCTACATTCTCCTTTCTATTTGCAAATTTAGTATTAATTAATTCTCATTAATGTTAATTATAAACATGATTAAATCAGGATATTACATTAATGGCCATAAACCAACCGAATATTCATTCTCTAGTGGCTTCTCACCACATTGCACATACCATATTCAATAGAAAGAAACAAAACACTAGAAGTAGTATAACATTTTCACATGAGATTTCTCAACCTTAGAATTAGAATTTAGCATAAAGGAGATCATTCCAATCTAATTAAAATTTTTGTCATAGTCAAATCCCAATTCTACATCTTGATTCATACCAATTACGTGTATAACACCTTACCAGACAAGTACTATGCTTAAGTCATAATAAATTATCTGATAAGTGATTACGTGTAGTGAGCTGATTAAATTCCGTTTTCTATATTATTATTAATTACCCACATAAAGATGACTATTCACGTAATAAAATTTTCTGTTTGATGGTGGAATAAATACTAGTTAATTGGTATACTGTAAATAATGTAACATAAATAAAAATACATTAAAGACAGAACTACTGCAAAATACATCATAAATATATACATAGACGTCTATTTTTCAAAGTTTTTTAAAATGATACAGGGTAAAAAAAATGAGGCCACTAACACAAAACAAAACGGCCAATCCCTATGAACAGTATCCTAGATGGTCCCTATGGGACATTTCATGTACACCTCCTAACTTCTAACCATCTGCCCATGACCTAGACTGCCAAATGAGGGCCATACTATACATCTACTACCGCTACGGCAGACCCACTATCTAAACAGAATCTGAAGAAAGAAATCCATTCACCATGCTGGCGTTTGCAGGAGGGTGGCCCACGCTCGGAGCAGAGGATGAGGAAGAGGAACTCGCCTCAGACGAATCCTCCTCAGACATTAAGACTGAGGGCATCTGCTGCAGTGATGAGGCAGGAGGGGCCATAGGAGCTGGAGCTACTACAGCTACTGGTGGCGGTGGAAATGGATGGGCCATGTAAAGGGGAATGGCAATATAAGGGACAGCGGGGTCAAAAAGCGGGTGCATGAGCGGTACAACAAAATCTCTCTGAAAGAAAAAGTAAAGGCGAAACTGACATCTACCGGATATGTACACAGAGTCCAAGAACGAGTCGAGGTGGATGTGGAGCTCGGGGAACTCAATGAATAGAACTCCGATTGCTGCATTCTCCATGGTCTGAGAATGACGCGGAAATATATAGTAGGGTGAGAAATAAAGATTTCTCAATAGGAATTCTTAGTTTCTACTTATCTGTCATCGCTGTCATTCCCAGTTGTTTTGGTCTTTCCATAATTTAAAATAGTATGACACAATAGTAATATTTAACTTAAATACTTATTTATAAAATATACACCGAAACAAGCTCAATTTTAGTTAACAGATATGCTATTGTAATTCAAACAGTAACTATAAGGAGACAATAATATATCAAGAATAATAAACAGGTAACTAGAATAGTCAAATAAGGAGCATCATACTGTACATATTACTGTGCAATTGGAAAATGCATCTTACCTTTGAAGGCTTTTGCCTCTTAAAACTTATTTCCATCGTTAGTCCCCTGGGAGTTATTGGCCATATACTCTTGGGTAATAGTCCGCTTTTAGGGGCCAAGGCTGGTTCTATCTGAGATTCTTAGGGTTTACTTTCCCCAACCTTTCCACTGATTTATTCCCCTTAAATTCGTTCAGGGGCTGGCTCAAGTGATATGGAATCCTTTGCAATACTCATGAACTGCATGTATGACTAACTCTATTCTTTCAAACATCATGTGTTCATGCCATTGTAATTTACACACATATGAATTTCTTGCCGAAATTTCGGCAGCGTAACGAATCAAGTCCGCTTCCCCATGAATAGTGCCAGGCAACCAATACAATTGTACAAACTTGCAATTCAATATGGACCAGCAAATATATATATATATATATATATATATATATATATATATATATATATATATATATATATATATATATATATATATATAGCATCATTCATCAATTTCAATTCAAGCATCAATAGAGTTTTCGGTTTATTCTCTCTTATTTTGCCCGAGTTTGATATACTCCACCCTTAGTTCAATTCAACTCAATTTTTTGGATATATCATAGCCTGATGTGTCTAGTTTCTAACCCTTTTGGTCCCATCTCATTTTGATTTGTATAACTCAAGATATAAATATTTTACCTCAGACTGCCTTGTTCTTAGCCAGAATTGGGTTCTTATAAGTAAAAATTCACTAAAAATAGAACCTAGGTGAAATCATATAAAATTTATATCAAATTAAAGCCAACAGAACAAGCTTTGAAAAGAATTAAGTTTCATGGCATTTGCATAAGTATATTTTGAGTTATGAGTCCTGAAACTTGACCCTATTGGACTATCCTGTTCCAGCCTAGTTTAAACTTAAGTCAATTTCATTGGTGTGCTGGGAGCAAATGGCAACGAATCTGATTCTGAAATTTTTATGGGGTGTTCCCTTACATGTTAGTTTTCAAACAATCTTGGGTTCACTCAATTTGGAGTTGTGTAGGATGAGTTATACCCTTCTCAACTCATACTGCCCGGACAAGAATCTAGATTTCTAGGTTAAACTTCAAAAATTCATAACTAATTCTATACTCACCCAATGGCCTTATATTTTAATGTATGGAAAGCCGTGAATATCTAGTTTCATATAAAAATAGATTCATCAAATTTAATCTGCTGTAGGCGGAGCTATACACTCAGCCGTACGGACTGCCAAGGAAAACCCTAACAGCTTCTTGAATTGTTCACCATTCTTCAAGCTATTTGCTATCAATTCCAATTTTAATCACAACATACATGTAAAATTAGTCATAAACCATCATTATCACCCTACATGACATCAATATCTCAGATTATACATGACCATCATGCAGCCCTAAATTAGAGAAAGTAAGAAGAGAAGTAAGATTTCCTACCTTGTCTAGTTGAATTTGTGTTGATTTAGTGTCTTTGATGGAAGCAACTTGTGATGAGACTTGAAGAATGGATGAGAATGGAGTGAAAATGAGAGTAAGGAGAAGAGAATGAGATGAGCTTCAGCAACTAATGGGGTGCCGAAAACGACAAGGAGAGAAGGAAAGAAAAGGTGAAGATTTTTTGGAAGCAAGATGCATGATGATTTGTGGATTTCACCTCATCTTCCAATTTTGCTTAGCTTCCTTCCTTCAATTGCTGATCAAGGCGCCACATGAGGGGGTGGTTTGACTAAATCCTAGCCATTCCTAGGGCACTCATAGAAAAATTTATATTGGTCCAGTTCCGACAGTTTAAAATATCGAAATATTACCAATTTCTCTTAAATCGGTAAATCGGTTTGAAAATTTTCTGTGGGGTTTCCTATGCTCCTAATCTAATTCCATCAAGCCTAATCTTTTCAAATCACACTTAATTGGCTTTAAGTAAATGTTTAATCAAATTCTGATTAAACCCACTTATTCAATAGAAAGCAAACAACTCAGTTGTTAACAATAAAATTTTTCGGACGTTACAATGTGCTTTACACCTTTCCCTACCTAGTCTAGGGGAGCACCCTTTTTTTCTTAGTGTAAACACCACAAAATCAACTCCAAATATCGTCAAACTCACGCCACATCATTATATATGGTCTAAGGCACCTAAAACCACCATAATAACATCAAATACTCAATTTAAAAATGGTTTTGATTAGCCTCAAAGCATGTAGCCGAAAATCACCCTAAAGTCCAAGAAACTTAGCTAGTTGACACCCAACTTTCCAATAATTCATCCTAAACCAATTCCCATCATTCAAGGAGATTTCTAAGGTCTATATAACTCAAATGATCATGCCTAATAACAGTTTTTCTATCCATTGGGAGATAGAAACCAAATTTCACACTTTTAGTGGCTTAAAGGAGTTAGTTTAGGTCCAAAATTATTTCTACTTATTCTTTCACTAAACCAACTACTCAATGACAATTTAAGGTTCATTATATTATGTCTTTTAAGGGGCAAAAATAGTTTGTATTAATTCCTATGGCTTAAGATTCAAATTCCTATCTTTCCTAGTTGTTGGTGTAGGATTCTAGCTGTCCTTTTATGACAATATTCAAGATATCGATCATAACAAGGCTGTGCTCATAAATATACCCATTTTGAAGATCAACTAAACTATTTAAACCTATAAGAACCTCAAACTTACATTAACTCTTGGGGATTTCAAGTCTAGACACAATTTCCTACTTTAAGCTAGTTTATGCCATAGTTTAGTTAAATCTAAGCTCCAAACACACCACTATGTGTAAGCTTAGGAACCCTAAAATAGTGACACAATTATAATATTACCTCATGAACTATAACAAGAATGGGTTACAGATCCCTACCTCTCTTCCAAGCTAAAACACCTTCTAGATCCAAGTTCCAAGTCCTCAAGAACCACCACACAAGAAAGAAAATCTCTTGCTTCCTTATGTAACATCCTCAATTTTTCTTTGTGCTAAATTACCTCAGTAACCTTGAGTAATTGGACACTTAATGAGAAATTAAAGGATTAAAACTTGATTAAAGAATTATGTGGTGATGGGAAGTGAAAGTTAAGAGATTGCTTAATTAAGATTAGAGAATCTCTAATTAAGTGGGTAAAACTCTCAATAGCCTAATTAAGCACTAATCATTAAAAATTAGCCTAATTGAGTTTAATTAAGGATAATTAAGCTTAATTAAAAGTTTAATATTGTTAATCATGTTCTTGTGAGTTAATCACTAAACCTTGCTTAATTAAGTTGCAAGATGTAACGTCCGAAAAATTTTAATCATTTTTAACCAAGTTGTTTGGTTTTCATCGAATAATTAGGATTTATTAGAATTTGATTAAGCATTCACGTAAAGCCAATGAAGTGTGATTTAGAAGGATTAGGCTTGATGGAATTAGATTAGAAACATAGGAAAGCTCACAGAATTTTTCTAAAACTGGTTTGCTGATTTAAGAGAAATCGGTAAGATTTCGGTATTTTAAACTGTCGAAACTGGATCAATAGAAATTATACTGTGAGAACCCTATAATGGATGGCCAAGATTTAGCCAACTTACCCATGCAAGTGGCGCCATCTCAGTCCTCCATATGGGCTGCCAAACCAAGTTGAATAACCTACTCAAATCCACCAATTATATGTAACTTGCTTTAGAAGTTTTTAAATTTTTCCTTTTCTGCCCTTGCAAATTTCAATCCATATATGCTGACCCCTCTCCATTCTTTTCTCCATCATCTCATCTCATCTCAACTCATATCATCTTCCTTTCCCACAAACCTTCAAGCCACAACAAGATTTCTTCAACTCCAACCACAAATCAACAAGAATTCAACTAAATAAGGTAAGAATCCAACTTCTCCTCTTGTTTTCTTGATTTGGGGCTGTATGGAGACCTTGTTTTCCTCATGATATTGATATGATTTGAAGTGATGATGATGGTTTATGATTGAATTTGCATGTGTGTTATGATTAGAATTGGAATTAGTATGAAAGAACTTGAAGAAAAGAGAAAACTTAAGAAGCTGTTAGGATTTTTTCTCGGTGATCCATACGGCAGAGTGTACGGCTCTGCCTACAGCCGTTTAAATTTCATGAATCTATTTTTATATGAAACTAGACATTCAAGGCTTTCCATACATATATAATATACGGACATTGGATCAATATAGAGTTAGTTATGAATTTTTGAAATTTGACCTAGAAATCAGGACCTTCATCTGGGCAGTATGAGTTGAGAAGGGTGTAACTCACCCTACACAACTTCAAATTTAGTGAATCCAACGTTGTTTAAAAGATAACATATGAAGAAACATCCCATAAAAATTTCAGAGTCAGATTCATTGCTAACTATCCCCAGTACATCAATGAATTCACCTTAAGTTCAATCCAGGCTGGAACAGGGTAGTCCAGTAGGGTTAAGTTTTGGAGCTTATATCTCGAATTATACTCATTCAAATGATATGTAACTTCTTTCATTTGAAATCTTGCTCTGTTAGCTTTACATTGATATAAATTTCACATGATTTCACCTTGTTTTATTTTTGGTGAATTTTCTCTTATAAGAGCACAATTCTTACTAGGAATAGGGCAGTCTAGGATAAAACACAAATAACTTAAGTTAATGTCGGAACTCGGAACTTAGTGAATAGAAAACTAGTCAGGTATAGTTAATGTCGAAACTCGGAACTTAGGAAACACATTCATAAAAGTCTTGGAAGACCAATTGTGGATTAATGTCGGAGATCGGAATCACCAAGCACATAAAACACTTTGAAATCGAAACTCGATCCAGAATCAATCTGGAGATCAAACATAACCCCGGAAGTCGGAACTTATATAATCTCAGAACTCAGACCCAATTCAATCTTGGAAGTCGGTCCTAAGCTCCAACTTGGGAACATCAATAGAAGTTAAAAACTTGAAAGATAGATTAAGACTTAAGATTTTAAACTTGCACTTAACTACCTAAGCATTACTCATAAGACTTTGTTGTGTGTGATAACTAAAGAGGATATGATAAAGGTCTCATATTCCTAAGGAGTGTGATATGGCGATCACACCCTGATGGGGTATGATATGGTGATCATACTCTGGAATATGGCATGATGAGCACATCCTAAGGAACACGACATAACGATCACCCTTTGATGGGGTATAATATGGCGATCATATTCTAGAATGTGGCATAATTGATTAAAGTGGGTAGAAAGCCCTTTTCTATATCACCTATTGATATTGTTATATTCTTGGTATGAATATGTTACGATGACATGATCATGAATTATTCTTATGAGAGCATGCATATTTGCATATGAATAAAGGAAGAATATATGAGATCCCTTCACTTGGAGGCATTTATTTGGGTCCCTCCAAGTGAAGGCAGTTAAAGGATAAAGATGTGGGTCCCTTCACTCAGAGGCAGCTGCACATTGGGTCCCTCCTTGTGAAGGCAGCTAAAACTTTTGGGTCCCTCTATGTTGGAGGCAGATGGCCAACTGAGTCCCTCCGACCTAGAGGCATGTGCGTCCCCTTTTGGGTTAGTACTGTGTGATGACGGTCACGAGTTGAGCTCACTCCTAGATCAAACCACCCAAGGGTAGTGTTCCGGACTACAACGTAGGAGCCCAACTCGGCCCAATGGCTAGGCCTAAACACGTAACGGACTTATAGTCCGAGATTAACCCTGATCGTTTTTCCGAGTTGGGGCCCGAACTTGGGCTGAACCCTGTGCCTTGGCATCGCGGAACGACTTTCCCTCGTACGGCCGAAAAACTTGGATCCATCCGATATCCCCAAGATAACGGACGTCCAGGGTTATCCCCTAAAAAGGCGGGACCAAATCCCCCTTTCCTCTTAACTACTCATCAGTATAAAAGAGGTCCAATTTCGAGCTACAGGTATCTTTTTTAACCTACCTCTCACATATTCCTGCACTCACTGACTTGAGCGTCGGAGTCCTTGCAAGTACACCCCCCACCGCCATGGAACGCTCCTTCAAAGCAGCTTGAGATCCCATCCTCGGTTCGGAGATTCCTCAGGTAACCCACGTTCGAACATTGGCGCTGTCTGTGGGAACTCACGTTGCTCACTACCATACCATGGCTGTGATTGCAACAATGTCTTCACTCCCAACGAGAGAACGCACGGCGGGACACGCCCCTGTAAGCCATAACCAACCACTTATCGAAGGGCGAACTGCCTCCGACTCGGCTTCACGTGCCGGAGAATGCCAGCACGAGCAGAACTCAGCGGCAAGCCGCACCATCGTTCAGCCCGCGGGAAACATGGTTACCTCCAGGGTCGAAATTCGCCCTCAGGCCAACACCGACCCACTTGCCGAAATGTTAACCCTGATGCAAGAGCAGGCCACTCGCATTCAAAGGCTGGAGGAAAACCTGGACCACATGAAGGACTCAGAATGAAGGCGACGTCAGGAACGACATAGGCGCCACCACGATAAGAGTCCGGATTATCGAAGAGGCCGGAGTCCGAGGGAGAGAAGTCGAAGCTCGGAACATCGTCACCATGGGGGCTCGTAGTGTGGGAATGCATCCCACGGCCGCAAAGAGCCTCGGGTGGGAAGTACCTGCCATGACGAACATTCTGACACCTGACCTCTCCCTCGATACAACGATGAACGAGATAGATGCGATTCCGAGCGACACGAGGACCCCGAAGACAGCGAGGACACACCATTCTCCGACCCCATTATGAGAACGCTGCCTCCCAAAGGGTTCAAGCCCCCATCCGACATGGAACCATACGATGGGAGCACGGACCCCCAGGAACATATGGATGCTTTCAGATCTAGAATGGCACTAGTCGGAGCTTTGGATCCCATCAAATGCCGAGCCTTCCCAATAGCCCTGAAGAAAGCCGCGTTGAAGTGGTTCAACTCTCTTCCTCCTAAGTCGATCAATCGATTTTCCGACCTTGCTTCAGCTTTCTTGGCCCACTTCACTACCAAGAAGTTCAAGCCGAAGCCAGTCTCCAGCCTCCTCAGAATTCACCAGCGGCAAAACGAGTCGCTCCGAGACTTTCTCAAGTGATACAATGCCGAATCTTTGCTTGTCAATGAGGTACAGACTCAAGCGGCCATTCTGACACTACTAAACGGATTACGACCGGGATCGTTTAAAACTTCGTTGTCCAAAAGACCGCCAGAGTCCCCAGAAGAAATACAAACAAGGGCCGAGAAGTATATTTTTCTCGAAGAAACAGAGAAGGCCACTGCCAACCCCTCAAGGAACCAACCCGACAGGAAATCAGTGGCCAAGACGAACACCCGAGGAAGGACATACGTTCCAGGGCCGGTAAGTACAATGACTACACCCCCTTCAACGTATCCTTATCCGAGCTGTTCCGAGAGGTCGGCCAAGTCGAAAGGTTCCCCAAGCCAAAGGTCCTCAAGATGAGAGCCAACACTAACAAGTCCTTGTTTTGTGAGTATCACAACGGTTTTGGACACAAAACCGAAGATTGCTACGACCTCCGAGATGCTGTGGAACAGTTGATAAGAGAAGGTAGATTGGCGAAGTACGTGGCTTTCCAAAGAAGTCCACGAAGAAGGCGAGCTCCTGATCACGGGGACAAAGAAAGAAGGAATCCGAGGAGCAGGAGGGCCTCAGAGCCGAAAGTAAGTCAAGGCAACGACGCGGAACAGATCACAAGGACTATCAACGTCATCGTTGGAGGCTTTGCAAGTGGTGGGACGACGAAGTCAGCCCGGAAGAAGCATTTGCAAGAGGTTCTCAACGATTCTTCTGGAAAGATCAAAAAGCCAATGCCGACATCTCGACCAATACCAGACAACATTTTCTCAAGTTCCGATTTCGAGGGCGTAATCTCGGGCCACGACGACCCAATGGTAATATCCGCAGTCATGGTCAATGCCGAGGTAAAAAGGGTATTCGTTGATCAAGGAAGCTCGGCCGATATTCTATTCCGAGATTTGATAAACTCGGATTATGTAACGCCGACCTCCAAACACACGTGGAGGAGCTGATTGGGTTCTCCGGAGAAAAAAGTCCACCCCCAAGGTTACGTCACCCTCCACCTAACCTTGGGGGTTCGACCAAAAACTAGTACGATCAAGGTCAACTTCCTAGTTGTCGACTGCCCCTCGGCCTACAACACCATACTCGGAAGACCGACGTTGAACAAGATAAGCGCTATTATCTCAACGGCATCCCTGACCATGAAGTTCCTTACCGACCAAGGGGAGATTGCCACTGTGAAAGCCGATCAGGCCTCGGCTCGGCGATGCTATAACGCTAGCTTGGAAATAGAAAAAAAGCAAAAGGTGGTGTCCCAGGCCGACGCCAAACCCCCCAACTCTTCGAATGTCATGATGGTAGATTTGGACGCTAGGAAAGTTGAAGGAGAAAGACCCGAGCCGGATGGTGAGTTAGAAGAAATCCAAATCGGGCAAGACCACTGGAAAGTAACTCGGATAAATAAAAAACTTCCGATATCGCTGAAGCAAGGTTTAATCAATCTCCTCAAGTCCAACGCAGACCTGTTCGCTTGGTCCGCCGCCGACATGCCGGGAATCAACCCAGAATTCGTCTCCCATCGACTATCCGTCTTCCCCGGCTCAAAACCGGTTACCCAGAAGAGGAGAAGAATGAGCCCGGATAGAGCTCTAGCAGTCCAAGAGCAAGTCCAGAGCCTCCTGGAAGCCGGTTTCATACGCGAAATCGAGTATTTGACATGGTTGTCCAATGTCATGATGGTAAAAAAGTCCAATGGGAAATGACGAATGTGCGTCGACTACACCGACCTAAACAAAGCCTGCCCAAAGGACCCGTATCCCGTACCAAGCATTGATGGATTAGTGGACGCTGCTTCCGGGTTCAAACTGCTCACCTTCATGGACGCTTACTCGGGCTATAACCAAATTCCGATATTCGAACTCGACGAAGAAAAAACGGCATTCATAACTTTGACAGCCAATTATTGCTACAAGATCATGCCCTTAGGATTGAAGAATGCGGGAGCAACATACCAGAGGCTTATAAATAAGGTGTTCGCAGAGTTGATCGGGGATCTGATGGAAGTATACATCGACGACATGTTGGTCAAGTCTTGCCAAGAAGAAAATCTTTTACTCGACCTAAAAGTCGTATTTGATCGAGTCCGACAGCACAACATGGGACTCAACCCACACAAATGCACTTTTGCAGTAGAAGCCGGCAAATTCCTGGGATTCATGCTTACACATCGGGGGATCGAGGCAAACCCCGACAAATGCCGAGCAATACTCGAAATGAAAAGTCCAACTACAATAAAAGAAGTACAATGCCTCACGAGAAGAATTGCCTTTCTTTCGAGATTCATGGCTGCATCGGCCAGGAAAGCTATCCCCTCTTTTCCCTCCTGAAAAAGGGCAATACTTTCGAATGGATGCTGGAGTATGACGCTGCCTTCACTAACTTCAAGGACTACCTATCCCGCCTGCCAATACTGAGTAAGCCTGAAAGCGGAAAACCCCTATTCCTATATCTGTCTGTTAGTGACACTGCCGTCGCTGGGGCGCTGGTCCGGGAGGATTCCCGATAACAGCTCCCGGTGTATTTCATTAGCAACGTGCTTCAGGGACCAGAGAGTAGATATCGGAAGATTGAAAAGGCCTTAGCCCTAGTCATTGTAGCGCGAAAGCTTCGCCAGTATTTCCAAGCCCACACCATAGTCGTCCGAACCGACCAGCCAATCCGGCAAATCCTTCAAAAATCGGACTTGGCAGGGAGGATGGTATCATGGTCTGTGGAGCTTTCGGAGTTTGACATCCAATATGAACCTAGGACCGCCATAAAATCTCAAGCACTGGCAGACTTCTTAGTTGAAATGGTGGGAGAAGCAGACACCCCGGAACCTGGTTGGACACTACACGTGGATGGAGCCTCTAGCTCGAAGGGGAGCGGAGCTGGGGCCATTCTCGAAAAGGAAGGTGAAATAATCCTCGAGCTCTCCATTAAATTCGACTTCTCGGTTTCTAACAACCAGGCCGAGTATGAAGCCCTCTTCGCAGGCCTCAAGCTAGCAAGGGACATCGGAGCATCCTGACTTCTGGTATGCAGTGACTCTCAAGTCGTGACCTCCCAAGTCACCGGGGCTTATCAAGCTAAAGACGTTCTACTGTAGAAGTACCTGGCGAAAGTGAAAGAACTCGTCGAAAAATTCCCTCAGATAGAATTCCGACATGTTCCAAGGGAAGAGAACGTCAGGGCCGACATCCTCTCCAAGCTGGCGAGCACTAAGCCCGGAGGGAACAATCAGCGTTTGATCCAAGAGACCTTGAAACTTCCCTCAATATCAGATATCCTCCCGACATTGTCCGTCGACAGAGTTCCGAACTGGATGACTCCAATTATTCAGTACTTGAGGAATGGCACTAAACCAGAAAATCCCGTCGACGCCAAGAGGCTAGCCAAAGAAGCCTCCTATTACACTATCATCAATGACCAACTATTCAGAAGGGAGTTGTCCCAGCCACTGCTAAAGTGCGTGGGACCGGATTGGGCTCCCCCCATTCTTGAGGAAGTCCACGAAGGGTCTTGCGGCCATCACCTCGAAGGAAAGTCGCTTGCATTAAAAGTTTTACGGGCTAGATTCTATTGGCCGTCAATGATGAAGGATTCAATAGAGTATGCACGAAAGTGCCCCAGCTGCCAAAACACGCCGCTTTCCACCTCGCCCCCTCCGACAAACTAACGTCGATCATGTCCCCCTGGCCTTTCAGCAAGTGGGGACTCGACCTCCTAGGTCCCTTCCCACTCGCCTCGGGACAAGTAAAATACCTAATTGTGGCAATAGATTACTTCACGAAGTGGATAGAAGCGGAGCCGCTTTCCACCATCACTGCCGCCCAAGCTCGGAAATTCGTATGGAGGAATATCTTCACTCGCTTCGGATTACCTGACTCGATCGTCACGAACAACGGAACCCAGTTTATAGATCAGAAGTTCCGTGGATTTCTCTCCAGCCACAAGGTCAAGCATCACTTTACCTCAGTCGAGCACCCCCAAGCAAATAGCCAAGCTGAAGTTGCCAACAAAGTCATCCTCCAAGGACTGAAGAAGAGACTCGACGAGGCAAAGGGGGTGTGGGCAGACGAACTCGGGAGCGTTTTATGGTCCTACAGAACCACCCCACACTCAACAACGGGGGAAACTCCTTTCAAGCTAACTTACGGGATGGACGCAATCACTACAACAAATATGCCCTTAGACCACACTTAAAAAGTGTGGCTTTTAATCATGAAAAGTGTGGCCTTTGATAAAAGACCACACTTTTCACCCAAAGGCCACGCTTTCTGTGTCGTGGCTTATAAAACCGTATCCTATTCTCTATGGCCACGCTTATTCAGAGAAAATGCCACGTTTTAAGCTAAAATGTGGCCTTTGACTGAAAAAACGTGGCCTCTATTGCAACAAAAACAACACTTTCACTTATACTTAAGGCCATGCTTATAAGCGTGGTATTTTCTATTTATTTACAACCACGCTTACGAAGAGTGGCCTATTCTTTTCTCTTTAAGACCACACTTTTCAATCGTTGTCTTTTCTATGTACCTAAGGCCACGGTTACAAGCGTGGTCTCTTCTTTTCCCATAAGACCACACTTTTTAAGCGTGGTGCATAACCTATTTATTTTTTTGTTCCCAAATTGGCTACATTTTTTAAATGTTTCTCATATGGCTACACTTTTAAATTAAGCAAAAATTATTTTAATTTTTTCATTATTAGTAAGAATTCATTATTTTAAACTTTAATTTTATTATTAAACCAACTTCAACTTAAAGATCAATTGTATGTATGTATTTATATATACTTCCAAAGTGTGTTATAAAAATAAATAATTCAAAGATAATAATTAAACAAGTTCAAACAAAAACATCAATAGTTCATTAATAATGTCGAAAGTATCATCATGATCCAATGTTGACATATTAGCCTAAAGTACTAAAAACAAGTTTCACATAGTAGCTAATTAAGTACTAGGTAGGAACAAATAACATATTACAGTCTAATTAAGTACTAAAACAAGATTAAAAGGAAAACATTAATATGTCACAAAGTGTATGAAACACCATGATCATAATCTGTCTTTCTTCACCATGCCAGAGGTCAACATACTCCATTGCCATCCAATGCATCATCCACATTATCCTATACACATTAAAATGAAATTAAAAATATAAGGATGAAAAAGAAGAATATACAACAACATATATTTTAGAACTAAATATTAGCAAAATCACCCAAGTAAAACTAATTATCATTGAAATCAAAAACCACATGATACCACAAAAGATATAAGCTGATAAAAATGGATCGCATAATTAATTGCATCTATTATAGTTTTGAGCTAATGAAACTAGTCTTAACCACAAAGTCTACTCAACTAACAAAGCAAGCATAGACCCAATGACACACATAATACACATAATTCAAGCACAGACTCAAATAATTATTTTCAAAATACTCCTTCTCGCAAATAAGAAAGCAGTTAGATGTTAGCTAAGTTTTTATAGCCCAAAGTGCAACTAAAAGGCTGATCTCCTAATCCATTTACATAATACAGTGACCTACCAGGAGAACTCCTTTCCTGAAACTTAGAACTCTTGCTTCCTAAGATAGTTTCAGATAAAAGAAAGCAAAAAAAAGAAAAAGGCAGAAAGAAAATACAAATTAAGAAGCCTCCTTATTCCTTGTTAAGACTCATGCCCTTTTATGATTCTTTTGTCTATCACACTTTAGATTTTGACTAATAGAAATGAGCTTATCCCTATCTCTATATATCATTGTATGTCGATGGGTTCTCATTCCCCCTGCCAACTTGTTTGCTTATTCTTCTTTGAGCATCCCCTTGCTGTCTGAGGAGAATTCCTCGAAAGTCTTGAGGCAAATATGTCATAACTGCATATAAATTTAAATGCCTCACAAATTTGTTGAACAGGATGCCCAAATTCCAACAAATTGATGGAAAATCAATATGGGGAAATGACCAGAAAAGAAAGTATGGCCATGCAGCAATTCACAGAGCTTCTCAGAAATAATTCGTTATAGAAAAGCATGTGAAAAATAATAATGCGTGCCTTAGATATATTATAATGTATGATAACCAACAAGTTGCTTTACTTGATACTAGTTTGTTGATATTATTCTACACAAATAAACTAGGAACGAAACCAAAAGATCATTAGCTCCAAGATAATAATACCCAACTTAACATGTTCATATTTAATAGGTGCAGATACTAAATTTTTGAGAAATTCTACTAAATTGCAAATATAGGAAGCACGTAATTGTAAAAAGCAAATAGAATATAGATTAGTGGGACAAACTGTGGGGAAAAGGAAAATGAAACATAACTGAAATTTTGAAATTTATTTGAATCCAGCGTCTTGCCCCTCATTTACACCAAAATGAAGCTAAGCAAACAATAAATCCATGCTAACTCATGTGGCCAGCACTTAGTTAAAAGGGAAGCCTAAAGGTCTTTTCTAGAAAATTCAACTACCACTTTCTTTGCCTTCATTTGAACTTTGTCTTCCTTTCCCCCATTTTTACTGTCTCTTTTTCTCCTGTCACCTCCTTAACCCTCGAGGACTTCCATTGTTGGCAATAAAGCTCAACAATGACAACCTTTTAGCCAAAATGCTTGCCTCAGTCCAAGAGAAAACAATTGGTCAGGTCCTTGTCTCACCCACAAACTTGCAGATCAAGACCCTTAATTTTCCATTATGTCTGCCAGCTAAACCACAAAAAAGACTCTAGTAATCAACACCCCCCACCAGTTTTCTCCAAGGCTTAAGCAAGAATCCATTTGGTCAATGCACATTTATGTTGAAAATAAGTGGAAAATGTCAAAATAATGGTTGAGAAAACATTTATTAGACATATAGATAGCACACTTCATCATGGCATCCATTGTCAGTTCAAACCGGACTGTCCAACACCCAAACCTACTGCTATTCAGTGCTACATAGATACAGAGCACAAGAACAATCTCAGAGATCTATTATGTATTCTTGCAAAGCAAATAAATAGGGTTGAAAATAACTTATGGGCAATTCTAGGTATGAAATAACTGTAAGAGTTACTATTCCCCTACCATTTAGTTTATTAAATCTTCCTTTCACACATCAGAATTTTAGAGAGGAAACAAGTAACATAAGTAAACCTGGAACATATTAATCAACACAAGCAGATCACAACAAATGCTACTATGGTGACCATCATGCCAAACCTTAAAGTCTTCACCCCCTATGCAATTAAATGTAATAAATATATATATACAAATATGTATGTGCATGTATGTATATAATATATATGCATATTTTATGGATGTATATGTGTCATAAACGTTCTTGCCTCCTAGAATTTTATTGTGGTTCAAAATCAATTTCCAGGCTTTGAAAAAAAAGATCACAAACTTCCCATTCTCAAGACAATTTTCCTTTCATAAAAGTAATGCTTGATCGATAAAACCAGCAGAACCTTAAAGATATTTAAAGTAAGGCATTAAAACTATACCATTTACCCAAACTAGCTAGGATAATAATGGAAGGAGTGCAAAGATCCAAAGATGATAAATGAACCATATTTTACTTCTAAATCTGATATATTGATAATTGATTGCAAGGTTTCCACCTCAGGATCCCTCTTGGCCTGGTCACAATTTCTATCATCCTTATTCTCCCTTTTTACCATCACGAGATGCCAAAGGCTACCATTAATTTCTCCTTCCTTTGAAGAATGGATAAAGTATTATGTCTAGCTATAGCACTGCCTAAGCTATTCCTAAGGTGCGTGTCAACCTAACCATTTTTTCATTACCTCCTTGTGCTTCAAAAATGCTTTAAAGTATTTCTGTCAGCATATAATTTGAATAGGTATATATTTTGGCCCCCATATCAGATTTTCTAGTTCCACCCAACATGTAACAATTTTTATGAATGATTCTAGCTAAAAAAGACAACCTTTAAGAAAGATTTAAATGGGTTGTCTACAAATTTATTTTATGATAGGACACAATAGCATTGTTTAATCCATGTAGCCAATCTCATCTATTAGGAAAAGGCATTAATGTTGCTGTATTCTAATTAACAAGTTAAGGAAAGAGAAAGGGAAAAACCACTTGTAAGCAACTGCTTCTATCGCAAAGCAAAAGAAAAATAAAAGATTTCTTTTCTTTGTAAAAGTAAATTGGCAAGAAAATGAGAGCATATAATCTTTTTCTGATAAATAAAATTTATTAAAACACCACGAAGATGTCACATAGTAAAAGAAATGAGATGAAAATCACATCCTGGATTTGAAACTCATTTAAATTAAATGACACATAGTATTAAATTAATCTTTTTTCCACAATGATAATGGGATTTCTGTGCTCCAGTGTTGCTTCTACAAAATGCAATAAAACGTCTTCCAAACCACTATCTCTTCACCAGCACCATTTTTTCATACCTCAGCTGGGCATAACATCTAACACAAATAACCGAGCTGGCAAGCCTAAGAACAAAGCAACAAGATAGCATCAACTGATTTCCTCATATCTTATTCTGATTCAGATAATATTTCCATTTATTCTTTGCTCCTCTTGTACTCTTTTTTCTTGGCAGATAATTTTCGTTGCAATTTGCAATTTAGCTGACCCACATGAGATGTTGCCACACCAAAATGTGCAAGACGGTGCAAGAGACAGAGAAGCTACGAGCCTATACGGCGCAAGGATACTTACTATTTCCATGTAGCGATCAAGACGGGAAGCCTATGAGAGAGACGGTGCCTATACGGTGCTTCAAGTTGGGCCTTGTCCTTCTTGTTCCTCTCCAAGACGGTCTTCTTCAGCAAGTCCTACGAGAGAGAGAGCAAGAAACAGAAGTCTTCTTCAGAATAGAGAATGTTGCATAAAGAGATAGAGAGCGAGAGGGACGCACCTGAATATGGAGAAAAGGTTCAATGATGGAAGGGGATGCAGCGATCGACGATGTGGAGAGATGAATGTTCACGGAAAATTGAAGATTGGGGAGTTTTGATTTTAGCAAATTTAGGGAATAGGGATTGATTTTCTTTTTTTCATTTTGTTTCACAGAAAGTTATATTTGCTTTTGTTTTTGGTCAATAGGGAGAGAGTAAGATGTTTCTCTCGTTTTTTATTCCCTTTAAATTTTGTTACACTAAATTCGGTGGGAACATTAAAATTGCAGCGGGAATCAACAAACCACGCTTCTAAAATGTAGCGTAAATAAAAAATAGTAGGCACGGTTAATAAGTGTGATCTATTAATTATATAAGTGTATCCATTTCACTTTAAATAAGCAACGCTTGAGAAATGTGGTCTTTTCGGTCTATGATCACATTTTACAAGCGTGGCCTTATAAGCGTTGTCAAAAAATGTTATCTAAGCCCACCCCAACAAAGTGTGGCCTTTGATAGTTATAAGCCACGCTTTTCAAACGTGGCCCAAAATAGCGTAGCCTTAGATTATATTTGTTGTAGTGAATGATACCAATTGAAGTCGAGAAGATAAGCCCGCACATCGCGTTCTGACCTACAGACCACCACGTGCTTCGGGAGATGTCCGATCTGTCAAACGAAGCAAGGGAAATGGCTCATCTAAGGGAGAAGGCGCTAAAACACCGAATCTCCCAAAGGTACAATGCCAAAGTAGTACCCCGGACTTTCGAAAAAGGAGATCCGGTTCTCCGACGAGCTGACATCGGAAAACCTCCCGCGGGCCAGGGGAAATTAGCTGCAAACTGGGAAGGACCATACAGAGTGATCGACATCTTGGGAAAAGGAGCATACAAACTCTCCACATTGTCGGGCACAGAGATTCCGTGGTCGTGGAACTCTTCCAACCTCCGGAAATTTTTTATTTGATGTATATACCACGTGAGATAGCCGTACTCTTTTCCCTACCTCGGGTTTTGTCCCACTGGGTTTTCCTGAGGGGGTTTTAACGAGGCGGGACTCCATGGGCCGACCTATAGCTAGAAGATCCCTCTCGGTATTTACCTTTAGTATTCGCTTTTACATGTCACTTTTATCTAACGTTACTTCATTATTATGTCATCGGTTCTTTCTTTCATTTCCATTACTTCCATTATTGTGTCATCATTACCCTTATTACACATTACGGTTGATGATTTCAACTCACCTTAATTCTCCTAAGGGACTGATCACCCCATAGTCGAGAAAAAAGGGACCCCGGTACGATAACTCGGACACATAATCTCGAATACGATTAAAAGTCCGGAATCAAACCTCAGGTCAGTTTACACAGCGCTAACTTGAGCAAACAAAACCAAGTTCTAGCTAAAACCAACTCGGAAAAAATCCAGTTCGGTAAAGCAATTAAAATGCCGCCAATATTCCCTTCAAGGTTTAACTTAGGCGAATGACCGGCGCATAAATTAACAATGCAGGCAACAAAATAACATCACAGCAAATTTCATTGAAGGTTCCAAACATCGGACAATATTCAAAATAAGCCCCTAAACCTAACAAGGCAACACAAAACAAACGCATCTAAGGTCGGAAGTCTAGTCCTTCGGATCAGTTTCAGGGTCGTCGGTGCCGTCGTCCTCTTCGGGAGCTACCACGATACGACCGTCAACTACAACTTTGTCCAGTCCAACCTCGCTGAAATCAGCATCAGGACAAATAACCTGGCACTGCTCCAGGAGGGACAACTTAATCTCTCCAGCCGACCTAGCCCACAGCTGCTCCACCCGAGCCACCTCGTCCTTCGCTCTTGCAGCAGCCTTTGAAAAATCGGCGCACTCCCTCTGGAGTTCTAATACCCGAGAATGAGAATCCTCCAATTCCCGATCCCTCGACTCAAGCGCCGCTTTCAACCTGTTGATTTCATCTTCCTTGGACTTCTCCAAAGCCGACTTCTCGGTTTGAAGAACGGAGAGCTGGGACTTCAACACCTTCACCTCCTCCATAGCTCGGACACCCGAGGTTATGACCGGTTCCGAGTATCTGAGTAAGGCCGCCGACTTCAGCATGGCACGCCCCACCCATTGGAATTTTGCAGCCAAATTCTCATCGTCACCCTGTAAGCGCTCGAGAAGGGCGGGAACCATCAATTCCTTATCCATGAAGTCAGGATAAGGAAAATCCTTGTCCATCACATGGACGTCGGGCTGACCCTTAGGTGAAGGAAGGGTCTCGAGGTCGGCAACCACAGACTTCCCTTTGGCCGCTTTCTTCGACTTTAGCTTCTTGGAAGGATGGGCCTCTGGAGCCGCCTTATCGGGGACGGAGGTGAACACCGGTTCTCCGGACCCCACCGACCTCGGACTGTTACTCCCATCACCCTCGTGTGACCTCTTCAATATCCTCGTGAAACTTCGGCAAGAGGCGGACTTGAGCCATCTAAATGCAAAAGAAACAACAGTAAGCATCCGATAAAGAGGGCATAGAGAGGGCATAAGACAGTGCAATGACAGAAAAATGACAACCTAAATACTGCCTAGCCTCCCCAGGATCTACGCCGACTATGTTCTTTAAGTTTAGATGATTCTTCCCGAAGCATTCGAAAAGGAAGTCAACAACAGCTCCCTCCTCGGGCTTAAGAGAATCCTCCTCTATTCAGGGAGCGCTAAAATGCTTACACCAGAAGATGTTAAAGCGGAGCTCCCCTTCCAAGGTTTCCCAAAAGGGGATCGAATTCAGACATCCGAAAACCTTGAAGAAAATAGGCTTGAAATTATGGAAGGATTCCTCGTACAAAAGGAATATCTTCCGATTGGCGTGAGCTCGGAAGGATAGCCATCCCGAGGTTAATCCTCCACTGGCAGGTTGGGTTAGAGTGAATAGGAAAAAGAAGGCGTTTGGTGATGGCGCCAATCCGAGATACTCGCAAATGATCTCAAAACCCTAGATCATCGCCCAACTATTTAGATGTAGTTGAGAAGGAGCGGCCTCAGTTTGGCGTAGAATCTCCATTTGAAAATAGGTGAACGGGATCCGAACTCCTAGCTTGGAGATAACGACATCATAACACCACATCCACCGAGGCCCCCCTTCAAGGTTAAAATCGCTCACCCTCTCGCTTGGACCCGAAGCCTCAAAGTAGTACTCCTCCTCGTACTCGCCCTCCGGCGAGATAAGGTTTTCCTCCCTGAAATGAGTCAGGAATTCCGGGGTCACAACCGATGGAGTCCCCAGAACCTCGGGATCGACGCACCGGTAGATAAAGTTGATCTCGGAAGGAAAGGATAAAGCCCTCTTTTTGGCCATTTTTCTCGATCCCAAACAACCTACACAGGAAACCACCCCTCCATCACAAACTCGGGAAAATACTAAGTCAAAAACCCCTAGAAACAGAATGGGAATTGAAAAGACATGCTCCCTACGGTGGTTTCCCTCTATGAAAGATGCCGGTGCGCGATAGAAGCAAAAAACCCAGCAAAGTAGGGGTTGAAACCACCCCAAAATACAAAGCAAAATGGATCAATGAAAGCCAAACCGCCACCGATATACCACCCAACGAAACGAACAAGTTGCAGAACCAGAAAACAAAAGGGAAGGGGGCATACCTGTTGCTAGCAAGGTAACGGTGGCACGAATAATCACACTCTCGCACTGCTTCTCCGCTTCCCTTTCATGACGAATACTTTTGGACAAAATAAGGAAAATGGATAACAAATGCACGAAACCCCTCTTTATAGGAAAGAAAACGCCTTTGCCGCGCAACCCAAGCGTCACGAAGGGCGCAACCATCCTTTCGCATAAAAGGAGTGGGGGCAAAATGGAAATAACGCCCCAGCTCAAAATGATGAGGCGCTCTAAACCAGGCACCAAAATAGCACGTGTCCGCTCGGGGTTATCAGGCACGACTTATGAGACGAAAGGACGTCGCTAGTTCGCGAAGACTCAGGACATCGCCATAGGTAAATGTCAAATCACCTAAATGGCAATCTGAGGTCTGAACGCAGCATGTTAACTAGGAAGTTCACAAGGAACTCGGCATTCGAAGAATCCACCTCGGACACCGAGTTAGGGGCACTGTTCCGGACTATAACATAGGAGCCCAACTCGGCCCAATGGCTAGGCCCAAACACGTAACGGACTTATAGTCCGAGATTAACCCTGACCGTTTATCCGAGTTGGGGCCCGAACTTGGGCTGAACCCTGTGCCCTGGCATCGCGGAACGACTTTCCCTCGTACGGCCGGAAAACTTGAACCCATCCGATATCCCCAAGATAACGGATGTCCAGGGTTATCCCCTAAAAGGCGGGATCAAATCCCCCTTTCCTCTCAACTACTCATCAGTATAAAAGAGGTCCAATTTCGAGCTACAGGTATCTTTTTTGACCTACCTCTCACATATTCCTGCACTCACTGACTTGAGCGTCGGAGTCCTTGCAGGTACACCCCCCATCACCGTGGAACGCTCCTTCAAAGCAGCTTGAGATCCCATCCTCAGTTCGGAGATTCCTCAGGTAACCCACGTCCGAACAGGTAGTAAAGACTAAAGATTAAAGCATATGCAAGCAACCTAGGGACGACGATACGTAACGCCTAAGTGTGCCAAGATAAGAAAGCAAAGAAAGTTAAAGGAAAGCACGAGTGTATTTGCATGAATTCAAATATGAGTATTTGCACAATTATATCCTATGTTTTATTGATGCTGAGATTGTTCCATCTACTTCTGCGGTGATTATTATTCTCATTATGAAATATTGCCAATGTGACTCAAGTGCGTGGAATAAAATGAACTCTGCTTGGGACCATATGTTTTCAAATTATAAAACGGAACAGTTTGTATCATATGTTCATTTTTTTATAATAAACCAAAGCAGCTGGAGATAATAACGATGACATGGTATGAAAATTTCTTAGTGGATCCTACTGAGAATTTAAAATTTTCACTCCTGTTTCTGTGTTATCTCCAGATAGTTCGAGAAGTTTCACAGACGGCTGAAGTCGCTGTCAAATAAGGTCCGCTCAGGTAACAGTAACAACTCCGGAGTGTGGTATTATGACTTAAACATAGTACTATACAGAGGAGGATGTTACACAAGAGCACTTAATCATATCATTAAAATTCAAATTTAGTCAACTAGACAATAAAGCATTGATGATATCACTAAAGTGAAAAAGTAGAAGATAAAGTTGCTTTATGTAAAAAAAGTATTATGGCTTGTCTAAAGTAAATCCCTTAATTAACCATTTTGTCCCCTTAATTACAACAAAATGAAGAAAATATCTCCCCCTCCGTGCCCTATATGCTACGGCCACTCTCACTCACACGCACACATCCATTTTTTATTTTTCAACTTCTATTCTCTTTCTAAGTCTATTATCCTCTCACTTCTCTCTACATTCTTCTTCTCCTTCTTCATGTTCTTTTTCCTTTCTCCACCACCACCATAATCAAACTTTCTCACCAAGCCCTTCAAAGATGGCATCTTTTGGTCTTTGGAGATAAGTAAGATCTACACACTACAAGCTCCATTTTCACAAGATCTCAAGAGCTCTTTACTTCTCCTTGCAAAACCGCTGCCAATACCCTTGGAGGAGCCATCATCTTCTTCATCTTTCTCTCTAAGGAAGACGCCATTTTCACTCTAGGTAGTGATCTTTACTCTTTTTCTTTTGTTTGCTCAAGAAAGCTTGAAGCTAGGCTCTTATCATGACCAAGAACTTTAAGTGAAAACTTGAGAAAAACATCATGCTCTTCATGAACAAAAGTTTTTATTTTTATCAAAATATGTTATTGTTCTCGTTCATGAGTTATTTCTTGGTTGTTTGAAAGTTTCTCCTCTTGAATGTTTCAAAGTTTCATTTTTTCTTTCTTGATGCATGAGTTCTTGATGTTTCTTGTGATTTGTTGGAAAAGAATGATTATTCTTGGTGGTTTTTCGTTTAAAGTTGATTTCTTTCCTCTTCATGAGCTTAAGATTGGAAAACTTCTCATCTTTACATCTTTCTTTTGATTTTGATGAGACTATGAACATTCCAAAGTATAAATCTTAAAAAGTTTGCTTCTTGATGCATAAAAAGTGGCGCTATTTTTATAGGTTTCACGAGGTTTCATTTTGTTGTTCTTGAAGACAAGAATATATATAAAAGTCTAAACTTTTTAGAACATGAAGTTTTCTAAGTCATAAAAATGAGAACTTGTCACTTTATGTCTTAAAAATGGAAGCTTGAAGACAAGACCTTTCATAAATTTTCAAGCTTTAATCAAGAATATAACTTTTAAGTCATAAAAATATTGACTTGCGATCTCTAACTTGTAAAGATTGAATCTTGAGTCAAATCATGAATAAAAGTATTAATCTTTCTTCAAGATGGAATCTTTTAGACTCTAAGACAACTTTAAATCATAAAGTTGAAATCTTGATGGTCTTATAATGATAAAAAAAAGTATCAACTTTCTTAATGAATAAGACTTTTTAGTCATAAAGCTAGCATCTTGTATCATTCTCTTATGGTTGAATCTTTAAGACAAGAATCTAATTTTAGAGACACATACCTTCATAAAGAATAAAACTTTATAATCACTTTCATAAAGTATACAACTTTATAATCATAAAGATAAAATCTTGCTATTCTATTTACTAAAGTTTGAATCTTTAATTCGTTGAAAATAAAAACTATCTCTTGATGATTGGTGAACATAGTGTTGCTGTGTTCATGAGTGTGGTTATGCATTGTCATGACCCAAGGGACTAGAGGGATCTCAAAATCATTTGGGAATAGAAGTATGATTAAGGTCTCTGAGCATACCATGAACCTTGAAATCACCAAATGCACTATCTCAAGGAAAGAAAAGGAAATAAGCACCTAACTTAGTTAACTTGAACTAAGTATTCCATAAGATACATACCTAAGTAAAGAGTAACTTCACTCCAGCATTAAGTAACTAAAAAGACTACACATACATTTATCTTAACTATGTGATTCTCTCATGGGTAAACATGGGAAATCATACAATGGCTCATAAGATTTTTCACAAAGAATAACACAACTATGGACACCTTTTAGGGTATGAATGTATGATGCTATCATGCATGATGTATGACAAGTTTGATTGAGTATTGTCTCATAATTGAATGATTGGTATGATGATATGAGATGGCTATAATTGGTTGTTGGTTGAAATTCCATGTTTGACATTTTGGGGAAGCTTCAGTCTAGTGGTCATGTTGCCGGATTTTCGCCAAAATTATGGACTTAGTTATACCATTGCATGTCCACATGTGTTTTGTCAATGATTGTAATGCATATAAGATGTAGTCATAACAAAAGAGAAGAAATAATAGGATATGACCCTTCGATCACTTCGGTAAGGGAAGCGAGGGACGGTGATCCATAAAGACTCAAGGAACCTCTATGGGGCAGGCAAGGGTGACATAGAGGACCCTCCAACTTAGAGATAATCATTATCAACTTAATTTGATTTGGTTTTCTACTGCATGACGACGGTCACGGAATAAGTTCATATTCAAAAGTAGTCTATTTCAAAGGAAAAGTAAAGAATGTTAAGCACATGCTAAAAATGAAAGTAAAGTTAACGAAAGACTCTGGTGTAGTCTAAGAAGTTATATGAATGTGCATACATCTTCATTCTCTCATTTGTATGGTCATGAATGTTTATACTATGCTCTCATATGTATTTGCTCTTATATTGTAGCTTTGAGTTTCTTTATATTATGTTTATATAATGAAGATTAAAAGAAACTCATTTCGGGAACCTGTATTTTCAAACCCTCTAAAAATGGAATCTATGCATGCTCACTGTTTTCATAATTAAAGCTAAAGTGGCTGGGACGACAATGATGACACATTAATTGTCTAGTCGGGATCTTACTAAGAATTCTTGCATTTCTTACTCCTGCATTTCCGTGTCATCTTCAGGTGAAGTTGATGGCATCTATGGCAACACTTCTAGTGGTACCTGACTAGATAAGATGAGGAGCCGTCATGTTACTTCACCTAGCTAAGGAGGATAGAGAGAGTAGCTTAGTGTTTTCACTTTCTTAAGAGCCTTAGTTAGATAGTTTATGTATAATTAAAAACATGTGGCAAGTCATGCTACTTAATTTGACCTATTACATATGTGATAATTATTAAGTGTACTGATGACTCTTAATTATCTATGATTAGATTATTAGCTTAAGGTATTGTGTTATATTATTTCAATTTTATTATATGTCTTTTTGGTAACTCCGCAATATAAGGAACAATATCCATATGTATACTAGTAAGTAAGTGCTTAAAGATTCAGTTTTCAAATATTAACGTTTTACAAACAAAAAATTTACATGCTATTTTCGTATATCACACTAATTTCAACTATAAAAACTTTCACTAGTTAAGAGTAACAACTAGTAATACTATAAAATAACTTATGCATAGTATGGTATTGTTAGGTTGTTACACATTGGATCTTCTTGGCCGTGGCTTCTAGAGGGAGAAGGAGGAAAGATTTTGTGCTTTAGTTGGAGTAGAAGATATGGAATGAGGAGAAGAAGCTGAAGGCTTGAGGTTGAGGGAGTTGTGTGCTTGTCTATGGAAGTTGGAGGAGAGAAAATGATGAGGGTTTTGGGGAGGAGGGGCCAAGAATTTGAGAGAGAGGTGAGGGGAGAGTTGTGTTGTATTTTAAGGATAGTTTAGAGTTTAAGTGTTATTTGTTTTAATAGGTGTCTAAATTCTAACCTTTAGATTCAAAGACAAGATTTGTGGCTTGCCTAAGGCTGTTGATTAAAAGGTTTGAATTAATAGACTTCATTCATGCAGTGAAATTGCAGGAATGAAGGCGTCAAATCCCCGTTTCCATGAGGCAAGGAAGAACGGTGAATAGAGGAAATAGTATGCCCACGCGGGATGTGATGGCAAGCAATGGGCTTCGTGGTGGCAAAGCATGCAGGAAGGACGGGAGCGCTGGTGATGCTAGGGCAAAGATGATTGTGCGATTTCTAGAGGCAAAGATGATGGTTCTGTTGTGCACAGTGATGAAGGATCAGTGGTGAAGGCAGTGAAGGTGTTGTGCGCGATTTGATTTGGATTGAGGGATTAGTGGTGAAAGAAAAAAGGGAAGATGAAAAATGATTAAAAAAAGCAGAGAAAGGAATATTATTATCTAATTATTTTAAAGGGATTATTGAAATATTTCATTATTTAATTATTATAATAATAGTAAGGGATTACTGAAAAATAACAAGTTTTTGGAATTTCTTTCATTACCCTCATTTTTATAAAGTTGTTGATATCCTTTTATATTCAACCGTTGTGATTTAATCATAAGTTTCATGAGTCTTAAATATAATTAAAAAAATAATTTAAAAAAATTAGAAATTTGAGTTAATTATGGGATATGTGATAAATTCTTGATAATAAAAAATTAAAGGGTATCGATACTTTTAAATTTTATAGAGGTATTGGAGAAATCTCCTAATTTTGTAGTTATTTAAATTTACATTTAAAAATATTATAATTAAAATATTTATTTATTATTTAATTATTGTAAATTTATTTATTTTTATAATACTTGCTAAAATATTCCTAAAACTAATTCAAAAGAAAACAAAATCTTTGCTGCCATGCCGACGATGCCCTTGAGATGAAGCGTTTGCGAGTAGCACGGAGGATGCAGTGGCTAGTGAAGGGCGATTTCTAGCGGTCTGTTCATGGGTTTAGGGAGAAGTTAGCATGGTGAAAAAGGTCAGATACTTTTAATTGGGTAGAAAACTTTTCAACATAAGGCGGTAAATAAAATTGAGTTTAATTTTGATACACTGACAATATAAAATTTTTTATATTATCATTCAATTATCCACATCAATAAACATCTTTGAATCTCATATTTACTACTCCAAAAATCATACAAATAGAAGAATTTGATTAGATAATAATATAAAAGTAGTGCATATAAATTAAATCCAATAAAATTTTACATCAATATTATATGAGTTTAATTTTTATGCAGCAATAGTGTAAAATAATTTTACATTATTATTCAATAAAAATGTAAGAATTTGTCATGTCATCATGGCAGTTACATGAACTTAAATAAAAAAAAAAATTGACTTAGTATATTTTCAATGTATTCCTATCGAACAATTACAGTGTAAAATTATTTTATATTATCAGTATCTAGAAATTAAGCTCATATTGTATTATATCTTAATTTTAAGTAACAATTTAATTGGTTTTAAAGGAAAAGTTATGAGTATTCTTATAATTTTTTTTATTATTTTATATTAATTTTATACCAATTTCAGACTACTAAAAATTTATCCTAATATTATATTATATCTTAATCTTACGTATTATAATAAAAATAAAAGATATAATCCTTTATTTTTAAATTACTAAAAAATGTAGAAGGTATATTCCTTTCGAATCCCACTTCATATAAAATTTTACACAATATTACTAAAATTATCTTTAATAATTCAAAAGAAAAAAATTTGTAGCAAAATTCATAGCTAACTCCCCAACAAATATTCTGCAGTAATTTTCGCATGAAAATTCACAACAAACAATTTAAAATAAATTCACAGTCAAAAGCCGCACGAAAAAATTTGTAGCTAAATCTGCAACAAAAATTCACAAAAAGTCCGCAACAAATGATTAACAAGTAATTCATCACGAAAACTGCATGAAAAAAATTTGCAGCTAAATCTGTAGCTAATATTCACAAGAAAATTCATAGATATAGTTTCTTGCTGATTTAGCTGCAAAAAATGGTGTTGACTAAACCTTTTGACATTTTTTTTTCCAATTACCCGTGAAATTCTTGCTGAAATTGCATCAAAAATCCGCATCTAAAATTTTCTTGCCTTATGGAGGGAAATTTACTTTTGGATTTTCCTACAAATTTTGTAATTAGCAACAAAATACCAACTGGCTTGGTCGAAAATGCAAATTTGTAGCAAAATCTGCAGCTATTACCCAGGAATAAAATTTGTAGGAAAATTCATAGCTAACTCATGGTCTTTTAGTAGTGGTACTCTATTGTACTTTAAATTCTCAAATTAAACAGTTACAAGGGTTCTAAGAGGCTCTGTCAGTAATTCTAAACTGTTTTTAGATATTTTTTACTAAAAATATCTTTATTTAATTTTTATCTTTGATAGAGTTTTAATTGTGCAACTATATTGTCATTATTTTATTTTATTTATCTCTTTAATTTATTAGCTACATTAAGTTAATAAATTTTTTAGTTAGTTCTTTATTTAAAATTTATTGACTCTAAATAATTTAATTTTAATTTAAATATATTTTGTCTCTTAATAATTAACACAGAATTATTTATTTAATTTATAATGCAAAATTATAAATATAGCAAAATTGGAAATGTTACATGAATAAATTATATTTAGTCGTCATGTACGACTTAATCATAATCGATATTTATTTTATTAATTATTCTTTCAAAGTGAGATAATATGAGCAATGTTTCTTTATAGTTGTTTGGAAATTGTGGAGAAACAAAGCAATGAGAGTCTGCGTACGTATGTAGTAGTAAGCACAGTGATGGTCAAAGAGAGAAGAAGAGGGGCATTAATGATGAAACTGAAAGAAGGATGAAGTCCATATCCAATAATAGAATGATATTTTAGATAAGTATATAAGTTAATAGTGAGTCATATCTCGAAATATTATTCTATTATTGGTTGTGAGCACATCCAAGTAGTGCTCTATAAGCATTTAAAAATTTCTTAAAGTCCATAGAGCATGCAATTTTTGGGAACAAATGCCAAATCTCTTATTCTTGGGTGTCCAAAGTTAATGGTGTTTTTGTTAAAATTTTCTAGTTTTAGAACTTTATCTATAGTAGGATTTATGATTTTATAAAGCATGTTAAATGGATAACTTAATGTTTTTCTAGATATCATGTTATCATTATGTAGTCTGTTATGGGATTCGCAATCACAATGTCTTCTTATGATTGAACCCAATGGTATGCATAGTGGACTATGATGTAAAGGTTCTTAGTCACTTATATGAATCTTTAATAAACAGAACTAAATTACTACTATATATTTATTATAGGAAATAGATACTCTCATGTAAAAATTTTACATGACTTTGGGCTCATTTAAATAACATCACTTATGACTTTTTTCAATTTTTTGGAAGTCAAAAGTTACATTTTTAAATTTTTATCCTATTTGATTATATAGTTTACCACTTAAAAAAATTATTTTCAGTACTTTTTGGGAAGTTAAAATATTTAGCTTATGAAGAAGCACCTTTTAAAACACTCTAAATAAGAACTTTTATTAAATCATATCAAAACACAAAATAACTTATTTGTAAGTTACTTTTATGAAATTACTTTAACATAAGGGCTTAAATAAATTATTTACCTAAATGGATCTTTAGTCATATGTAGATTTTCACTAGAGCTGGGTATACAAACCACGATCTGTGGGTTGGTCAGTTTAACTTGGAATCCGCATGGGCTAGGACTAGGTATTCTCCTAACCTGTTAATTAACAGATTTTTAAATGGGCTAGAGCCACGAGTTAGCAGATTGGTCCGCTAACCCGCATATTATTATTTTAGGATTATCCAATTTGTTTGAGAATTACAATATAGCTTATGGTTTTGGCTTAGTGGTAAGACTTCTATGCTTACATTTTTGACAAAATAATAACAACCCATATACTTTAAGGACTAACTTGGTTTGGTCGATTTGTATATGGTCCATTGCCGACCAAGCCTGTTTGCATACCCACTTCTAATTTCCACCATTGATTAAGAATGCAAATCTTATCCTGAGTCCCATAAGAGAATTTAATCAATGATAAAAGTTTACACATAACTGGATCATGTGAAATCCTCACATAAGATGATTTATTTCCATTTATATATGGGCAAGACCCTTACTTAAGGTTCACAAAAATTTGGATGGATCTAATTATCTGACCAACCAGATTCAACTCAATTTGAAATATCCACATTGAATTGGGTCATCAAGTTAGTTTAGATCCAACCCGATCGAATTGATCTATAATTGATTTAGTAATGGATTAAAAATATGGACCTAATAATGCAACTATGAAACGATGTCATTTTACTTATTATCTTTTTTTTATTCTATTATTAATTTCATTTCACTTTGTAAAACTTATTTCTCTTCATTTCAATTTCATTTTTTTATCATCTCTTCTCTCCTCTCTCGACTCTTTCTCTTGAATAGTTAAGATTTCATATAAATGAAAATTTTTTTATTTAGCTATGTTTAATCAATGGGTTAATGAGAAATGAATAGAAGGATTTACTAGTATAATTGTCATATTTTAAAGATTAATTAGAATGATTTTCAAGTTTATGTTGTCAGTTTGTAAACGAAACAAATTTAAGGAGTTTCTATCAATCTTTCCCACATTCCTACAATAGTATAGATGACGTACATACGACACGCACAAAATTTCTAAACTAATTTTTCTTTTAAGAAAAAACGTCTTATATCAACATATATTAGATTACCAAATATTATCATACTATTTCAGATAAAGACAATATAATTATTTACTAATACTTAGTTCGTTCAAGTGATTTATCACTTATTTCCCTTAAACAATATATAAGATTTCAAATTTGAGTCTTGTTAATAAAAAAATTAATATTAGGAGAGTTTTACTGCTGAAGTTGGCTGCCTCAATTCGAATTAGATTAGTTGGAGGCTAGTTAAATACTATTTAGTTTAAAAAATAAATAAAAGACGATATTATTTAGTGAAAATAAACGTTTTACCCCTTACCTTTTTTTTATGTAATACCTTCCTTTCATTTTTGGTTTTAAATTTAGTCCTTTATGTCATCACAAATTATCTACCATTGTGGTTTCAAGCCATATTTCTATAACAAAAATAATGGAAAATATTGATGCACTACCTTGTGAAAATTCTATCTCTAAAAGAATTAGAGAAAGAAAAGAATCATGAGAAAGGAGAAAGAGGAGAGAGAGGGGAGAGAAGAGGTGAGATGGTGCAATCGACAGTGAGTGGGGACTCGACATGGGGTGGTGGAGGTTTGAAGTTCATGGGGTCTTCCAAGGACAAGGTGGTAGGAGGAGGTCCACCTGTAGTGGTACAAGTGGGAAAGGACCTGATTCAAAAGAAACTGGTGAGACAAGAGTATCAGAAAGGAGATAGTGTAACACCCTAATAATTTTATACTATCGTTAAGTTGTATTATAGAGATTATTAGTTGTTACTTTTACTCGCGGAAACTTAACTGTCGTTTGGGAATTACTTATAAAAAAAATAGGGATAATTTTTTTTTTGAACAATGACAAAATAAACCTTTTGGAAAACAAGAACCATGAGCGCATCGTGAACGAATAAAATATAGCGTCAATACTTACATACCTTCAGTGCATTAAGCTAATTAAAAGTGATATAATGAACAGTAATCTCAAATGGATCATCAAGATCATTTCCACAACCATCATACTAATATATATATGATAATAATAAGGTCAACATGTTCTACATACATAACCACAGGGCCAATATCTACTGTTGACCCTTCCAAAAACAAACCTAACCAAATACAACTGAAAGGAAACACATCAGAACATCCAGTCACCCATGCATGCCATAAGGAAAAGTGATAACCCTATAACTATCAACAAAAGGGCTATCATCGTGACCAGCTTCACATGTGCTATCCTAATCAATCATCAAATGGAAGGTATCTGTTCTCGAACCCACTGGGTGCATCATCCCCACGTCCTCCTCCATAGGCGCACCCACATCCATGGGGTATAGCGCGAGTACAAATGAACCCACGACTATGAACTGGGGGTGGTGTAGGACCAGCAGAAAGAGAGAAGGAAGAATATGAAGACAAACAAATCACCAGAAGGTAGGATGGCTCTATAGAATATGTCGGGTAAGATGACTCCAAAGGATTGGACTCCATCGAGTATGTCGGTGTCAGGTAGGTGTCAAAGATAGACTCTCCATTAGTGGGGTACCTCAGTGGGTGTAAACATGGACGTATATCATCCAAGGTGACATCATCAAAAGGCTTATGAGGCTAGAAAAATAGGCTCATAACGAGTGCACGAAGCAAATGGCTGTGAAACATATAGACCCTTGCCGTTGCCTGGGCAGTCAACATGGATGCATTCGCACCGAGTCAAAGTGCCAATACATCATTAGAAACTCAATGAAGATCACCACAGTGCCTGACGCCGACATCCTCTGAAGACGACATGGAAATATAGGAGTGAGAAATATAAGATTTCTCAGTAGAATCACGACTAGACAACTACTATGTCATTGCCATCATTCCAGCCACTTCGAGTTTATTTATAAAAATGATGAGCAAGCATAGATTCAATTTTAAGGGTTTTGAAAACATAAGGCCTTGAAGCAGGTTTCATTTAATCTTAATCTCATGAACACGGCATAAGCAACATAGGGACATAAGATGGAATCATAGGAACTAAAGCATAACAACAATAATCATGATCATGCATTTGAGGAAATAATGATACATGCACTTTCATGTGACTATATGGAGTTGACTAGAGTCTTTCTTTAACTTTGCCTTCATACTTAGCTCGTGATTAACATTCTTTCTTTTCCCTTGGAATAGATTGCTATTGGACATGAGCTCATTCTATGGTCATCGCCACATAGTACTAATCTAAAATCAGACTAAGCTGACAAGGTTTCGTCTAGTTTTGGAGAGTTCAGGGTCCTCTTTCCTCCAAAGTGAAGGGGTCTTTTATAGGTCACCTTCCCTTATTGAAGGATCATGCCCACTTATCTTGTCTTTGTGGATCACCTTTTCTTACTTCCCTTATCGAAGTAAACAATGGATCATGTCCAATTATTTCTTTTCTCATAATTATATCTTACATGCATTGTAATCACTGACAAGACATATGTGGACATGCAATGATATAACTAAGTCCATAACTTTGATGAAAATCTAATAGCATGAAGGCTAGACCAGAGCTTCCCCAAAATGCCAAACATAGAAATTTCAACCAATAACCATTTATTTTCATCTCATGTCATCATATACATCATCAACAATCATCTAAACATGAGTCAATGCATCAATCAAACTTTCCGTACATCATGCTTGATAGCATCATACATTCAGACCTGAATTGGTGTCTATGGTTGCATTTTCCTTTGCGAGAAGTCTTATAAATCATCATGTGATTCTTCATGCTTACTCATGATAGAACCACATAGTTTAGTATGAATATGTGTTGTAAACTTTTAGTTAACTATTGAGTGAAGTCACCTTTTACCTTTTGCCTTGGGGATTCATCTCCACCAAATAATTTCATAACATTCTTATGTATATATCTTATGGAATAGTGTGTTTGAATTAACAAAGTTTGACACTTATTTTTCCTTTTCCTCTTTAGTATGGCTGAAGCCTAATATGATGTTTTAGCTAACATTTTGCATTCCAATCTTTTAGTTTCCTTGAGATAGCACACTAGTGATTGCTAGGTTCATGGTATGCTCAAAGGCCCTAATTATACTTCTGTTCCCAAAGGATTTTGAAATCCTTCTAGTCCTTTGGGTCATGGCAACGCATAACCATACTCATGAACCCAACAACATCATGTTTTGAAATCTTTATTCCAACAAGTTACAAGATTCAATCTTATCTAGATAAAACAACAAGATTTCACCTTTATGATTATGAAGTTTCATTCTTTAAGAAAGTATGAACCTTTACATTTTATTCATGTCTTCAAGATTCAACCTTTATGAAATAATAACACAAGATGCTAACTTTATAGCTAAAAAATTTTATTCTTTAAGAAAGTTGAAACTTTAATCATTATTATGCCTTCAAGATTCCAACTTTATTACTTAAAGTTACTCTAAGATTTAAATGATTCATTCTTGAAGAAAGTTTAATAATTTGCTCAATATTTTTAACTCAAGATTCAATTTTTACAAGATAAAGTTGTAAGATTACATATTTATGAACAGAAGTTACATTCTTCGAGAAAGTTTAAAACTTTGCGGAGTGTTTTGTCTTCAAGGTTCAACATTTGTGATACAAAGTGACAAGTGCTTACTTTTTATGATTGAAAAACTTCATATCTTAGGAAAGTTTGGACCTTTACATATATTCTTATCTTCAAGAAGAACAAAATGAAACTTTATGAAACATATGAAAAATAGCACCACTTTAAGTGCATCAAGAAGCAAACTTTTTAAAGTTTTATGCTTTAGAATGTTCTTGGTCACATCAAGAATCATAAAGAAAATGTAAAACAAGGACCTTTCAGACATAAATTTCTCATAAAGGAGGAAACCAACTTTAAACCAAAAATACCCCCAAGAAAGTGTATTCCTTTCAACAACTCACAAAACATCAAATCAGATGCATCATAAGAGAAAAATGAAAACTTTTAAAGCATTCAAGAAGAAAAACACACAAGATCTCATGAAACAATTGAAAGATTCAACCTTTGCTAAAAATGGAAACTTTGCTCATGAAGAGCATGGAGTTTTTCTTTCTCAAGTTGTCACTTGAAGATCTTGGCCATGGTGGGAGCCAAGCTTCAAGCTTTCTTGAGTAACAAAAAGAAGAAATGAAAGATCACCTAAGGTGAAAGTGGAGTACTTTGAAGGAGAAGAAGAAGATGAAGAAGACTCCTCCTTTAGTGATAGTGGTGGCAGTTTTGGCTTGAAAAAGGTAAGAGCTCTTGAGTTCTTGTGAAAGTGAGGGTTGTAGTTGTAACATCCACCAGAATTTTCTTATCATTTTTCGCCTAATTATTCGATTTTTATCGAATAGTTGAATTTAATTAAAATTCGACTAAATAATTATTTAGAATCAATTAATTAGCAATTAATTGAGTTTAGATATGAGGGAACTAGGTTAGGAGTGTAGAAGATTTCATAAAAATTTTCTTAAACCAATTTACCGATTTAAAGGAAATCGGTAAGATTACGGTATTTTAAACTGTCGGAACCAAACCAATAGAATTACATGCCCAAAACCCTATAACCTAAGGCTGAATACTCAGCCATTTAAACCCTTAAGTGTGGTGCCACAAAGGCCACAAAAATGAAGAGAGTTGGCTGAAATTCAGCCTTATGTTTTCAGCCAATCAAATTGCAAACATCCAACTACCCTTCCACTACTTGAACCAGATTTTCTCTCTTCCTCCTCATACTGATTTCGCCACCTTCTCCCCTTGCTCCAGCCCTCTTCTTCTCTTCTCCACTCACCCAACTCCATCAAACCTTCAAGCTCAACAAGGTTTTATTAATCCAAACTCTAAAATCAAGCAAAATAACATACAAAGAGGTAGAGGTTTAATTTTTGTTCTTGCTATTCTGGTTGTGGGTGGCTAATGATGGCTCTATTTTCTCAATCCTTGATGTGATGATTGAATGAATATGATGATATTTGGCTGGTTTGGTGGCTATTGTTGATGTTAAAAATGATTAGGAAGTAAGAAAAGATGAAAGTAGGAAGATGTGAGAGGCTGGAAATCCAAAATCCCTCGGTAGTCCATATGGTGGAGTGTACGACTCTGTCTATCGCCGTTTAAATTCGATGAAACCATTTTTATATGAAACTAGACATTCAGGGCTTTTCATATATATATATATATATATATATAAGGCCATTGGATTAGTATTGAGAGAGATATGAATTTTGGAAATTCGACCTAGGTTTTTGAGTTTGATTCTGGGCAAACTAGGTTGTTTAGGGCAAAACTTGCCTTATACTACTTGTAATTGAATGAAACGAACTTTGTTAGAAAGCTTACACATAGAAGAATATCCCATAATAATTTCAAAGTTAGATAAGGTCCCGTTTGTTCCCAGTGGTTCGAGAAATTTGCCCTATGTCCAAACCGGGCCAAAACAGGGTAGTTCAGGAAGGTCAAATTTTGGGGCTTATAACTCAAGCCCTACTAAGGCAAATGGAATGGAATTTTTTGGAAATGAAATATTGTCCTATTAGCTTTAATATGAGACCAATTTCGTATGATTTGAATTAGTTTTCGATTTTTAATAGATTTTTACTTTTAAGTATGTAATTCTAGCCATCATCAGGGCAAACCGGGATAAAACTTAAATAACTTGAGCTATATCTATCAAAATTAGATGGGACCAAAGAGGTTAGAAAATAGACACATAAAACTTTAACATATCCAAAATTGAGGTCCAGATGAGTTAAAGAGAAATTATGGCCTGATTTACAAAAATCGGGTTGAATGTAAGTATTGAGACAACAACCATGTTTTAATTGCAATAATTGTGCCATGAATTTGATGTTTGAAATATGAATAAAATGTGTTGATTTCTATGAGAAATTGGTGTTCTGAGTACTGGCACTATTCATGGGGAAGCGAACACATTCCGTTATGCCGCCGGAATTTCGGTAAAGTCTATGCATGAGTTATAATATACATTTAGATATATGTGCATTTTAAAGAAAGTCATAAAGGTTATGTTATGATGAACTTAAAGATTATGTTATGATGAAAGTTCCATGATACTTGGGCCAGCTCCAGATTAAGGTTAACGGGAATAGATCGGTGGGGAGGTTAGGGAAAGTAAACTCGGCATTCCTGTATAGGAACGAGCTCAATCTTGAAAAGCAGACAATTACCCAGGAGTCTAAATGGCCAAGAACTCCCAAGGGACCAAGTAATGGAAAAGTTTATGAAGATAAGTTCAAGAATGAGTTTTGCATGATCACATTGCATAGTCATTACAAGTTGTTTACAGTTTGCCTGTTATGTTTACTTACTGCCGCATGTTCATTTATTCTGCTCATTATTCTGTGTATCATTATTAGTAGTTTATTCTATTTCTTATACTGTCTTAAGTAAAACTGATTCTTGCCTCGGATCAGATGTTTTCCTAAACTTATTAAATATGGATAGTTTAGTTTGAACCTATGTTTTTATAATTAAATAAAAATCGAGACAACTGAGAATGAATGTGACGTCAGTTAAACACCATACGCGAACCCTACTGAGAATTTCATTAAATTCTCACCTCGTTTGCATTTCCGCATCATTCTCAGACGCTAGTGATAGACTCGACGGCCACTCTTTTTATTGAGATTCCAGACCTGCTCCACCATGACCCCGAGTTGGATTTGCTGTACATAGCCTGTTCCTGCTATTTCCGTCTTTATCTTTTTAGTAACAGGAATTTTGCTGATCCTTTATTTCACCCCGCTTTTGACCCTGCTGCTTCATACTTTGCGATCCCCTTGCACATGGCACACCCACCTCTAGCACCTCCAACACCCGTAGCTCCTGCTGATCCTGCGCCAGAGTCACCTCCGCAGGTGGTACTAGACATACCGCTCAGCTCCGAGGCGACCCTTTTGAGGCCACCAACTTGTCATCCTCTTCGGGACCTAGCATAGACTACTCTCCGGCCGGGCCTGGTATGGCCAACGGCTATCTAACTGAGTAGGTTCTAGTCGCAAATGATATTGTACAGCATGGCCCTCTTTTGGTAGTATGCAGCATTGGGTCATAGGCTAGGCGCATGTATATCAATTAACTTGAAATGTCCTCTGAGGACCCTATAGGATCGTTTTTACTGACACGGGCCTTATGTCTTTTTAGTTCACCGGCCTCGCTTATGTATCCTGTTTTGAATCTGTACATAAACTGAAGCGTTGGCTTCTGATCTATATATGCACGTATACAGTTAATGTTATATTTCTTATTCTTATCTATTGTGGTGTTTTGTTAAACTTTGTCACGTTCTGCGATATTAAACACGTTCATTGTATATAGCACGCCGTTTCTTCTATTTACAAAAAAAAAAAAATAAGAGATGTATTATGAAAAATGAAAAGTAATCAGAGTATCAATACGGTAACACAATCTACTTAATTTCGTGCTATGACTTAAGCATAACATTAAATTGGTAGGGTGTTATAGTAGTGTTTGAATCTTGTCTTCAAAGACCAAAAGTTGTGATCTTTGAAGGGCTTAGTAAAGAAAGTTTGGTTATGCTGGTGGTGGAGAAAAGAAGAATGTAACATCCCAAAGAACAATGTGTCTAGTTAATGCTTTTAATCGATTTATTCGAATTTATTAGATGTGTATAAATAATTTGAGGTGATTATAGCGAGATTAGGATTAGGAGAATTTGATTTAATCATGTAGAAAATATACGAAGATTTCTAGTAATGTTTCACCAGTTTGAAGGAAATCGGTAGAATTTCGTTATTGTATACCACAAAAATTGAATCAGTAGAATTTCACACTATAAAGACCTAAATTGGGTGGCTAAAATTCAACCATCCCTGCCCCACACGAGGGCACCATGTGCTCTTGGCCAAACATCAACCACCCATTCCTCCACCAATCATGTGCTTCATGTCCTTTTCTTATGAGTTATAAAACTTAACAATTTCCTTCTAAATCCCCTCATTTTTGTCCTCCCCCTCGGCAAACCCCCCTTCCTTCTCTCTTCTCCTATTTCACTCTATCTTCCTTCCATCTCAAAGTTCCACCCACTTCCTCCACTAAAATCTCAAATCTAGCTAGTTTCTACATCAATTTGAGGTAGGATTTAATACTTTTCATGGTTTTTTGATTTTTCGGCTGATGAGAGTTTTAGTTTCACTTTCTTATTTAATGATATATTGTGTTTATGTGATGTTTTATGGCTGGATTAACATGAAATTATTGGATTAGGATTGATATTTGAATGAAAAGTTAGAAGAGAAGTTAGCTAGAATCTGATTTAGTTGAAGAACCCTAAGGCTATCCATACTGCAAAGTTTTTTGCTTCACCTATAAACATCAAAATCTAATGAATCTAATTCTATATCAAAGTAGATATTTGGGGCTTTCCAACCATATAAATTATAAGGCAATTGGTTCTGTATTGAGTGGGATATGAATTTTTGAAACTAACCTTAGATTTTTGCCTCTAGTTATGACCAGACTAAGTTGTGCAGGGCATAACTCGCCCTATACAACTTCAAATAGAGTGAAACAAATTTTTTTAGAAACCTAACAAATAGCATAACATGCCATAAAAATTTTAGAACTTGATTCTTTCCCTATTTTTCCTAGTAATTCGCCAAATTTACCTTATGTCCTGACTAGACTGAAATAGGGCAGACCAATTGGACCAAATTTAAAAGCGTATAACTTAAGCTCTACCTACTCAAATGAAGCAAAACTTTTTGGAAACAAAATTTGTTTTGTTAGCTTTAAAATGATATAAGATTCAATGAAATCCAATAAAATTTCTATTTTTGACGAATTTTTACATTTTAGACTCTTATTCTGCCTAACATAGGGCAAACCTAAGTTAATCTTTAATAACTGGAGCTATACTCATCAAAACTTAGTGGGACTAAAGAGGAATTAAAATAGACTCATAATGCTAAACATATTAAAAATTCAGATTTAAATAAGTTAAGTAGAAATTGTGGCATAAATTATAATACAGGGCAGAATTGAGTAATTTAAGCAAAAATGCCAAATTAAGTGTTTAGATGCCTTAATGTATGTATGAGCTTCATTTAAAATTGAATTTTGCACTTCTATATTGATGTTGAAAATGTAATGTGTTATATTGGTTCTATTGCTCTGGCTAACTGTCTGAATTATAGAACACTATTCATGGGACGCAGATCCGATCCGTTATGCTGCCGAATTTCCGGCAAGAATTAGTAAAAGTTATGGGTATTTGTAGGTCATGTACATAACCAGCATGTGTAACATCCACCAAAATTTTCTATCGGTTTTCGTCCGATTATTCGATTTTTATCGAATAGTTGAGATTAATTAAAATTCGACTAAATAATTATTTAGGATCAATTAATTAGCAATTAATTAAGTTTAGATATGAGTTAACTAGGTTAGAAGTATAGAAGATTTTATAAAATTTTCTTGAAACTGATTTACCGATTTAAAGGAAATCGGTAAGATTACGGTATTTTAAACTGTCGGAACTGATCCAATAGAATTTCAACTTATTAACCCTACCTTAAGTGGCTGAGAACTCAGCCACTTAACCCCTAAAAGTGGCGCCACTTTGGCCACAAAAACAAGAAGAGTTGGCTGAAATTTAGCCTTGTAATTTAAACCAATCAAAGCCACCTATTCCAACTACCTCCTCCATGCTTTTATGATATAACTCCTTCTCTTTATTCAGCTAAATCTGCGCGCCCTCCTCTCCCTTGCTCAGCTCTCTTCTCTTCTTCTTCACTCACTCAACTCCATCAAACCATCAAGTCCAATCAAGTTTTGTTCATCCAAGTTCCAAAATCAAGCCAAATCACAACATAACAACAGGTAGAGGTTTGATTTTTGTCTTGATTTTCTGATTTGGGTGGCTGGTGGTGGTTTATTTTCTCAATTGAATGGTTATGATGATATTTGGCTGGTTTATTGGCTGTTTATGAGGTTAAAATCGAATTGGAAGCAAGAAAGGATGAAAATAGGAAGAGCTGAGGGGCTGGAGAACCAAAAACCCTCGGTAGTTCGTACAACAGAGTGTACGACTCTGCCTACAGCCGATTAAATTTGATGAAACCATTTTTATATGAAACTAGACATTCAGGGATTTCCATACATATATCATATAAGGCCATTGGATTAGTATTGAATGAGATATGAATTTTGGAATTTTGACCTAGGTTTTTGATTTTAATTCTGGGTAGACTAGATTGTTCAGGGAAGAACTCGCCCTATACTACTTGGAATTGAGTGAAACTAACTTTGTTAGAAAGCTTACACATAGGAGAATATTCCATAAAAATTTCAGAGTTAGATAAGATCCCATTTGCTCCCAGTGATCCAATAAAGTTGCCCTATGTCCAAATCGGGCCAAAACAAGGCAGTTTCGGGAAGGTCAAATTTCGAGGCTTATAACTCGAGCTCTACTAAGTCAAATGAAATGGAAATTTTTGTAAATGAAAGGTTGTCCTGTTAAATTTAATATAAGATCAATTTTGTATGATTTGAGCTAGTTTTCAAATTTTGGTAGATTTTTACTTTTAGGTGTACAATTCTAGCCAGCCCCAGCGCAGGCCGGGATAAAACCTAAATAACTTGAGTTATATTTATCAAAATTAGATGGGACCAAAGAGGTTAGAAAATAGACACATAACACTTTAACATATCTAAATTGAGGTTCAGATGAGTGACATAGAAATTATGGCCTAATTTACAAAAACTGGGTTGAATGTACGTATTGGGACAGAAACCATGTTTTAATTGCAATAATTGTGCCATGAATTTGATGTTTGAAATAAGAATGAAATGTGTTGATTTCTATGAGAAATTGGTGTTCTGAGTGCTGGCACTATTCATGGGGAAGCGGACACATTCCATTATGCCACTGAAATTTCGGTAAAGTATATGCATGAGTTATGATATACATGTAGATACATGTGCATTTTCAAGAAAGTTATGAAAGTCATGTTATGATGAACCTAAAGATTATGTTATGATGAAAGTTCCACGATACTTGGGTCAGCTCTGGAATAAAGTTAAGGGGAATAGATCGGTGGGGAGGTCGAGGAGAGCAAACCCGGCATTCCTGTATAGGAACGAGCTCGATTTTGAAAAGCAGATTATTACCCAGGAGTCTAAAATGACCAAGAACTCTCAGGGGACCAAGTAATGGAAAAGTTTATGAAGAAAGGTTCAAGAACCAGTTTTGCATGATTACATTGAACAGTCATTACATGTTATTTACAGTTTTTCTGTTATATTCACTTACTGCCGTATGTGCATTTATTCTGCTCATTATTCTGTGTACTGCTGTTAGTAGTTTATTCTATTTCTTATGTTGTCTTAAGTAAAATTAAACCTTGCCTCAGACCAGACGTTTTCTTAAACTTATTTGAATATAGATAGTTCAGTTTGATCCCATATTTTTATAATTAAATAAAAATCGAGACAACTGAGAATGAATATGATGTCAGCTATGTAAAAACCTCTATCATATAAGCCATGCTCGAGTCATGGAGTTATATTAAAAAGTTGTCACTATGCTAAGAAATCTTTAAAATATGGAAAATATAATATATGGCCCTTTAATTGCTCACTTTATTACTAACTAATAGTCTCTGATACATAGATAATAAAATAATTACACTTTAAAGGAAATTGTGACTGACATAATACACAGCGTTTACTTCCGACTAGTCGTTAGCTAGCTTCAATAGTCTCTTGGTCTGGCTTACGCCCGATTCTTGCTCAATGAATGGCCCTGTACTCTGCCTCGCACTTGATTTCCAACTTGAGTGCTAGAATATTTACGGAAAAGAGAAACATACAAATAGGTAGTGAGAACCTAAGGTTCTTAGTAGGTAAACTCAAACTAATCTTACAGTGCCATCATAAACATTCCAGCCGCTTCGGTTTATTATGAAAATATGAGTACATATAAACAAAATAGTGGTTCAATTTTAAGTTGAAAACACCTTTCTCGAAGCGGGTTCTATTTTAACAACCACTTGCCGTATCATATGACAGACATAGAAATACGAATAGTATAATATGCTTCAACAAGGATCATAATAGCATTATGACTTAACTAGATAATTGAAGATGCACATATAGATGCTTATACTTGAATGTATGCAAGTGCACTTGACTTAATTTATCTCTTCTTTAACTTGCACCTTAACCTTACCATTCTGTACTTTGTTCCTCGGAGGTGAATGGCCTCTCTCACCCCGGGGTGATAGCCTACTTTTTAGGTCCAAACTTATACCTATACATGAGTGATGGGTTTACTTTCCCTGACCCTCACACCGGCCTATTCCCCTTAAATCTGGTCGAGGGCTGGCCCAAGTCTTAGACAGTATCGCTCTGGCCCACGCTAGCTGGGTCTATGCCATGCCTCACGTGGTAGCTTGGTACCTCTTTATTGCAAGTTCTCATATATCTTATTCTTCTTTGGACATGATTATACTTGCATATGCTACATGTATTCATTTATATACTTCATATTATACATAAATCATTCTTGCATATATGAATCTAATGAGCATAACATATAAATGTTCATAACAGTCACATAATTCATATATTTCGCTGAATTTATGACATAACGGATCAAGTCCGCTTCCCCATGAATAGTGCCAGGCAACCAGTACTAATGTACAAACTTGCAATTATATATATATATATATATATATATATATATATATATATATATATATATATATTCATAGCATCATTCATCAATTTCAATTCAAGCACCAATTGGGTTTTCGATTTATTCTCTCCTGTTCTGCCCGAGTTTGGTATACTCCACCCTTATTGCAATTCAACTCATTTGAAACTAATTTTTGAATATGGCATAGAATTATGTGTCTAGTTTCTAACCCTTTTGGTCCCATCTCATTTTGATTTATATAACTCAAGATATAAAAATTTTACCTCAGACTGCCCTGTTCTTAGCCAGAATTGGGTTCTTATAAGTAAAAATTCATAAAAATAGAAACCTAGGTGAAATCATATGAAATTTACATTAAACTAAAGCTAACAGAACAAGCTTTCAAATGAAATAAGTTTCATGTCATTTGCATGAGCATATCCTGAGTTATGAGTCCCGAAACTTGACCCTACTGGACTACCCTGTTCCAGACTGGTTTAAACTTAAGTCAATTTCATTGGTGTGCTGGGAACAAATGGCAAGGAATCTGATTCTGAAATTTTTATGGGACGTTTCCTTACATGTTATCTTTCAAAAAACTTTAGGTTCACTCAATTTGGAGTTGTGTAGGGTGAGTTATACCTTCTCAACTCATACTACCCGGATAAGAATCTAGATTTCTAGGTTCAACTTCAAAAATTTATAACTAATTCTACACTAATTCAATGGCCTTATATTTTATATTTATGGAAAGCCCTGAATGTCTAGTTTCATATAAAAATGGATTCATCAAGTTTAAATGGCTGTAGGCAGAGCGTACACTCCACCGTACAGACAATCGAGGGGAAAACCCTACCAGCTTCTTGGATTCTTCTTGAATTCATGTTTTCCTTAAATCTATCTATCCAATCTTCAATTCAAACTCACATATACACCTTAAACCAACCTTAATTCATCATCATCACTCAATATAACATGAGAATCATACAAGAAAGTGTTAAGAAAGTGGAGTTCCAATCAGCCCAATTCAAAGGAAATAAGAAAAGAAGTTGGAATTCCTACCTTGTCTAGTTGAATTTGTGTTGATTTAGTGTCTTTGATGGTGCAACTTTTGATGAGGCTTGAAGAAGGGATGAAGATGGAGTGAAAATGAGTGTGAATAGAAGGAAAAGGATGAGAGTTTAGCAGCTTATATGGACGAAAATTCAAGGGGAGGAGAAAGGAAATATTTCAAGACTTTTGAAGGAAGTTAGATTGTGATTGGTGGATTTCATCTCACATTCAAACTCAACTTGGCTGCCCTCTTTCATGGCTGATTGAGGCGCCACTTGTAGGGATGTTTTGGCTAAATCTTGGCCATCCATCCTAGGGTTTTCACAGTATAATTTCTATTGGTCCGGTTCTGACAGTTTAAGATACCGAAATTCTACCAATTTTCTTCAAGTCGGTAAAATGATTTTAGAAAAATCCTATGAGGTTTCCTATAGTTCTAATCTAATTCCATCAAGTCTAATCCTTCTAAATCACACTTAATTGGCTTTAAGTGAATGCTTAATCGAATTCTAGTTAATCCCAATTATTCGATGAAAATCGAACAACTAGGCGAAAAACGATAAAAATTCGGTGGAGGTGAGGCCAAGTTTCTCCACTATCGTGAGCAACACTTGGCGCCACTCATATGTGGTAAGGGTGGCTGAATTTCAGCCACTTAAGTGAGGGTTTCCAGTAGAAAATTCTATTGGTTCGGTTCCGACGGTTTAAAATGCCGAATCTTCGCCGATTTTCTTCAAATCGGCAAAACTTTACTAAATGACTCTGAGAGAATTTCTATATCTCTATTCTAATTGCTCCTAAGCCTAATCCCTCTAATTAACATCTAATTAACTCCTAATTAATCTTACTTAGTCAATAAGATCGAATAGATCGATTAATAGCGTAGATTAAACGTTTCACAAATTCAGAGCCTTTCTGTTTTCTATTTTCCATAGCTAATGGTATATCCGTAATTTTGAGCAAGTCCAAGGGCACCCCACGTCATTTCACACCGATTGCCTCCACGGCCCAATCGGCAGAGACTTAAACTTCTACGGTTTCACCACGCGATTCTGCTTTATTTAAAATCCCATTCTGCTAATTCTACAAATGTGGGGACATGAAGGTTATTTTGTGAAAAGTTTTAGGGTTGTTGTGGGAATAAATCTTTGGGGTCAAAAATATAATTTCTAAAAATTCTGGGCATCACTGCAATTGACAAAAGTTTATAGGGGCACTTTTGTCATTTCCTAATTTTTAACATATGGCAGTGCCATTTTTTCAATGGCAGTGTTACACTACCCTATAATTCCAAGTGTAAGGTTCGCCATGGCATAGCGCTGCCTAAGGAAAATAATTCGAAGTTTCCATTACGTTTTGTTTACGAGAGTGGGGATGTTACAAGCTACATACTGTACGCAAACCCTACTGAGAATTTCTTTAAATTCTCATCTCGTTTTGCATTTCCGCATCATTCTCAGACGCTGGTGATGGACTCGATGGCCACTCTGTTTATTGAGCTCCCTGACCTGCAGCTCCACCAGGACCCTTAGCGGAACTCGCTGTACTTAGCTGGCTCCCGTCATTTCTGCCTCTACTTTTTAGAAATAGGAATTTTGTTGTTCCTTTATTTCACTCTGCTTTTGAAATATATATTTATAAATTGAAGCTTTGGCTTCCAACTTACATATGTATATATACAACTAATGATATATTTCCTGTCTTTGTTCTTTTCTGTAATGCTAATCACGTTTATTACATAAAGCGCCCTATTTCGTAGGTATATTCGTCAAACATATACATATATATATATCAGAGAAAAAGAGAATATAATATAATGAATACAGCTTTAGACGGAGAACCAATACGGTAACGCGACCTATCCAATTTCATGCTATGACTTAAGCATAACATAAGTTGGTAGGGTGTTACATTTTTGGTATCAGAGCAGTTCATCCTAGCTAAGGCCTGAGGATTGGACTGACTACGCTTCGTGCATATTCTATATTTTTAGTTGATAACATGCACTAGATCTTGCCTGTAAGGTTGAGATATAGATGTGCATGTGTATGAAGTGCCTGATCATATGAGCTGTTACTTACTAGCACATTAGACTTAGTGTTGAGCCTGATCAACTCAATAACTTTTGTTTTGTGTGCTCAGAACTTAATGGCTTCCGGGAGGCGAGGTAGGCCACACACAGAACCTGCTCAAGAGGACCCAGCTGACTTTATGGATACAACACGAGAGATGGCTCATGCAATGCGGGAACAGGCCGCAGCAGCTCACCAGATGATGGATCAACTAGACAGGCAACCTGCGGCAAGCTGTGAAGGAAACCCACATGGCCCAAGAGCTGATCTCGACTACCTTAAGTTTGCTGAGTTTTGGAAGGCAAATCTACCCAGCTTTCGAGGGGCGTATGATCCTGATAAAGCCGATGAATGGATCAAGGCTATACCGGAGGTTGGAGCATACCGGAGGGTTTCTGATGTTTCGCTTTCACCTTCTAACAGACCAAACACTTGCCCACGAAGCTTGCCATGTCTGACTTCATGCCCGGCCACCAAAACATTTTCTTGAGGTCTTGATACATTTTAGTAATGCCGGGATGTACAGTAAATTCACCCTTATGTGCTTCCTCCAAGATTCTCCTTCGAAGATCATTTTCCTCAGGTACACACACCCTGTCACAACACCGCCATATGCCCTCTTTATCTTGAGCAAAATCCGTCAATTTCCCTGATAGCATAAGTTGGTAGAGTGTTACAGCATGCAAGCATGATATGAATTGTAATTATATACATATGTGTCATGTCTATGAAAGTCATGCATGCATGATCATATATGGAAAGGAGAAGATAATAAGAACTTGCAAAGGGACGTATCAAGCCTCCATCTCGCATTGGGCCAAGGCAGTATTGTCTAAGACTTAGGGTAGCTCTTGACCAAATTGAAGGAAAATAGACCAGTGTGAGGGTTAGGGAAAGTAAACTTGTCACTTATGTATAAGAACCTATGAAGCACAGACACTGATACGGAGACATGGAGTAACGTCCGAAAGATTTTATCGTTAACAACTGAGTTGTTCGGTGTAACATCCCAAATTTTTTGTCTAAGCTAATTAGCTTAGTGATCCTGGCTAATTAGAGAGGTTAACGATTAACTGAAGACTAATCGGCTAACCTCAATGAGCAAGAGCTTAGTGAATTGAGTCAAGTCAATAATTGAATCATAATGCACTAAATGGTTTAATTAAAACCTAATTATTCGAACCTCATTAATTCGTAACTTAGAAATATAATTAAGCTAATCCAATCTTATTAATTAAGTACAAGACAATTGTTTTACTTTACCAATTGAGATAGATTAATTTTAAACCCTAATTACATAATTCATAAGATCAATTCTTTTAAGAGGAAAAATGTCTTAAGGATGTAATTAACCGAAATCGGTTAAAGAGCATTTAACTAATCCAATTAATTAACATTTGGATAATTGTAACAATTATAAATATGTAGAAACTTCCCCTTAATTATTATTTGAAAGTTTGGTCAAAGCAAGAGCCATATCCAACCATCTATTTGCCTTCTCATCATACACCACTAGATTAAGAGTCCATGTTAGTAGATTCCTTGAGTCATGACAAAAGATCCACTCTTCTCCATCAAGATTGTGACACTTGGAGTGATCACAACCATTCAATACCAATCCTAGGATAGATCATGCTTTTAACCACTAGAAAAGAAACACTACAAGCCTTTACCCAAGTGCCAAGACTCAAAGGAAACACAACCCACTCTTTTACCCCAAAGTTCCTAGCCCTTTTGCTTGAAAAAGAAGTAAGACTCACCTACTCTCTCTTGCTTGTTGGAGAAGTAAAGCAATTAGCCCACTTCTCCCCATTTTTGTGCCTAAACTAGCCCTCCCACTCTCTCATTTGTGATTTTCATCCTTTCACTACAAGCCTAAGCTCCCACTTCTCTCTAAACCTCATTCTAGCTCTTCTACTCTTCCAATTCCTCTTGTTCTTCCTCCCACTTTCACACCCCATCCAACTCTCTTTCCTTTCCCCATTCCACTAGCCCTTCAAGGACCACCCTCTTTGGTTCTTGAGGAAGCAAAACAAACACTCACTTAGCCCCACTATCAAGCTCAAGGAGGAAGGAGGCCATCTCCAACATCTTTCTTTCTCTTCAAGCTTTCAAGAAATCCAATTGGTAGTGATTCTAACCCTTTTTTCTTCCATGTTTTTCAAGCTCTATAACCCCTAAGCTCTTCATAGCTAGGTGGTTTTAGGACTTGCTTCAAGGTCTCATGACCATTTCTTACTCTATGAGTTTTCTTGTCTTTTTGAAAAATGTTATCTTGAAGTGAGAATATGTGGCTTGATGGTTTTATATATCTTGCTTTATTTTGGTTCAAAATACTGATTTGGTGACTAAAATTTTGAATATGATGAAGAGATAAAACATAAAAATGGTGATTTGAAGTGGTATAACAACATCTCTATAAGTTTGATATGTAAAACTCAAAAACAAGTTAAGCTGGATTTCTGGTAGTCGGTAAAGCGTATGGCATAACTCACTCCACAAAACTCAAAAATGCAACGAAACTAATTTTTTGTGAAAGTAGACTCAAAGAGATTTTCATACATATAAAATATGTAAGATTTGGCTTTAAAACGAGAGAGATATGATTTTTCAAAGTTTGCTGTTCCTGGATGGGTTTCTGTCCGGGCAGTAGGTAATAAAACATGCATAACTCAAGTTATACATAACATTTTTGAGTGGGACCAAGTTTTTTAGAAAGCTAAGACATAGATGAACACTCCCATAAAACAGTTTTGTCAGATTCCATGTGAGGAACTCGCACTGAAGTGGACAAGCCACTGACCCGAGATGAACTTTCAATCCTGAACAGTCAGAATAAAATGTGCATAACTCAAGCTACAAAATGAATTTTTAAGTGGGGTTTGTTTTGTTTAAAAATAGACTCAGAGAAGTATATCCACACAAAAATTCGAAATAAAAGAGTAAAAGATGAAATTATGGTGAATTTTTAAAGTTACTACCCCACTGTAAAAGTAAAACTGGTTATGGTAAAAGTTAAAGAGTAAGGAGAAATAAGCTCTAAGACATTAATACCCTTACATTAAGTATTAGAAAACCTTCATAATTCAACTTAAAAGTGTCAAAAAGGATAATAGATAAAATTGGCACTGAGCCTAATAAAAGAAGTTTACACAAGAGGCAATCCCAATTAAAAGCTTGCACCAAATTTACTAAGCTAAGCTCATAAAACTTTGCTTGAGAATATGCCTATGTTTATGTGCAAGCATGATGCTATGATGATGATATGATATGATGATGTTGATTATGATAGTGTTATGATGATGATAAGGATGATAATGATATGATGACGATATTATGATGAATCATGATGATATGAATATGATATGTTGATAATATGATGCTTAATGATAAACATGAAAAGACTAATAAATATGAACACCCTGGGGATGGCGATACGTAACGCCCAGAGGTGATTAATAAAGGAACCACATTTGGGGACGGCGATACGTAACGCCTAAATGTGGAAGAGAATTAGAATAACTTTGCATCATAAGCTTTAATAAGAAAAAGATGAACTAAGGGTATGATCCTTCAAAAGGGAAGGTGACCTAATTTAAGCTCCCCTCACCCACGACTCACATGAGGCATGGCATGACCCAGCTAGTGCAAGTACCGAAATTCTATGGTGGCGACGGCCACGGTATGAGCTCATTACCACTTATGTTTAGTGGGTGAAAAGATAAAGTCAAGTTAAGAAAAGAAAAGGGACTTCGGTCCAAAACCCTAGAAAGGGAAAGAAGTTAAGAGAATCTTATAGCATGAACATGCATGTTTTATATGATTATACTTATGCCCATGTATGTTATGATATAAATGATTAGAGAGTATGTTAAAATTGAATCCGCTTCGGATATTCATGATTTCGAAAATCTAAGAATTGAACCTTATGCATGCTCACTATTTTCATTAATAAAACCGAAGTGGCTGGGATGATGACGATGACACTTTCGTGTCGGGTTCGAGTCCTACTGAGAAATTCCATTTCTCACCCTAGTTATTCTCCCGTATCGTCACCAGATCTCGATGGCGCATCCGGTGGAGCAGAGCATGGATCCCCGACACTGTGAGCGGGCGTATGACATGGGATGTCAGACGATTGCTGATGTGGACTTGTCGTCGCCGTAGCTCTGCTTCTTCATTCATCTCTTTTGTGACGAACGATGTCGATTTTAGTTTGCATCTAGTATTTGGATCATGGCACGACCATGAGCCTCTTTTGATTTAATGCGGATATATATGTATGTATATATATTATGAACCCATATCGATGTAATGATTTTGCTATATAATGCAATGTATTTGTAAATTACTATTCATTTACCTTTCTCTTGTTTTATGATATTGGAGTACGTATTGTATGCGACACGCTCTTTCTCTGTCTAGCTTCTCGTTCAAGGCTTTACTTTTCAAAACGCTGCAAAGCGACGACGTATTTCAAAGAAAAATTTTACCGTATTTTCCGCGTAATTTAATTTCAAGTGAAGTTTAGTTTTCCACGAGCATAAGTAATAACTAATAAAACGCCGTAATACGACTTAAGCGTAGTATGGGTTTATTAGGGTGTTACATTCGGTTTTATCAAATAAGTGAGTTTAATCAGAATCTGATTAGACATTTACTTTAAAGCCAATTAAGTGTGATTTAGACGGATTAGGCTTGATGGAATTAGATTAGGAGCATAGAAAACCCCATAGAAAATTTTCAAGCCAGTTTCCCGATTTAAGGGAAATCGGTAAAATTTCGGTATTTCAAACGGTCGGAACCGGACTAGTAGAATTTTACTATGAGTGCCCTAGAATCAATGGCCAAGATTCAGCCAAATAGCTCCCTCAAGTGGCACCTTGGCAGCCCTTGATGATGGGAAGCTCGACCAAAATTAAGACCAAGGTTGCATCCACCAATCACAACCAAGCATCTCCAAATATCTTCACCTTTTTCTCCTTTTCTCCTCATCAATTTTCGGCCACTCTTCCAGTAGCTGAAGCTCTTCCCTTTCTCTCCTCTTTGCTCTCATTTCTACTCCATTTTCATCCATCTTCAAGTTCATCCCAAGTCACCACCATCAAAGACACAAAATCAACACAAATTGCATAAGACAAGGTAGGAAATCCTACTTCTCTTCTTGTTTTCTCTGATTTGGGGCTGCATGGTGAGCATGTTTAATCTGAAATATTGATGTTATATAGAGTGATGATGATGTTTTATGACTAGTTTTGCATGTATGTTGTGATTAAAATTGGAATTGAGAGCAAATAGCTTGAAGGAGGGAGACAAATCTAGAAGCTGTTAGGGTTTTTCCTCGGTGGTCTGTACGGCAGAGTGTACGACTCCACCTACCGCTGTTTAAATTTGATGAAACCATTTTTAAATGAAACTAGACATCTAGGGCTTTCCATACATATAAAATATAAGGTCATCGGATTAGTATAGAATTAGTTATGAATTTTTGAAATTAGACTTAGAAATCTGGGTTCTTACCCGGACAGCATGAGTTGAGAAGGGTGTAACTCACCCTATACAACTCCAAATTGAGTGCAACTAAAGTTGTTTGAAAGCTAACATATGAGAAAACATTCCATAAAAATTTCAGAATTTAATTCGTTGTTAGTTGTTCCCAGCACATCAATGAAGTTGGCTTAGGTTTAAACTAGCCTAGAACAGGGCAGCCCAGTAGGGTAATGTTTCGAGACTCATAACTCATAATCTACTTAGGCAAATGACATGAGACCTAACTCATTTTAAAGCTTGTGGTGTTAGCTTTATTTTGATATAAAATTCCCATGATTTCATCTAGTTTAGGAACCCAATTCTAGCTAAGAACAGGGTAGCCTGAGGTAAATTGTTTATATCTGAGTTATACACATCAAAATGAGATGGGACTAAAAGGATTAGAAACTAGACATATAAGGCTGTAACATATCCAAAAATTAGATTTAAATGAGTTGAATTGAATAAAAATTGGACCATGTGAAACTCAGGCAGAATAGGGAAGAATAAACTGAAACCTTATTGATGCTTGATTTGAAATTGTTGAATGATGCTATAAATGTATATATATATTTGCTGGTCTATACTGAAATTATTAGTTGTGCAAGTGTACTGGTTGTCTGGCACTATTCATGGGGATGCAGACTCAATCCGTTATGCTGCCGAAATTTCAGTAAGAAGTTCATATGTTGTGAAAATTTATGATAGCTTGAGTACACTATATTTAAAGAATCAAGCTAGATGTGCATTCATTTCATGATATTATAAAGGATTCCACATCACTTGGGCTAGCCCCGGAATAAATTAAGGGGAATAGATTAGTGGGAAGGTTGGGGAAAGTAAACTCGGCCATCCTGTATAGGAACGAGCTCGGTCCTGAAAAGTGGACTATTACCCAGGAGTATATGGCCAATGACTCCCAGGGGACCAAGGATAGAAATAAGTCCTAATAGGCGAAAGCCTCCAAGAATAAGATGCATTTTCTAATTGCACATGCATATGTATAGTGTAATGTTTCCCTATTGATTGTTCTAGATCTCTATTTATTATTCTTAACATGCTATTGTTCCACCATGATTACTATTTGAGTACATTAGTGTATCTGTTAACTAAAATTGAATTTGTTTCGGTATATGCTTTACAAACAAGTATTTAAGTTGAATATTATCGTTTTATGATACTATTTGAAAAATATTGCATGACCGAAACAACTGGGAATGATAGCGATGACAGATGTATAAAAGCTAGGAATTTCTATTGAGAAATATTCATTTCTCACCCTATTGTATGTTCCGCGTCATTCTCAGATCGTGGAGCACGCAGCGACCGGGGTGCTATTCATTGAGTTCCCTGAGCTACATATACACCTTGACCCGTTTTTGGATTCTGTATATATCTCCGGCCGATGTCAGTTCCGCCTCTACTTCTTTTTCCAGCGAAATTTCGCCGTCTCGCTTATGCACCCTCTCTTTGATCTTGTTGTCCCATACACTGCCATACCCCTCCACATGGCCCATCCATTTCCACCACCACCACCACCAGCTCCAGTTCCCATGGCCCCTCCTGCTTCAACACCGTAGCCGATGTCGTCGACCTCGATCTCGGAGGAGGATCCGTTTGAGGCGGCTAGTTCTTCTTCATCATCCTCTGCTCCCAATGCCGGACACCCTCCAGCGAACGCCACCATGGCAAATGGGTTCCTTTCAGCAGATTCTGTTTAGATAGCGTGCATACTATAGTAAGGTTAGATGTACAGAATGACCCTCTTTTGGCAGTCTGGGTCATGGGTGGATGCGTAGATGTTAGGAGATGTATATGAAATGTCCCATGGGGACCACTTGGGGTGCTATTCATAGAAACTGGCCGTTTCGTTTTGTATTAGCGGCCTCATTTTGTCACCTTGTATCATTTTGACAAACTTTAAAAAAATCAGATATCTATGTATACGTTTATGATGCCTTTTGCAATAGTTCTATCTTTATTGTATTTTTATTTATGTTACGTTATTTGCAGTATACCAATTAAATAGTATTTATTCCGCCGTCACGCAGGAAATTTTGTTATGCGATTAAGTATTCTTATGTAGTAATTAATACTAATATAGAAAATAGAATTTAACTAGTATTATATGTAATCACTTATTAGATAATTTATTAGGACTTAAGCATAGTACTTTGTCTCGTAAGGTGTTACAACGGACAACACACCAAAGTTTAAAAACTATAGGACATGGACACGTACACATATAATTAAAATTTTAAAGAAAAAGACTCATTATTATATGATATCATTTATATAAGCTTATCTTATGTCTTATTTTCTTTATTCAATATTAGAAATTATTTAGAAATTCAAAATAACTCAAAATTTATGTGTTATTTCATTCTTTAAGTTTTAAATAACTTTATCTATATTGTGTCTTTCTACATTAGAGTCAGACACATGTGTCATCAGTGTGTCATGCAAGATCTGACACAGACATATGCCCGGCATGTAACACCTTATCAGGCAAAATACTATGCTTAAGTCATAATATGTTACCTGATAGGTTATTACATATGGCTGCCTAATTAAATTCCATTTCCTGATTTAATGTTAATTACCCATATGGAGTTAACTGTTCAATTAATAAATTTTCATTTGACTGCAGGATAAGTAATAGATAATCATTATAATCGAAATAAAGTAAATTAAATAAAAATGTTGAATAGACGGAACTAGTGAAATGACATCACATACATATATACATAGACGTCTATTTTCAAAGTTTGTCAAAAGTTACATAAAACAGTACAAGGTAATAAAATGAGGCCGCTAATACAAAATAAATCGGCCTATCTCTACGAACAGTATCCTAACGGGTCCCTAGGGGACATTTCATGTGCTACCTTTCCACATATAGCATACACTAAACTACTGCCTATGACCAATACGGCCAAAAGAGGGCCACTCTATACATTTCCTACTGCAGCACTACATGGGCACTCTAGATGGACTCCAAGGAAAGGAATCCATTCGCCATGACGACATCAACTGGGGTGTAGTCCACGCTCACAGCAGAGGATGAGGAAGATGAGCTCGCCGCCTCTGATGGATCCTCCTCAAACAGTGAGATAGAGGGGATCTGCTACAGTGGTGAAACTGGTGGAGCCATGGGAGCTGCTGCTATCGGTGCTACTACTGCTGCTGCGTGTAGAGGTGGAAAGAGATGGATCATGTATATCGGGATAGCAATATAAGGTGCGATGGGGTCGAAGAGTGGGTGAGTCAGGGGAACAGCAAAGTCTCTACGAAAGAAGAAATAAAAATGCAACTGACATCTACCAGATATATATATATATATAGAGTCTAAAATCGCGTCCAGGTGGATGTAAAGCTCAGGGAACTTGATGAACAGGATGCCTGTTGCAGCATTCTCCAGGATCTGAGAATGACGTGGAAACATGTAGTATGGTGAGAAATAAGGATTTCTCAATAGGAATCCTAAGTTTATACATATATGTCATCGTTGTCATTCTCAGTTATTTCGATTTTTCCTTAATTTTAAATAGTACGACAAAAGGGTAATATTCAACTTAAATTTTTTATTTTAGAAACATCCACCGAAACAAACTAAATTTTAGATTGGAACAAGGAAAATATAATTAACAGATATACTAATGCAACTAAGACAGTAACCATAATTAAACAATAACATATCATGAGAAATAAATAGATAATTATGACAATCAATTAAGACTTATCATACAGTGCATATAAATGTGCAATTGGGAAATGCATCTTATCTTTGAAGGCTTTCGCCTCCTAAAACTTATTTTCCATCCTTGGTCTCTTGGGAGTTATTGACCATATACTCCTGGGTAATAATCCGCTTTTCAGGATCGAGCTCGTTCCTATACAGGATTGTCGGGTTTACTTTCCCCGACCTTCCCACTGATCTATTACCCTAAAGCTTATTCAGGGGCTGGGCCAAGTAATATGGAATAATTTGTAATATTCATGAATTGCATGCACAACTAACTTTATTCTTTTAAACATCATGTGTTCATGCAATTATAACTCACACAGCATAACAATTTCTTGCCAAAATTCCGGTAGCATAATAGATCGAGTCCGTTTCCCTATGAATAGTGCCAGACTACCAGTAAAATCATTCAAACTTGCAATTCAATATAGAATAGCAATTATATGTTCATAATATCATTCATCAAACTCAATTCAAACATCATTAGGGTTTTTTGTTTATTTCAACCTATTTTGTCCGAATATTGTATAATCCACTCTTAGTCCAATTCAACTCATTTAAACCTAAATTTTGGATATGTCATAGCTCTATGTGTCTAGGTTCCAACCCTTTTAGTCCCATCTCATTTTGATTTGTATAACTCAAGTTATTGGTATTTCACCTCAGACTGCCCTATTCTTAGCTAGAATTGTACCCTTATAAGTGAAAATTCACTAAAAATAAAAATTTGGGTGAAATCATACAAAATTTATATCAAATTGAATCTAACAGAACAAGACTTCAAATGAAAGAAGTTTCATATCATTTTCATGAGTATATTTTGAGATATAAGCCTGTAACTTGACCCTACTGGACTGCCCTGTTCCATCCATGTTTGAACTTAAGGTGAATTCCTTGATGTGTTGGGAATAATTGGCAGCGAATCTGACTCTGAAATTTTTATGGAATGTTCCCTTATATGTTAGATTTCAAACAACGTTGGGTTCACTCAATTTGGAGTTGTTTAGGATGAGTTACACCCTTCTCAACTCATAATGCCCGGTAAGAATCTAGATTTCTAGGTCAAATTTCAAAAATTCATAACTAATCCTATACTAATCCAATGGCCTTGTATTTTCTATGTATAGAAATCCTTGAATGTCTAGTTTCATATAAAAATAGATTCATCAAATTTAAATGGCTGTAGGTAAAGCCGTACACTCCACCGTATGGACCGCCGAGGAAAACCCTAACAGCTTCTTGAATTTTCTCTATTCTTCAAGTTCTTTCATATCAATTCCAATTCTAATCACAACATACATGCAAAAATCAATCATAATCCATCATCATCACTCTAAATCATATCAGTATCATGAGGAAAATAAGATCCCCACATAACCCCAAATCAAGGAAAATAAGAAGAGAAGTTGGATTCCTACCTCTCCTAGGTGTGATTCTTGCTAGATTTGTGTTTGAGTTGAAGAAATCTTGTTGTGGCTTGAAGATTTGTTGAAGGTGAAGATGATATGAGGTGAGATCAGATGAGATAAGGAAGAAAAGAATGGAGAGTGGTCAGCCACATAAAGAGGCCGAATTTGTAAGGGTAGAAAAGAAAAAAAATGAAAACTTCTAAAGCAAGTTGAATGTGATCAGTGGATTTGTGTTGGCCATTTCAACTTGATTTTGTGGCTGCCTTCTTTGGCTGAAAGTGGTGCCACATATGGGGATGTTTTGGCTAAATCCTAGCCATTCATCCTAGGCCACTCATAATATAAGTTCTATTGGTTCAGTTTTGATAGTTTAAAATACCGAAATCTTACCGATTTCTCTTAAATCAGTAAATCGGTTTTAGGAAAATTTTGTGAGGTTTCCTATGTTCCTAATCTAATTCCATCAAGCCTAATCCTTCTAAATCAAACTTAATTGGCTTTAAGTGAATGCTTAATCGAATTCTAATTAATCCCAATTATTCAATGAAAATCGAACAACTCGGTTATTAATGATAAAATTTCTCGGACGTTACATTTCTACCCTCCTAAAAAAGAATTTTGTCCTCAAAATTTAATACCTGAGAATAATTCAAGATACTCCCTCCTCATATCGGATTCTAATTCCCATGTATAGTCCGTTGAGTCTTCATTTCCCCATGCCACCTTCACTAACTGTACATCTTTGTTCCGAAGGTGTTTGACGCTCTTGTCCACTATCCGTGCTGGGGGTACATGAAAAGTTAAGTCATCCCTTAACTGGATTGATTCAGGCTCCAAGAAGTGAGTGGGGTCAGGCCTGTTTTTTTTGGAGTTGAGAAACATAGAAAACACCATGGAGGTTTGACAAATGCGAGGGAAAGGCGACTCGATATGCAACTGGCCCAATTCGCTTTAAGATTTGAAAAAGACCTATAAAGCGAGGGCTTAGCTTTTTAATTTTAATAACTCTGCATACTCCAGTTGTAGGTGTGATCTTTAGGAATACATGGTCTCCTTCTTAAACTCCAAAGGCTTTCTCCTAACATCCGCGTAGCTCTTTTGATGACTTTGAGCTGCAAGTATCTTGCTACAGATTCTTTTGATTTGCTCTGTTGTTTGCTTGATTAACTCCAGTCCTAGCAAACTTTGTTCCCCTGATTCATACCAACATAGTGGAGATTGGCATTTTCGTCCGTATAACGCTTCATATGGGGCCATGCCGATGCTCGAATGATAACTATTATTATATGCAAATTCGGCCAATGGAAAATATCAATCCCAGCTCCCTTACTGTTCCAAGATGTATGCTCGTAGCATATCTTCCAAAGTTTGAATAGTTTGCTCGATCTGACCATCTGTTTGTGGATGGTATGCTGTGCTTAGACACAGTCTGGTGCCAAATGCCTTTTGAAACGCTCCCCAAAATCATGAGGTAAACCTCGGATCTCGATCTGAGATGATTGTTGATGGAGTACCATGTAGTCGCACCACTTCTTGAATGTACAATTGAGCTAACTTATCCAAAGGATAATTTGTTCGAATAGGTAAAAAGTGAGCAGACTTGGTTAGTCTATCCACTATGACCCATATAGCGTCATATCCTGAGGGTGTCCTTTGTAAGCCTATAATGAAATCCATAGAAATGGTTTCCTATTTCCATTGCGGAATGTCTAAGGGTTGCAGAGTTCTTGCCGGTCTCTGATGCTCTATTTGTACTTTTTGGTAGGTTAGACATTTATTCACAAGATCCGCCACATCCTTCTTGAGGCCTGGCCACCAAAACATCTTCTTGAGGTTTTGATACATCTTGTTAATGCTAGTATGTATAGCGAAATCGCTTCTATGGGCTTCCCCCCAAGATTCTCTGCCTAAGGTTGTCCTCCTCAGGTACGCATATCCTTCCCTGATATCGCCATACACCTTCTGCATCTCGAGTAAATCCTGTTAGCTTTCCGGATTGTGCTAGTTACACTGTATGCTGAATGTCGTCATTCCTTTGTTGTGCCTATTGGATTTGGTCTTTGAAATCGCTAGTTATCTTAAGCTGGTTTAGCTGAATGGCATTGGGGGTTATAGAGATTCCCAAGTTTAGGTCTCGAAAATTCTTTATAAGTTCCGCCTCCTTGATCATCATCCATGCCATTGTTAAGGACTTCCTACTTAGGGCATCTACCACCACACTTGCCTTGCCAGGATGGTACTTTAGGTCAAACTTGTAATCTTTAAGAAACTCCATTCACCTTTGCTACCTCATGTTTAATTCTTTCTGATCAAAAAGGTATTTCAAGCTTTTATGATCAGAAAATACTTCAAACTTCGCTTCGTAGAGATGGTATCTCCATGTCTTCAGAGCAAATACCACCACTGCTAACTCTAGGTCATGCGTTGGATAATTTCTTTCGTGAGTTTTCAATTGCCTGGAAGCATACGCGACGACATTCCCATTTTGCATTAACATGTACCTTAATCCTTTCTTGGATGCATCACAGTAGACTTCGAACGGTCCATGAGGATTCAGTAGAATAAGTACTGTGGCTGTCGTCAACCTTTCTTTTAATTCTTGGATTCTCTGCTCACATTCAGGAGCCTATTCGAATGGGGCACTCTTCCTGGTTAGCTTTGTTAGGGGCAGGGCTATTTGAGAAAAGTTCTTAATAAATCTCCTATAGTATCCTACTAGACCTAGGAAACTCCTGACTTCCGTGATTGTCGTTGGTCGTTCCCAGCTTAATACTGCTTTCACCTCACTGGGATCCACTGAAATTCCCCCATGGGATACCACATGGCCAAGAAATTTTACTTTTTTTCATCCAAAATTGGCATTTGGATCACTTGGTGTAAAGTTTCTTCTCTCTTAGAATTTGTAGAACTAGTCATAAATGTTCTGCGTGCTCCTGCTCTGGCTTCGAGTAAACAAATATGTCATTAATAAATATCAACACAAATTTGTCAAGATATGGTTAGAATATCCGATTCGTGTAATCCATGAATATTGTTGGAGCATTCGTCAGCCCGAAAGACATCACAGTGTATTCGTAATGTCCATAACGAGTCCGAAATGCCGTCTTTGGAATATCTTCTCCTCGAACCCAAATCTAGTGATATCCAGACCGTAGATCAATCTTAGAAAATACAGTAGCCCCTTGCCATTGATCCATGAGATCATCAATCCTTGCCAATGGATACTTATTCTTGATCGTCGCCTTATTCAACTGCATGTAATCTACACATAATCGCATGCCTCCTTCTTTCTTCTTAACTAACAGGAATAGGGCTCCCCATGGTGATGCACTTAGCCTAATAAATTTCTTTTCTAGGAGCTCTTCAATCTACTTCTTAAGTTCGGTTAGCTCCAAGGGTGACATTCGGTACGGCGCTATGGATATCGGTCCCGCCCCTGGTATCAAGTCAATGGCAAACTCAATTTCCCTCTTGGAAGGAAAATCTGGGATATCCTCAGGGAACATATCAGGATATTCCTTAACAACTGGAATATCATCTAGCTTCTGATCAACCTCAGTGACATTGGTTGATAATAGGATGTACCCTTGACCCCTATTTCCACAATGGTGCACTGCTAAAGAGCTTAAATAAAGGTTTATAGGGATTACTGATTCAGAAGGTGAAGCAGAAGGAAGCACAATGGATTTATCAGAGCAATTTAACAAGGCTTGGTTGGCAGAGAGCCAATCTATACCCAAAATAATGTCAAGTCCGGACAAGGGGAGACTGTAACACCCTACCAATTTAATGTTATGCTTAAGTCATAGCACAAAATTAAGTAGATTGTATTACCGTATTGACACTCTGTTTACTTTTCATTTATAAAAACGCGTCTCTTTTTTTTTTTTTTGAACAAAAGAAACGGCGCGCGGTATATAATGAACGTGACAAAGTTTAACAAAAAACCACAAAAGATAAGAATGAGTAAGATAACATTAACTGTATATGTGCATATATGGATCAGAAACCAATGCTTTAGTTTATGTACAGATTCAAAACAGGATACATAAGTTGGGCTGGTGTACCAAAAAGACATAAGGCCCGTGTGATGAGTTTTTACCTTAAGCCTCTTGAATTAGGATCTATCTAGGACTTGGGCTTGGGCCTTTGTGTCCTTATCATCATGTCATGTCAAAACGATCCTATGGGGACCTCAGAGGACATTTCAAACCTACTACTAAGTCTATGGCCCAAAGTTGCATACTTGAGGGCCATGCTATACAACGTCATCTACGGCTGACTTACTCAGTCAGTAGCCGTTGGCCATGCCAGGCCTGGCTAGAGAGTAGTCTGCACTGGATCTTAAGGAGGAGGATGATGAGCTGGTGGCCTCAGAAAGGTCGCTCTCAAAGCTGAGCGGAATGTCTGGTACCACCTGCGGGGGTGACTCTAGTGCAGGGTTAGCAGGAACTATAGGTGCTGCGTGTAACGACCGAAAATTCTTATTGTTAACAACTGAATTATTCGGTTTTTAATCAAATAAGTAAGTTTAATCAGAACTTGATTAAACATCTACTTAAAGCCAATCAAGTGTAACTTAAAAGGATTAGGCTAGATAGAATTAGATTAGGAGCATAGAAAACTTCATAGAACAATTTCAAACCGATTTACCGATTTAAAGGAAATCGGTAGGATTTCGGTATTTCCAACTGTCGGAACTGGACCAGTAGAAATTAAACCATGAGAGCCCTACAATCAATGGCCAAGATTCAGCCAAATGCTCCCCCAAGTGACGCCTAGATAGCCATTAGATGAGGAGGATTGAATCAGATTTTATGACCATATTAGGTCCACCAATGAAGATCAAGCCAACTTCCAAATATCTCACTTCCTTTTCTCTTTCTCCATCAGCAAAATTTCGACCCCTCCATCAGCTGAAACTCCCTTCTTTCTCTTCTCCTTGCTCTCATTTTCTACTCCATTCTCATCCATCTTCAAGCTTCATCCCAAGCCACCACCATCCAAGAACACAAAATCAGCCAAACTACTCAAGACAAGGTAGGAAATCCTACTTCTCATCTTGTTTCTCTGATTTGGGGCTGCATGTGGGGTTTGTCTAATTTAAGATTTGGATGTTTTATAGAGTGATGATGATGTCTTATGATTGGTTTTGCATGTGTGTTGTGATTAAAATTGGATTTGGGGGCAAATAGCTTGAAGGGAGGAGACAAACCTAGAAGCAGGATAGGATTTCCCTCGGCGGTCCGTACGGCGGAGTGTACGGCTCCACCTTCCACCGATTAATTTGGATGAAACCATTTTTATATGAAACTAGACAACTAGGGCTTTCCATACATATATCATAATAGTCCATTGGATTAGTATAGAATTAGTTATGAATTTTTGAAGTTAGACCTAGAAATCTGGGTTCTCACCCGGGCAGCATAGGTTGAGAGGGGTGTATCTCACCCTATACAACCTCAAATTGAGTGAAACTAAAGATGTTTGAAAGCTAACACATGAGAGAACATCCCATAAAAATTTCAGAATTTAATTCATTGTCATTTGTTCCCATCACATCAATGAATTTGGCTTAGGTTTAAACCGGACTAGAACAGGACAGCCCAGTAGGGTAATGTTTCGAGACTCATAACTCAAAATATAATTAGGAAAATGACATGAAACTTAATTAATTCTAAAGCCTGTTGTGCTAGCTTCATTTTGATATAAAATTCACATGATTTCATCTAGTTTTCGATTTTTAGTGAATTTTCTTCTATAGGCACCCAATTCTGGCTAAGAACAGGACATGTTGAGATAAAATGTTTATATCTAGAGCTATACAACTCAAAATGAGATGGGACCAAAGAGAGTAGAAACTAGACATACAAGGCTATAACATATTCAAAAATTTGATTTAAATGAGTTGAACTGAATGAGGAATGAGACACACCAAATTCGGGCAGAACAGGGGGGGTTAAATTGAAACTCTATTGATGTTTAAATTCAAATTGTTGATTGAGATTATGAATATACATGTATAATTGAGATTGTTGATTGATGTTATGAATGCACTTGTATAATTGTTGCTCTATACTGAAATTGTAAGTGTATAAATGTATTGGTTATGCAGCACTATTCACGGGGAAGCGGACTCGATCCGTTATCTTTTTGAATTTCGGTAAGAAATTCATATGTTATGAAATTTATGACAACTTGAGTACATCATATGTAAAGAGACAAGTTAGATGTGCATTCATTTCATGACATTATAAAGAATTCCACATCACTTGGGCCAGCCCCGGAATAAATTAAGGGGAATAGATCGAGTGGGAAGGTCGGGAAAGTAAACTCGGCCATCCCAGTATAGGAACGAGCTCAGTCTGCAGCGGACTATTACCCAGGAGTATATGGCCAATGACTCCCAGGGGACCAAGGATGGAAATAAGTTATAAAAGGCAAAAGCCTCCAAGAATAAGATGCATCCTCTCATTGCACATGCATATGTACAGTGTAATACTTTTCTATTAATTGTTCTAGAACTCTGTATTTTTTTTCATAACATGCTATTGTTCCGCTGTGATTACTGATTGAGTACATTAGTATATCTGTTAATTAAAATTGAACTTGTTTTGGTGTATACTTTACAAATGAGTATTTAAGTTAAATATTATCATTTTACGGTACTATCTGAAAATCTTGCACGACCAAAACAACTGGGAATGATAGCGATGACAGATGTATAGAAGTTAGGATTTGCTACTGAGAAATATTCATTTCTCACCATATTATATATTCCGCGTCATTCTCAGACTATGGAGCACGCAGCGACAGGAGTTCTCTTCATTGAGTTCCCCGAGCTTCACATACACCTTGATCCGTTTTTAGACTCTGTATATATATCTGGCAGGTGCCAATTTTGTTTATATTTCTTCTTCCAGAGAGACTTCGCAGTACCCCTGATGCACCCACTATTTGATCCCGCTGTCCCATACATTGCCATTCCACTTCATATGGCCCATCCGTTTCCACCTCCTCCCGCAAAGAAGCACGCCACTGGGCAGCCCCGCCTCCTATGGCTCCTCTGCTTCACCACCACATCCGATGCTTTCCGCCTCGACATCAGAGGAGGACCCATCAGAGGCAGCGAGTTCCTCCTCATCCTCTGCTCCCAGCACGGGCCACCCTCCTGCAGATACACCCATGGAGAATGGGTTTCTTTCTTAAGATTCTGGGTAGATAGTGGGCGTACCATAGTGATAGTAGGTATATAGAATGACCCTCTTTTGCTAGTCTGGGTCATGGGTAGATGGATAGATATTAGGAGATGTATACGAAATGTCTCATGGGGACCACTCAGAATGCTGTTCATAGGTACTGGCCGTTTCATTTTGTATTAGCGGCCTCATTTTGACACCTTGTACTTTTGACAAACTTTGAAATTAGATATCTATATACATATCTATGACGCCGTTTGCGGTTATTCTGTTCTTATTGTATTTTTATTTATGTTAAGTTATTTACAATTTACCGATTGATTTGTATTTATTCCGCCATCACGCAGAAAATTTTGTTATAAGATCAGGTAATCTTATGCGAGAAATTAATTCTAATACAGAAAAGAAATTTAATCGATGTACGCGTAATCTCTTATCAGATAGATTATTATGACTTAAGCATAGTACTTTGTCTGGTAAGGTGTTACACTGCGGGTGCGAGAGGTGCTGGAGGAGGGTGTGCCACGTGCAATGGGACTGCAAAGTATGGTGCAGCAGGGTCAAAAGCAGGATGAAATAAAGGGACAGCAAAATTCCTATTACTAAAAAGGTAAAGACGAAAATGGCAGGAACCAGCTATATACAGTGAGTCCACTATGGAATCGTGGTGGAGCTGTAGGTCTAGAATCTCAATGAAAAGAGTGGCCGTCGAATCCATCACCAGCGTCTGAGAATGATGCGGAAATGCAAAACAAAGGTGAGAATTTAAGGAAATTCTCAGTAGGGTTCGCGTATGGCGTTTAACTGACGTTACATTCATTCTCAGTTGTCTCGGTTTTTATTTAATTATAAAAACATGGAAATGAATTGAATTATCCTCATTTAATAAGCTTAAGAAAACATTTGGTCCGAGGCAAGGGTTAATTTTAGTTAAGACAGCACACGAAATAGAACAAACTATTAAGTAGTGACACTCAGAATAATGAGCAGAATAAACAAACATATAGCAGTAAGTAAATATAACAGACAAACTGTAAACAACTTGTAATAACTATTCAATGTAATCATGCAAAACTCATTCTTGAACCTGTCTTCATAAATTTTTTTTTTCCATTACTTGGTCCCCTGGGAGTTCTTGGCCATTTAGACTCTTGGGTAATAGTCTGCTTTTCAGGATCGAGCTTGTTCCTATACAAGAATGCCGGGTTTACTTTCCCTGACCTCCCCACCGATCTATTCCCCTTAATTTTAATCCTAGGCTGGCCCAAGTTTCATGAAACTTTCATCATAACATAATCTTTAGGTTCATCATAACATAACTTTCATGACTTTCTTGAAAATGCACATGTATCTAAATATATATCATAACTCATGCATATAGACTTTACCAGAGTTTCGGCGGCATAATGGAATGTATCTGCTTCCCTATGAATAGTGCCAATACTCAGAACACCAATTTCTCATAGAAGTCATAACATTTCATTCATAATTCAACATTAAATTCATGGCACAATTGTTGCAATTAAAACAAGGTTGTTGTCTCAATACTTGTATTCAACCTGGTTTTTGTAAATCAAGCCATAATTTCTATTTAACTCATCTGGACCTCAATTTTGGATATGTTAAAGTGTTATTGTCTATTTTCTAACCTCTTTGGTCCCATCTAATTTTGATAAATATAGCTCAAGTTATTTAAGTTTCATCCCGGCCTGCCCTGTAGCTGGCCAAGATTACACACTTAAAAGTAAAAATCCACTAAAAATCGAAAATTGGTTCAAATCATATGAAATTGGTCTCATAATAAAGCTAACAAGACAACCTTTCATTTGAAAAATGTTCCATTCCATTTGGCTTAGTAGGGCTCGAGTTATAAGCCCCGAAATTTAACCTTCTTGAACTGCCCTATTTTGGCCTGGTTTGGACATAGGGAAACTTTCTCGAGCCACTGGGAGCAAACGGGACCTTATCTAACTCTGAAATTTTTATGAGATATTCTTCTATGTGTAAGCTTTCTAAAAAAGTTAGTTTCATTCAATTCCAAGTAGAATAGGGCGAGTTTTCCCCTAAACAACCTAGTCTACCCAAAATCAAACTCAAAAACCTAGGTCAAACTTCCAAAATTCATATCTCTCTCAATACTAATCCAGTAGCCTTATATGATATATGTATGGAAAGCCATGAATGTCTAGTTCATATAAAAATGGTTTCATCAAATTTAAATAGTGATAGGTGGAGCCGTACATTCCGCCGTACAGACTGCCGAGGGTTTTTGGTTTTCCAGCTCCTCTCCTCTTCCTACTTTCATCCTTTCTTACTTCCTAATCGATTTTAACATCACAAACAACCAACAAACCAGCCAAATATCATCATATTCATTCAATCATCATATCAAGAATTGAGAAAATAAAGCCACCACTAGCCACCCACAATCAGAATAGCAAGGCAAGAATTAAACCTCTACCTCTTTGTATGTGATTTGGCTTGATTTTGGAGGTTGGATTATCAAAACCTTGTTGAGCTTGAAGGTTTGATGGAGTTGGGTGAGTGGAGAAAAGAAGAAGAGAGCTGAAGCAAGGGAGAATAGAGGGCGCAGATTGGCTGAAGGAAGAAAGGAGTATGGTATTAAAGCTTTGAGGAGGTAGTTAGAATGAAGAGTTTTGATTGGTTGAAACACATAAGGCTGAAATTCAGCAAACTCTCTTGATTCTTTATGGCCTTCCTTGTGCCACTTTCATGGGTTAAGTGGCTGAGTTCTCAACCACTTAATGTAGGGTTATTGGGTGTAAAATCCTATTGGTTGATTAAACAGTTTAAAATCTCAGAATCTTACTGATTTCCTTTAAATCAGTAAATCGGTTTCAAGAAAATTTTTATGAAATCTTCTATACTTCTAACCTAATTCCCTCATATCTAAACTCAATTAATTGCTAATCAATTCATCCTAAATAATTATTTAGTCGAATTTTAATTAATCTCAATTATTTGATAAAAATCGAATAATTGGACGAAAAACGATAAGAAAATTTCGGTGCATGTTACAGAGACGAATTAAATTAGCTAAAAAAATTTGACCTCCCATTTGACAGGGGACATTCATACAAATATGATTGCTCTTAATAGGTTCACTTGTAGGAGTAGAAACTAGCAAGTCATAGTGTAATTCAGAAATAGGTAACTGCAAGGCTGACGTGCAATCATAAGAGATGAAATAGTGAGATGCACCTCAATCGTATAAAACAGTTAAGGTCTTACCATTCACTTCACACGTATCTTGAATCAAATCTTCTGACTTGTCGACATCCTGTGCATCCATAGTAAAAACTCTTCCCTGGCGTTGCGGCTTGGAAGTTAACTGAGGGTATCTAGCAGGACATTCATAGATTTTGTGGCCTGGCTTGCCACATCTAAGACAAACATTTTGACCTGCCAAGCAATGATTCCTGCTGCACTGGCTGCAAGTCTGGTTCCCAAAAGGCCTTTGAGGTTGCTTGCCTTTGTTACCCGCAGACTGAAATTTTCTCTGCTGCTAAAAGTTGGGCTTGAACCTTGGGCCTTGCGGAGCCAACCCCTTCTTAAAGCTACTGTTGGTTGACCTAGCAGCTATAACATCCTCCTCTGTACAGTACTATGCTTAAGTCATAGTACCACACTTTGGAGTTGTTACTGTTACCTGAGCGGACCTTATCTGACAGTAACTTCAGCCGTCTTTTAAAACTTCTCGAGCTATTTGGAGATAACATGGAAGTAGGAGTTAGAATTTTAAATTCTCAATAGGATTCACTAAGAAATTTCATACTGTGTCATCGTTATTATCTCCAGCTGCTTCGATTTATTATGAAAAAGGTGAATATGTTACATAAACTGTTTAATTTTATAGTTCGAAAACATATTGTTCGAAGCAAAGTCCATTTTCTTCATACACTTGTCACTTGGGTGAGCCAATACGAAATAAATTCATGAATTGTATTATGAATAATAACTGAAATGCATTAAAGTATAATACCACTAATATACTAAAAACATAAAATTTGCACATGCCTTTGCTTGTACTTGAATTTACGTAGATACTCGTAGTTTTCCTTTCTTCCTTTATCTTCTTTTAATATTTATCTTTACTTTCTTCATTTGACACACCTAGGCATTATGTATCACCCTCCCCAGGGTTTCTGCATCTACCCACAATTTAGTGTTATGTATCGTCGTCCTCAAGTGCAGCCTTGCTCATCTTCCTTTACTTGTCATACATATTCTAGAGTACGATCGCCATGTCATACTCTGTTGGGGTGTGATCACCATGTCACACTCCTTAGGAATATGTTTCTCTTGCCACGTCTCAGAGTATGATCTCCATGTCATACTCCATCGGGATGTGATCTCCATGTCACATTCCTTAGGGTGTAGGATCATTATGCCGCATTCTAGAGTATGATCACCATGTCATACCCCATCAGAGCGTGATCGCCATGTCACATTCCTTAGGAATATGGGACCTTCATCATATCTTTTAATTGCCTTCACAGGAAAGGACCCAATTAACTGCCTCTAAATGAAAGGATCCACATTTAATATATTCATATACTTTCATTCTCATATCTAATTATGCATAGACATGCTGAATGCACTTATACATATGCTTCATCATTTATTTTCATACATCCTTGCATATATAATTAACGTAATCTTTATAACACAAGCTATCATAACTTCATATACTTCTGTCAAAAATTCGGCAGCATGACGGATCAGATCCATTTCCCTATGAATAGTGTCAGACAACTAGGAAATTTTAATCAAACAGCAAACCCAAATATAGAACATCATATCTTCATTAGTTGTCATACACATCAAGGTCTTATGAGCAAAGCTTAAGTAGTTAGGTGCAAGTTTTAAAATCTTAAGTAATCTATCTTGCAAGCTTTTGACTCCTATTGATGTTCCCGAGTTTGAGCTGATTACTGACTTCCGAGTTCCGATATCATATAGGTTCCCACTCCCGGGGTTATGTATATAAGGTTGATGTCTTGATTCCCGACTTACGGGGTCATGTGTTTAGAATCGATCTTCGAGATAGATTCTGGACCGGGTTTTGGAATTACGTGTATAAGAGTTTAAAGCGTCCTAGTTCTCGACTTCCGAGATGTGGGTATAAGGTTTTATATTTTGGTATCAACTTCCAAGATTTATGTTGAAGATCCTCGACTTTCGGGTTTAAGTGTAGTGTTTTGTATGCTATGTGATACCGACCTCCGACATTAAGCCACAATTGGTCTTCTAAGACTTATGAATATGCTTCCTAAGTTTTGAGTTCCGACATTAACCATAACTGATCTAGCTGTCTATTCATTAAGTTTCGAGTTCCGACATTAACCAAGTTATTTGTGTTTTATTCCAGACTACCCTATTTCTAGCCAAATTTGCACTCTTATAAGAGAAAATTCACCAAAAATAGAAATCACGGTGAAATCATGCGAAATTTATATCAATGTAAAGTTAGCAGAGCAAGCTTTCAAATGAAATAAGTTGCATATCATTTGCATAAGTATAATTTGAGATATAAGCCCCGAAACTTGACCCTACTGGACTACCCTGTTCTAGCCTAGATTGAACTTAAGGTGAATTCATTGATGTGCTGGGAATAATTGGCAATGAATCTGACTCTAAAATTCTTATCGGATGTTCCCTCATATGTTAGCTTTCAAACAACATTGGATTCACTCAATTTGGAGTTGTGTAGGATGAGTTACACCCTTCTCAACTCACACTGCCCGGATGAAGGTCCTAATTTCTAGGTCAAACTTCAAAAATTCATATCTACCTCTATACTGATCCATTGGCCTTATATTATATATGTATGGAAAGCCCTGAATGTCTAGTTTCTTATAAAGATAGCTTCATCGAATTTAAACGGCTGTAGGCAGAGCCGTATGTAACACCCTAATAAACCCATACTACGCTTAAGTCGTATTACGGCGTTTTATTAGTTGTTACTTATGCTCGTGGAAAACTGAACTTCACTTGAAATTAAATTACGCGGAAAATAGGGTAAGATTTTTCTTTGAAATACGTTGTCGCTTAGCAGCGTTTTGAAAAGTAAAGCCTTGAGCGAGAAGATAGCTAGAGAAAGAGCGTGTCACATCAAATATATATATACTCCAATATCATAAAACAAGGATAAGGTAAACAAATAATAATTCACAAATATATTGCATTAAATAACTAACCATTACATTCATATGGGTTCATAATATATACACATACATTTTAGCATTATAACAAGGGAGACTCATGGTTGAGCCATGATCCAAATACTAAATTCTAAGTACAAGTTTAAATGGCAAAGCCTAACTCAAAAGAAATACGCGAAGATGCAGAACGATGGTCGCTACAAGTCCCAAAACAGCTTCGTCTTGCACCCCACGTCACACATCCGCTCACCGTGTTGGGGATCCACGCTCCACTCCACCGGATGCGCTGTCGAGATCTGGTGACGAGACGGAAAAACAGCTAGGGTGAGAAATAAGATTTCTCAGTAGGACTCGAACCCGACACGGAAGTGTCATCGTCATCGTCCCAGCCACTTCGGTTTTATTAATGAAAATAGTGAGCATGCATAGGGTTCAATTCTTGGTTTTTCGAAAACATGAATATCCGAAGCGGATTTAATTTTACATACTCTCTAATCATTTACCTCATAATACACATGAACACAATCATATTTACATGAAACATGCATATCCAAGCTATGAAATTCTCTTGACTTCTTCCCTTTCCAGGGTTTTGGACCGAAGTCCCTTTTCTTTTCTTAACTTGACTTTATCTTTTCATCCACTAAACATAAGTGGTAATGAGCTCATACCGTGGCTGTCGCCACCATAGAATTTCGGTACTTACACTAGCTGGGTCATGCCATGCCTCATGTAAGACCTATCCCCTATACTCACACTAGCTGGGTCATGCCATGCCTCATGTGAGTTGTGGGTGAGGGGAAACTTATATTAGATTACCTTCCCTTTTGAAGGATCATTTACTTGAATTAAACTCCTTCTTATTTAAGCATTATGATGCAAAATATTTCTAAGTCCATAATTCTTACAAAATTTCGGCAGCATAACGGCTAAACCGAAGCTTCCCAAAATTTTGCCAAACAGAGAAACCAACATCATAGTATCATCAAGCATCATATCATATCATCATTATCATATCATCATCATAACATCATCATATCATCATGATCATTATCATAACATCATGCTTGCACATAAACATAGGCATATTCACAAGCAATATTTTATGAGCTTAGCTTGATAAATTAGGTGCAAGCTTTTAATTGAGGTTGTCTCTTGTGTAAACTTCTCTTATTGAGCATAATGCCACTTTTTGTCTAATGTCCTTTTGACACTTTTTAAGTTGAATTATGAGGGTTCTCTAATGCTTAATGTAAGGGTATTAATGTCTTAAAGCTTATTTCTCCTTATTCTTTAACTTTTACCATAACCAGTTTTACTTTTCTGATTAGGCAAGAACTTTGAAAATTCACCATAATTTCATCTTTTACTCTTTTATTTCGAATTTTTGTGTGGGTATACTTCTCTGAGTCTATTTTTAAACAAAAGAAATCCCACTTAAAAATTCAAGAAATCCCACTTAAAAATTCATTTTGTAGCTTGAGTTATGCATATTTTATTCTGACTGTTCAGTTTCTAAGTTCACTCCCGGTACAGTGGATTGTTACTTCTCATTATAATTACTCAGAAGGAATCTGAGAAAACTGTTTTATGGGTTTGTTCCTCTATGTCTTAGCTTTCATTTATACTTGGTCTCACTCAAAAATCATTTTTGTAGCTCGAGTTATACACATTTTAGTGTAGACTGCCCAGACAGAAACCAATCCGAGAACAGTCCACTTTGAAAAATCATATCTCACTCATTTTAACTCCGAATCTTATGTATTTTATATGTATGGAAATCTCTCTGAGTCTATTTTCATATAAAATTTGTTCCACTAATTTCTGAGTTTTCTGGAAAAAGTTATACTGTTCGATATACAGACTGCCAGAAAATCCAGATTTCACGTTTTGATTTTTCTCATGTTTTCTCCAAAACACTGAACCTCACTTTCAAGAAAACATTCTCAAGTTATAAAACACTCATATACCATGAAAGATTAGTGAAAAACTAACATGTTGGAGTTCAAAAATATTGAGTTCAACCATGCTTCACACCAAACCGAAAACATGTTTTCAACAAACCACCATACAAGCAACAACATCTCATTTTATGACAAGAATGGCTATGATGCCCATAATCAATCTTTAAAACCACCTAGCTATGGAGAGCATAGGAGTTCTAAAGCTTGAAAAACAAGAGAGAAAAAGAGTTTAGAGCCACTACCAAAGAGAGTTTTCTTGAAGGATTTTGAAGGTAGAGAAGGTTGGAGAGAGCCTTCCTCCTTGAGTGCTTGGAAATGGGGCTTGTGTATGAGTGATCTTGTTTCTCCAAAGACCAAAAATGATAGTCCTTGAAGGGCTTGTGAGAATGGTAAATGGAGATGAGTAGGAAGTAGTATGAGGGTTGGAAGAACACAATGAAGCTTGGAAGAAGAAGAGAGTATGAGACTTGGAGAGAGGAGAGAGGAGAGAGCTTTGTGTGTGTGTGTCTTGAGAGAGGAAGTGAAAAATGAAATGAGGGAGAGAGAGGGGCTGATGGTGGCGCAAAATGGGGGAGAAAAGGTGATGTGATTTTGCTTTTTACACAAGCTAGGGAGTGGAAAAACCTTGGGGCAAAAGAGTGTGTTGTGTTTCCTTTGAGTCTTGGCAATTGGGTAAAGACTATGTAGTGTTTTTGTCAAGTGGTTAAAAGCTTGAGCTCTCTTAGGATTTGGCTTTGGATGGCTAGGATCACACCAAGTGTCATTATCTTGATGAAGGAGAGTACAACTCTTGTCATGACTTAAGGAAGCTCCTAATATGGACTCTTGATCTAGTGGTGTATGATGAGAAAGTAATTGAATGGTTGGATGTGGCTCTTGCTTTGACCAAACTTTCAAACAATAAAATAAAGGGAAGTTTCTACATCTTTCTAATTGTTGTAATTATCTAAATGTTAATTAATTCACTTGGTTTAAATTACTCATTAGCACATTTTAATTAAGAAGGATTTTCCTCATTAATTATGTAAGAAGATGTAAGGGTTAATGTGATTAAGTCTTGAGACTTATATGCTCTTAGTTAATTAGATTAGATCACCTTGATTTTATGTTCTAAATCATGGATTAATAAGGATTGGGCAATTAGGCTTTTAATTATAACTTTTAATGCATTATGTTTCAATTGTTGACTTTTACTTATCTTGTTGACTTGCCTTTAATTTACTAAGCTCTTGCTCATCGAGATTAGCCGATTAATTCTCAGTTAATCGTTAACCTCTCTAATTAGTCAGGATCACTGAACTAATTAGCTTAGACAAAAATTGGGGATGTTACACCGTACACTTTGTCATACGGACTGCCGAGGGATTTTGGTCCTCCAGGCCCTCACTTCTTCCTACTTTCACCTTTTCTTACTTCTTAATCGATTTTAGCATAAAAAATAGCCAATAAACCAACCAAAGATCATCATATTCATTCAATCATCACATCAAGAAGTGAGAAAATAAAGCCCCAATTAGTTATCCATAACCAAAAGAACAAGAACAAGTTGAATCTTTACCTCTTTGTATGTGATTTTGCTAAGTTTTGGAGTTTGGATTGATGGAACCTTGTCAAGTTTGGAGGTTTGATGGAGTAGGTTAAGAGGAAAAGAGAAGAAGAGAAAAAGAAGGCTAGAATCAAAGGAGAAGGAGGCGCAAGTCAGCAGGGAATAAGAGAGAAAAATATGATTTAAACATTGAAGAGGTAGTTGGCTTCAAAGGTTGTGATTGGCTGAAATTTTGTGGTTTAAGCTCAGCCATATCTCCCTTTTTTGTGGCCTTGGTAGCACAACCTTTAGAGGCTTAAATGGCTGAGTATTCAGCCATGTGGTTATAGGGTTTTGGGCACATAATTCTATTGGTCCGGTTCTGACAGTTTAAAATACCGTAATCTTACCGATTTCCTTTAAATCGGTGAATCGGTTTAAGAAAATTTCTATGAAATCTCTTATACTTCTAACCTAATTCCCTCATCTCTAAACTCAATTAATTGCTAATTAATTGATCCTAAATAAATATTTAGTCAAATTTTAATTAACTTCAATTATTTGATAAAAACCGAATAATTAGGTGAAAAATGATAAGACAATTCCGGTGGATGTTACAATAGCCACCAACTTCTTGTTACAATCCTCCACCAAGCGGCACTTGTTCACCAAAGAAGGGAAATCTCTAATCTCCATTGACCCTATGGTGATAAGAATGTCTTCTCATAGCCCACCTTCAAACTTCACGCATTTCCATACTTTGTCAGGGTTCTGTTGATAGATGGTGGAAAATTTGCACAGCTCCTCAAATTTAGCGATATATTCCGATATGCTACTATTCCCTTGACGAAGGTGTATAAACTCCAACTCCTTAGCATTACGGACAGAAGCAGGGAAGTAATTCTGATAGAATACATCTCTGAATATGTCCCAAGTAATATCTATTTGGGATCCCTCTAATAACCGCCGTGCACCATTCCACCAGAACTCTGCATCTGCTTCCAGCATATAGGTGGCAAAGGTCACCTTCTGACGATTTGTATAGTCTAAAATGGAAAAGACTTTCTCCATGGCCTTAACCCAGTCATCTACCTTATCTGGGTCAAAGACTCCTCTGAAGCTGGGTAGGTTAGCCTTTCAAAACTCAGCAAATTTAAGGTATTCTAGGTCCATGCCTGGACCATTAGAATTTCCTCCATGACCAACCTCAGACTTTCTTCCTAGTTGGTCCATCATCTGGGTTGCCGCAGCTGCTTGTTCTCTCATGGTGTACACCATCTCCCACATTGTATCCATAAACTCGGCCGATTCCTCCTGAGCTAGATCCATTCGTGGCCTACCCCGCCTTCCAGAAGCCATCAAGTTCTAAACACACAAAACAAGAGTGATTGAGTTGATCAGGCTCAATACTAAGCCCAGTGTGTTAGTAAATAATAGCATACGGTTAGGCAATCCCCTCACATGCATCCTATCCCTATGGACAAGACTCAATGCATGATAATATCTACGGAACACAGAGCATATGCGAAGCATAGTCAGTCCAATCCTCAGGGCTATATTAGGACAAACTGTTCTGATACCAAAAATGTAACACCTTACCAGGTAAAATACTATGCTTAAGTCATAATATGTTACCTGATAGGTTATTACGTATGGCTGCCTAATTAAATTCCATTTCCTAATTTAATGTTAATTACCTATATGGAGTTAACTGTTCACTTAATAAATTTCTGTTTGACTGCGGGATAAGTAATAGATAATCGTTATAACCGAAATAAAGTAAATTAAATAAAAATACGGAATAGATGGAACTATTGAAATGACATCATATACATATATATACATAGACGTCTGTTTTCAAAGTTTGTCAAAAGTTACATAAAACAGTAGAGGGTAATAAAATGAGGCCGCTAATACAAAATAAATCGACCTATCTCTACGAACAGTACCCTAACGGGTCCCTAAGGGACATTTCATGTGCTACCCTTCCACATACAGCATACACTAAACTACTGTCTATGACCCAATACTGCCAAAAGAGGGCCACTCTATATATTTCTTACTGCAGCACTATACGGGCACTCTAGATGGACTCTGAGGAAAGGAATCCATTTGCCATGACAGCATCAGCTAGGGTGTAGTCCACGCTCGGGGCAGTGGACGAGGAAGACGAGCTCGCCGCCTCCGACAGATCCTCCTCAGATAGTGAGACAGAGGATCTGCTGTGGTAGTGAAACTGGTGGAGCCATGGGAGCTGCTGCTGCTGCTACTTGTGGAGGTGGAAAGGGTTGGGCCATGTATAGCAGGATAGCAAAATAAGGTGCGGCAGGGTTGAAGAGTGGGTGAGTCAGGGGAACAGCAAAGTCTCTATAAAAGAAGAAATAAAAATGGAACTGACATCTACCAGATATATATATATATATATAGAGTCTAAAAACGAGTCTAGGTGGATGTGAAGCTCAGGGAACTCGATGAACAGGAAGCCCTTTGCCGCGTTCTCCATAATCTGAGAATGACGTGCAAACATGTAGTAGGGTGAGAAATAAGGATTTCTCAGCAGGAATCGTAAGTTTATACATATCTGTCATCGCTGTCATTTTCAGTTGCTTCGGTTTTTCCTTAATTTTAAATAGTACGACAAAAGGGTAATATTCAACTTAAATTTTTTTTTAGAAACATACACTAAAACAAACTAAATTTTAGATTTGAACAAGGAAAATATAATTAACAAATATACTAATGCAACTAAGACAGTAACCATAATTAAATAGTAACATATCATTAGAAATAAACAGATAATTATGACAATCAATTAAGACTTATCATACAATGTATATAAATGTGCAATTCGGAAATGCATTTTATCTTTGAAGGCTTTCACCTCCTAAAACTTATATTCCATGATTGATCCCCCGGGAGTTATTGGCCATAAACTCCAGGGTAATAATTCGCTTTTCAGGACTGAACTCGTTTCTATATAGGATTGCCGTGTTTACTTTTCCCGACCTTTCCACTGATCTATTCCCCTTAAGCTTATTCAGGGATTGGCCCAAGTAATATGGAATCCTTTATAATATTCATGAATTGCATGCACAACTAACTTTATTCTTTCAAACATCATGTGTTCATGCAATTATAATTCACACAACATAAGAATTTCTTGCCGAAATTTCGACAACATAACGGATCGAGTCCGCTTCCCCATGAATAGTGCCAGACTACTAGTAAAATCATTTAAACTTGCAATTCAATATAGAACAGCAATTATATATTCATAATATCATTCATCAAACTCAATTCAAACATTATTAGGGTTTTCTATTTATTTCATCCTATTCTGCCTAAATTTTGTATAATCCACCCTTAGTCCAATTCAACTCATTTAAACCTAAATTTTGGATATGTCATAGCTCTATGTGTCTAGTTTCCAAATCTTTTAGTCCCATCTCATTTTGATTTGTATAACTCAAGTTATTAGTATTTACCTCAAACTGCCCTATAGCGAGAATTGCAAATAGAAATCTGGGTGAAATTATACGAAATTTATATCAAATTAAAGTTAACAGAACAAGCTTTCAAAAGAAAAAGTTGCATATCATTTAGATGAGTATATTTTGAGATATAAGCCCTGTAACTTGACCCTACTAGATTGCCTTGTTCCATCCCGGTTTGAACTTAAGGTGAATTCATTGATGTGATGGGAATAATTGGAAACGAATCTGACTCTAAAATTTTAAAGGGATGTTGCTTTATATGTTAGCTTTCAAAAAATATTGGGTTCACTCAATTTGGAGTTGTTTAGGGTGAGTTACACCCTTAATTGTTTAGGGTGAGTTACACCCTTCTTAACTCATACTGCCCAAGTAAGAATCCAGATTTCTAAGTCAAACTTCAAAAATTCATAACTAATTCTATACTCTTATATTTTATATGTATAGAAAGCCCTGAATGTGTAGTTTCATATAAAAATAGATTCATTAAATTTAAATGGCTGTAGGCAGAGCCATACACTCTGCTGTACGGACTGTTGAGGAAAACCCTAACAGCTTCTTGAATTTTCTCTATTCTTCAAGTTCTTTCATACCAATTCCAATACTAATCACAACATACGTGCAAAAATCAATCATAATCCATCATCATCACTCCAAATCATATCAGCATCATGAGGAAAACAAGATCTCTACACAACCCCAAATCAAGGAAAACAAGAAGAGAAGTTAGATTCCTACCTCTCCTAGGTGTGATTCTTGCTAGATTTGTGTTTGAGTTGAAGAAATCTTGTACTGGCTTGAAGTTTGTTGAAGCTGAAGATGATATGAGGTGAGATTAGATGAGATGAGGGAAAAAAGAATGAAGAGTGGTCAGCCACATAAGGAGGCTGAATTTGTAAGGGTAGAAAAGGAAAAAAATGAAAACTTCTAAAGCAAGTTGAATGTGATTGGTGGATTTGTCTTGGCTATTTCAACTTGATTTTGTGGCTGCCTTCTTTGGCTGAAAATGGCGCCACATATGGGGATGTTTTGGCTAAATCCTAGCTATTCATCCTAGGGCACTCATAATATAAGTTCTTTTGGTTCGGTTTTGATAGTTTAAAATACCGAAATCTTACCGATTTCTCTTAAATCGGTAAACCGGTTTTAGAAAAATTCTATGAGGTTTCCTATGTTCCTAATCTAATTCCATCAAGCCTAATGCTTCTAAATCACACTTAATTGGCTTTAAGTGAATGCTTAATCGAATTCTAATTAATCCCAATTATTCGATAAAAACCGAACAGCTCGGTTATTAACGATAAAATTTCTCGGACGTTACACGACACAGCACCCAAATAGCGTGTCCATGCTTCATAGATTGGTACAAGCTTGGACTTAAAAAGTAGGTTATTACCCAAGGGTGAGAAAGGTCATTCACCTCTGAGGGACTAAGTATAGAGAAGCATGATGCAAGTAAAGTAAAGATATGTAAAAGAATGCACCCTAGGGATGATGATACCTAACGCCTAGGTGTGTCAAGAAAAGAAAGTAAAGAAAGCTAAAGAAAGACAAGTGCACTCGCATCAAGAAGTCATTTGTATTCATTTATGCATGTTATTCAATTGTTCCTCATTTCATTATGAATCGATGCCTCTTATTCAATTATCCTTCATATTGTTATGTTAATGTTTGGATTCTTCCTCTATTTAACAAGTGTATGGATAAAATGAACTTTGCTTTGGACAATATGTTTTCAAACTATAAAACTGGAAAGTTTATATAACATGTTCACCTTCTTTATAATAAACCAAAGTAGCTGAAAATAATAACGATGATATGGTATGTGGTAGTTTAAAGAGTCCTACTGAGAATTTATAATTCTCACTTCTATGTATATTTCTGTGTTATCTTCAGATATCTTAGGAGAGTTAGAAGATGATCATACTGGGCAGAGTTAGGAAGATTGAAGATGACCAAAGTGCGTTGTCATACATTGTCTGTTAAATAACAGTAACAACTCCTAGGTATGGTACTTTGACTTAAGCATGATACTGTGCTTGAGAAGGTGTTATAAAGAAGAAGAAAGTGTGCAAAGAAGTTGGAGAATTTGAGAGTTAGAGAAAGAATGAGAAGCTGAAAAATGAAAATAAGTATGTGTGTGTGTGTGCAAATGCATGGCCGTAGGTTTTTAGTGGATGAGGTGGAGATATTTTGCTTGCTTTTATGCCAATTAAGGATTAAGGGGATAAATTAGATGATGAAGGAAACAAAATGTGGTCAACTCTTACAAAAGGCAACTTTGCTCATGCTTTATGCTTTAATGACATCATCAAATACTTTATGGTCTAGTTGACTAAATTTGAATTTTAATGATATGATTAAGTACTCATACAACTTAATAAACTTGATTAAGGGAAGACTAGTGATTGACTCATATGACCATGATTAACAAGATTTAAACATTTGATTAAGCCTAATTACCTTTAATTAAATTCAATTACGCTAATTATTAGTGATTAGTGCTTAGTTAGGCTATTAAGAGTTTGACTCGCTTAATTAGATATTCTCTAATCTTAATTAAGCATTCTCTTAACTTTTCTTTTTAAAATTGCCTCATAAATTCTTTAATTAAGCCTTAACCCTTTAATTTCTCATTAAGTGCCTAATTACTCAGGGTTCTGAGGTAATTTAGCATGAAAGAAAATTGAGAATGTTACAAATAGTAGGCCTCAAGTTTGTTTTGATCAGAGTGTCATGACGTGCTTTCTTAACCCTGGAAAGATGCTTTAGATATTAAGCTTCTTGGCATGCAACTGAGCTTTACAACGATGAGGGAGAGGCTGAGATCAATTTGAAGGTTATTGGCAAGGTTCAATATCATGAATGTCAATAACAGACACTTCATGGTCAAGTTTGACAAAATCGAGGATTGGGAAAAGGTGATTAATGCTAGTCCATGGATGATATAGTATTATTATCTGGTTGTGAAGAGGCAGACACCATCTTTTAAGCCATGCAAGAGTTGCTTTGGCCATACACAAGTGTGGATTAAGTTTTCGGGACTAAACCTAATGTACTATAAAGAGAATTTCATGATTGCAATCGCTGAAGTAGTTGGTAAGCCAATCAAAGTGAACCTCACAATGAAGACTATGGAGAGGGGGCGTTTTGCGCATGTTTGCGTAAAGATCAACTTGAGCAAGCCAGTGGAGGATGTGATATGGATCAACGATCTGGCATAAGGTGGACTTTGAGAGCCTTCACCTTATTTGTGCCAACTACAAGCATTATGGGCATATGGCCCGAGAGTGTTCAGCGATCAAGAAGGCACTAGAATAACAGCCACTGTCTCTGCTGCCAAAGCTAGTGATGACATCTATGGAGGAAGGCACCGGGAAGAGAAGATTCTATTAGCAAAATCTTGAGGTTGTTAGCGAGATACAGCTCAATCCCGAGATTGTTACAATAGGAATGGAAACAGCTAATGAGATTAATGAAGGTTGGACGTTGGCTCCAAATAGGAGGAAGAATCTGTAAGCTCCAATGCCCTTCAGAGATGGTTTAAACTATATTGAGATTTAAGGTTTTGATGAGCAACAAATCAAGCTTTAAATAAAATCTTTTGTCAATAATGATTTGTTATGGTGAATGTATTCTTTTGTGAGTAAGTGATAACTCTCTTTGGTGAGTTATATTTTTAACTAGTTTTTATTTAATTTAGGACGTAGTGGTTCAGCTTTGTTGCTATTTTAGTTAAGTAGTTTAGATTAGGTAGTATTCTTATTTTCTATTATTTTATTATATGTTGGATAATTATTTTGGGTTTATTTGATTTATTATAAGTGCAAGTGGGCCCAAAAGAAGTTGGAAGAAGCCAAGCCATGAATTCAGACTCAGCACCTTGCACTATAGCGCAAGTCGGGCTCTGACAAATAAGATCTTTGCATAAGGAAGAAATTGCCACATTTATGTCGCGATATAGCGCAACTCCTTGCGCTATAGCGCGCTCCTGTTGTGCCAAATTTCCAAGGTTTCATGCCGAGCTATAACGCAACCCATCGCGTTATAGCGCGCTGCCGTGTTCGAAGACTCTGTCAACAAATTTTTGTTGCGCTATAGCGCAACCCTACGTGCTATAGCGCGCCATCGGATTTCGCAAATGAGCCAAGAATTTGGGACTTGCGCTATAAGCATAAGCTTAGTTTGCAGAAAATCCATTCGAGCTGAGAGTTAAAAGAGGGACATACACACTATATAAAGGGGTCACATATATCACAAAGGGATCGCTAGACACTAAAAAAAAAAAACACCCTCTTCAAGACAGAAGACTTCTTCTAAGAGATTCAAGGTGAAGATTCAAGGATTTCGGCACTTAATCATCAACACGGAGAGATCCAATTTTCCTGAAGTCCTTGTGTCTAGCCAGAATTCTCCATGGCTCCTTGTTTTTCTGTTTCCTCATCTTTATACTCTATTATTGTTTTCTTTTCTTTAGACATGAACTAAATTTCTCTTGCTAGGGCGTTAACGGATCCTTTTGTATGACAATTTTCTTTATGGATTAATGTTAATCTTGTTTCTATTTCAATTGCTTAGTGTTTTTGTTCGTGCTTAATGCTTTTGAGTGATTGGCCACCATTCAATTAATTTGTTGGGTTGCAATAACTAGAGATAGGATTTGTAAACAAAGCTTCTTAACATAAACACCGTGAGCTAAGAAAAAACTAGAGATAGACAAACGCGGTTCATGCGGTCAACTTAGGAACCCATAGAACTTCAACCTTTTCCTGGATTAGTTTGTGCTAAGAGATTAGGCAATCAATTTAGGATAAAGAGTACTGCTTGACCTCGAGAGAGGCTAGGAATAAATTAAGGGGAACCGACCATGAGTCAATTAGGATAGAACGGATTAACAGAAATTCATAGGCAATGCGTCTACAATAGGTGAAGTTAATTAGCCCTAGCGTTCATTCCATTATACTTGGTCAACCTTTCTTGAATCCATCCTGGTTACTATTTTTCATATTTATTAAATTCTTATTTTTATTTTAACTTTCGTTACATCCATAATTTCATTCCTTCCAAATAGTCATCCCTTAAACTATCCGGTATTTGATCTATCCTCATGGGAACGATACTTTTCTCATCACTTTATTACTTGTACGATCCGGTATACTTGCCGGAGTTGTAGCAGTAAGATAGTTTATTTCGAAATGAAATATGTTTCACTTAACACATAGCAAATTGTTCTTTCCCATGTCTTATAAATATACACATTTTGGAAATGAATACTTTGTGGGATGGATTTACGTTATCAAAAGGAAAGCAAGCCATTAGAAGGATCACAAACTGCTCAGAAGGATGATCTGTACAAAAGGGTGACCACCAGAAATATGCTTCTCAATGAAGTGCCTCACCTCCAAAGCATCTTCTATACGATTCAATGATCAGGTTCAAAAGTCAAATGTTATGTGACAAGATCCAAAAGAAGTGTTGACAAGTCTAAAAAGTTGGTGAACTATCAAATGACTCTTTTTCTTCTTCTGTGTTGTTTTCAAAAGTTGAGAAAGAAAGCAGCTTCTTCTCTATCTAGTTTTAGACTAGTGGATCAAAGTGGCTTAGGGCTCAAGATTTGCACACTTCAACGGATGAATTTTTGAAGTCTATAAAAGATGGAAGATCAATGAAGAAGTGTTAGACTATTGAACATTCTTTGCCTTCAAGAAGCTTTCATTTCTCAACCTTACGAATATCTAGAAAGTTACTCATTGTAACTTCGGATTAGAAAATCTTTTCTTTCGCTTTATATTAGCCAACATTCTCATACTGAGAAGTTAGAGAAGTTACATACACTGTAAATAGTTCTTATTCTCTATTAAGAGATTTAGTGTGAGTGTTCTAAACACAAACCATCAAATCTGATTATTGTAACCTGACTCAGTAGAGGTCTTTGTGAGATTGGAGAGGCTAGGTAAATACTACTCTGTTATAACTTGGAGAGGCTTGAGAAAGACTAATTGTAAAGCTTAGAGAGGCTTGACAAAACTATTTTGTTGTAAGAAGCTTGAAGAAGCTGGGATAAAAAATACTTGTTATATAAAAATCTCAACAAAGAGTTGGAGTCTGGATGTAGGCAAGTGGTTGCCGAACCAGTATAAAACCTTATTCTGTGTTTTCTCTATCCCTTCTGCCTTTCATTGATCTACTTCACTAAGAATTTCAATATGTGTACTAAATATCAATTGCAAATACAAACTTTTTGTGAGAAAATACTGTTTATATTTCTAACTCAACCACTGCCATATCCCAAGTCTCAGACTTGAGAAAGTTTTTATTTTAAAGCTTTCAGATACTCAAGTTTTAAGTGAAGCATGATTCAACCCTCCTTCTCATGCTACCATTACCTACAATTGGCATCAGAGCCTACCTCTGGGGTTGAGTTTCCTAATGGTTGTAGAGGACAAAGACCAGAACATGGCATAACAAATCAATCATATTGTAGAAGGACAGTCTATCAATTACCCTCCATATTTCAATAGTGAAAACCACCCTTATTGGAAGGATAGAATAAGACTTTTTATTGAGTCCATAAGCATTGATATGTAGGAAATCATTGAAAATAAAGACTACCTCCTAACTATTGAACAACTAGTGCCTTAAGTGGTTGTTGATCCTGATTAACCTCCACCATTAGTGGTCAAAACTATCCCAAGGAACTAATGGATTGATAAGCACAAAGGCAGAGTTCAAATGAATGCCAAGCCAAAGTATCTCCTCACATGTGCCTTGAGCATAAGTGAATATGATAAGATCACATCATATGACTCTGCTCAAGAGATTTAGGGCAGACTCCAAGTTATCCACAAAGGAATTGATCAAGCCAAGGAGCCCAAGATCAGCATGCTAGTCCATCAATACGAAATATTCAAAATGTTAGAGCATGAGAATATTGATGAGATGACAACTAGATTTATGCATATCATAAATCAGTTGAAAGCCGAGGGTAAAAGATATTCAAATACTGAAATGGTTGGAAAGATTTTGAGAAGTCTTTCTAAGGCATGGCACCCCAAGGTGATAGCCATTCAAGAAGCAAAGGACTTGAATATGCTAAGCCTTAATGCTCACTTAGCAAGTAGAATGTCGAAAGCTTGGATTAACAGGAAGAAAAAGAAAGGCTTTGTCCCTAAAAAGGACAAAAAGGGAAAAGCAAAGTAAGATGAAGTTATTTGCTTTAAATGCAAAGAACCTGGACATGTTAGATTGGAATATCCAAGGCTATAGAAGAATATCAAGAAAAAGGCTCCCACGAAGAAAGCTATGACGATAACTTAGGAAGATCTTTATGAGGAACAAGAAGATCTAGAATCCCACGAAGAAGAAGTTGCTACAAACCTCTGCTTTATGGCAGATATTTCTGAAAAAGAAATTGAGGTATTGGATTCTGAACCTGAACTTTCATACAGTGATTTGATGAAAGCTTATGATGAATTATTGGATGATTCTCAGACACTTGCTTCTCATTATGCATCATTGAAGAAAACCTTTCAAAAACAGTTTCTTGAGTTTGAAAACCTTAAGAATAAGAGAGAAGTTGGGGCATGAGAAAATAGAGCTTTTGAAAGAAAACACCTTTCTTTAGAAGGATGTTATTGCTTTGAAGACTAATGTTTCTAAAGCTAGTCGGAACACATCTTCTAATGTTTCTAAACATTAGAAAACAGCTAAGCTTCTCAAATCTGATCTTGAGAAGATGGTGAATGGCTCTAAAAATCTCAATCTGATGCTTAGAGGTCAAAAACCATATTTTGACACAAGAGGAATTGGGTATGAGGAACAAGAAGATGAGAAACCATCCAAAGATTCCCAAAATAAAATTTCTTCATGTATTTACTATTTTAAAAAAGGGCACACTTCTAAAAAGTGCTTTTCCAGAAAGAAAGCTAAAACACAAAAGGTGAAAAACCCTAAAAAGAAAACTAACCTAAGAGGACCCAAGAAAATGTGGGTACCTAAAGTGAATATTATTTCTGATGCAAGTGTGTCTTAAATCACACCACCAAAAGGAAATGAAGTGGTATCGGACAGTGGATGCTCTAAACACATGACTGGAAACAAATTCTGGTTCAGAAAGCTCAAACCCAAAGATGGTGGAGTTGTGAAATTTGTTGATGGTATGAAATCTAGAGTCGTGGGTATAGGTAATGTTGGTCAGAATGATTCTGATTTGATTACTGATGTTATGTTAGTTAAAGGATTAACTTACAACCTTCTGAGCATTAGTTAGTTTTGTGACCAAGGCTATAGAGTTGTGTTTGAACCTTCTAGATGCATTATAAAAGATTCCACATCAGACAAAATCATTCTTACTGCTAGAACACGTGATAATACTTATGTATTATATTTAGATGACCATTTAGATCAGAATGTAAAATATTTGGTATTCTTTGTGGATGAAAAGTGTGTTGTTGGAAGAGATGACAAGAGAAGAAAGGTTGAATCATGTCTTAACTAAAAATTTTAAACCTAAAAACTTTTTAAAACAACTTTCCAAAGTCCAAGACTTGGAATACAGAAGCAATGTGGTTAGAAATAATAGCTGTATATTCTATGCTAGAATATATTTGAATGATTTAAAGGCTAGACAGATTAGAGAATTTAGTAAAAACAACAAGTAAAGAGAGAGATAAAATTATTACACAATAAGGTTTATCCTAGTTCAGCCAAAACAATGCCTACATCCAGTCCCTAACTCTTTGTTGAGATTTTTATACCATGAGTGTTCTTTTTCCAAGCCTAGCCAAGCTTTTACAGTTGAGTAATTTTTCTCTAGGCTCTCCAAGCTCATGCTGACCACTATCGGGTCTAGTTACAAGAGATTTAATACAAAGTTTTGTATTTACACTCACACTACAAGCTCTTTTACATAGTATTGATCAAATATGTACAGTGTGTGTGACTTCTCCAAATTCTCAAATAGAGAATGTTATCTATTACACATCAATAGAGAAGATTTTAAAATAGAAGTTACAATAAGTAACTTTCTGGAGGATTTGAAAGTTAAGAAGGTTGAAGAATGAAAATGTTGCAGCTTTGAAAATATTTGAACAACGTCTCTATCTTCTTCTTCATATTCTAGCTTTATATAGACTTCTAGATGTTACCGTTGGGGCTTGTAGATCTTGAGCATTGTGCTATCTTGATCCACTTATCTATGACTGGAAAGAGAAGATACAGCTTTCTTTTTCAATAATTTGTCATGACACTGAAGAGGAAAAGTAGTCGTTGAATTCTTCACTAACTTTTCAGACTTTTCAGCATTTCTTTTGTAACTTGTCAATTCATTTTTGACTTTTTGAATTTCTCAATGAAGCATATGGAAGAAGCTTTCAAGGTTAGATACTTCATGAGAAGTCACCCATGGCATGTTTTTCCTTTTTAGTGCTATGTCATTATCCTTCTAAACTGTCCATCTCATTCCTAAGTAAGTAAACATATAGGACACAAAGTAGTTGTTCCAATATAATCATATTCAAGTGAAGTACTATGGATTTAGATGCTTTGTTCGATACAATAATCATTAATCTACAAAGTAGATGATATTATTCATTGAAGAATGCATTTAGCTAAAACAAATTGTTTACTAACCAAGAAATTTACTTAAAGCTTGATTTGATATTCATCAAAACCTTAAAGCTTGAAATGTCTAAAGTTATAAGACTGTTTTAGTTGGGCATTGGAGCTCATAATCTCCCCCTTTTTGCTTATGACAAATCAATATTTAAGAAAAGTTCTAGTTAATAAATATTATTTCAAAAGAATATGATTTGTTATTTGAGATAAGTTACTTTTTGAAGTAAGTAGGAATAGTCATGATGTGTAGAAACTTCAGAAAAAGAAAACAAAATGAGTATAGTAAGAAAAAAAACTTTTCAAACCAGATGGTTTTGAGCATATTTTAAGTGTGAGTTGCATAGAATTCCTATGACACATAAGATCACCATGTTTGCTAAAAATTATTAGGTCAATGAAAGCGTATCAGAGCAAGGATACAGAATGTTCAGTTTAAACTAGATAGTCAAAGCAATCATGTAGGTAGTAACAACAACTAGAAAAACTTAGTCATATAGATTTTATGATCTAGTAAGAGTGTTTAACTCAGTACAAATACGCAAATATCACTTAGCAGAAACAGCTAGTTGACAAAAATAACTATGATATCAGAGCATTCAATAACACACAAATTACTTTAGTAACCAAGATATAATGTGTTATTGGATATACAAGACTAGATTATAGGATATTAGCGCATAATCATCCTAGAGATAGAGCATTAAAATGATAATTATGACCAAATTGCATTGATATCCACAATCATAAATTGTTCAGAAATGTATGAAAATGATTTGAAAAAATGAAATGTTTCTTGTATGCCAAAAAAAATAAAAAATGAGTCCTAAGATTAATATAAGTCAGATGAGTCAAATGCAGCTGTAACAAAGATATGTTGCCCCTAAAGATATGCTCCCCTTCAGCTTAAGCTTATCTTGAATTTATCTTTCTTCCTTTTTTACATCATCAAAAAAATGAAGATGTGGGATCATAGAGAAGCCATCATAGATTGCCATTTCCTTTCTAAATAATCTTCAGAATATACAGCAAAAGACTTTTCATCTTATCCTTTCTTCTCTCTAATCTTTGTTAATGAGCTTGAAGTTCAGCTTAATTGGCCATGATTGTATGTTGATTGGCCAGTAGTAGATCCATCTGGACTTTAGAAGCATTTGGAGAGACTTCAGTAGATGAAGGGGCTCTAGAAAGCTGTTTCACTATATGTTAGCTATGGCTGGCTGAGGATAGTTGATGTTCTGAGATAATAGGAGTAGTTATTTTGTCATATTTGGGAGTGGATGTCAACAACAACAAGGTTTGTGCAGTAACAGGAGTTGCAGGAATCTCTTGAGAGGTAATGGCAATGGCTACAGGTGGCATTGGAGTTCTTAGAGTACAACCTCAGATTCAAAAACAACAGCTTCATTACCAGTTTCTGTCACCAGAACAAGTGTCTTTTCAGGCTCTGTTATCTCTGGTGCAGTTTCAGCTCTATGACCAAATGATCCTTCTTAACTAAAAGGAATTAATGGCAAGCTTGTAGGTTGTTCTATTCTTCTTTCTATTAGTTCATACGATACCACAACCCTTCTCATTTCAGAAGGTGGATTGACACCTTCAATGATTGCATATTGTTGGTCCACCTCCAAAGAAGCAGATAAGCTTCTTATTCCTCCACTTGAGGCACTAACTCCAGCCACTTTATCTTTTTGCTTTTGGATCCAAGCCTCTGATCTCATCCTATTCTGTGCTACTTCAAGTAATGCCTTTCTAACAGGTGAAGGAATGGATTCTTAAGAGGGTTGCACAAATGCTTTCTTCAAGGGCTTCTTCCCTTCTCTCTTGATCTTAGGGTCCTCATCTTTGTTTAAAGCTTCAGCTTCAGCTTATTTCTGTTGTTCTTCTTGAGAAGCCTGTTCCCTAATCACAATCCTTCTTTCCCTGGCTCTAGAAGGTCTTTGTGTAGATTTTGCTGGTGCAGCATTATTCATTGGCTTGGTAGTAATGGCAGACATTTCATCTTCTACACTGGAGGAGGAGGAGGTTTCTTCAGCAAGTCTCAACAACCATCTCTTGCTGACTCTCCTTTCTTTAGAGATTAGGGAGAGACTTTTCTCTTGTCTCTTCTTTTTCCTTAGTTTTTTAGAAGGTTTAGATTTAACCTTTTGGAGAAGAGCTTGCTTCTTCTTTGGGTCTTTCTTCTTCTTTTCTTTCTTTTTTTCTTCTTCTCTTCTTTCTCAAGTCCTTGAGGTTTCAAGCCCATGGCAAAGAATGTTTTCATTGTGGTGGTAGGGCATTTCTCATCTTTCCTATGTCCATTTATAGGAAGTTGTGCTCTCATGAAGATTTAAGTAAGGAGTATGCCATAAAGTAGAGTAGCATGACTCCTTCTAGCAATATCAATAGCCGAGAGCATGTAGTCAAGAATAAACCTTATCAGGTTTATCCTTCTTTTAGTCATGAGGTAGAACATGACCATATGGTCCACCATAGTCATAACATCAGTGTTACCCATTCTAGGAAGCACTGTGTATTGAACTACAAAGTAAACAACCCTAACATTTGAACGAAGATAATAAGTGCAAATATCCCTTACTAGCATGTCCCTTCTGCTTGTAAGAACTTTAGAGATTTCCTCTTCAGTGGCTCCAAGTTGTTCACACCACTTGGCACCACCTCTGCACAGGACACCTTCATTGGGTGTATTGGTGACATGGACAAGATCAGAAAGAAGCACTTGAATCTCAAAGCTTTCAATGATGCTCCTTAATGATGTGTTGTCTTCATCAACTAAAGCAAGAGTACTGTAAAAGGTAGCAACCAACCCAGTGTAGACATCCTTTAAAATGCTTAGAAAATCATTCCACCTTTGAAACTCAAAAACTTCCACAATCTAAGGAAGGGAAGAGAAGTTATTCAAATCAAAACTGCTTCCAAAGGCAATGGGCCTGATGAAGAAGTTTCTATGGAAGTTTCTTTGCATTTCATCATCATCAAACATATAAGGAACGCTATAATCTCCCATTTTTCGTCATGATGGTTTTGAAATGGTAGAAGGTTGAGGATGAAGGAAGGTAATGTGTGCAGTAAAGTGAGTGGATGGAAGGTGGGAGTAAGCGATTTTAAATGAGGAAGATGAATAGTGTATGGTTTTTTCTAAGGAAGGTAATGTGTGCAGTAAAGTGAGTGGATGAAGGTGGGAGTAAGCGATTTTAAATGAGGAAGATGAACAGTGTATGGTTTTTTCTTGTAAATTGGAAAATAAAAAGTTTGAGTGAAAAGGTAATTTGATGGATGAGGGTTATTAATGGTAACTGATGGGTAAAAGACGTGAACAGTTTTCAAGGAGAAAACGTCATCGTTTACGGCTATTTGATTTCATGCTTGTTTAAATAGTGATGTAGTGGCAATGAGGGAGGTAATCAATTAACCCATGTTTTGAAGACGGTTTCTGAACATAGACAAGAGTTTACTTTCTTGTAGAACCACCTTTCTGATTTAGAGAAAGTCTTATCAACTTTCAATACAAACTATTTTGAATTTTTCTTTTTGAAACACTTCTGATCCCCCTATTTAATCATGTCACTACCCTATACTAAATTTTCTTTTTGAACTAGTTCTTCAACCTTTCTTGATGTGATCTTTTTGGAGCATGCTTGAGTTGTCTTCTGATATGGAACATTTAGAATATTTCTCCAGAGAGGAACTCCAGTGTAGAGTAGCAATCTCAGCTTTAATCCTAGCTGAGGGGGAAGATACCAATGCTATATGAATGTATGTTCAGGAGCTAGTCATGTTCAGAAAGTTCCTTAAGTGACAGAAATGATTTTCAGCTAAGGGTTTAGTAAAAATGTTAGCAATTGTCCTTTAGTATTGACGAACCTTAGCTCAATATCTCCTTTTTAATCATGATCTCTTATAAAATGATGCTTAATATCTATATGCTTAGATCTAGAATGTTGAATAGGATTCTTTGTAAGATTAATTGCACTAGTGTTGTCACATAAGATAGCAATTTTGGTTACCTTAGATTGAAATCTTCTAATTGATTCTTAATCCACAAAATATATGTACTGTAGTTTGCAGCAGACACATATTCAACCTCAGTAGTTGAAAGAGTAATTGAGCTCTACTTCTTGCTCGACCAAATAATTAGTGACTTTCCAAGAAAGCAACTACAGTCACTTGTGCTCTTTCTTTCAACTCTATCTCTAGCAAAATTTGCATCACAATAACCTATAACATTGCAAACAGTACATTTCTCATACCAGAGACCAAGATTAGCAGTACCTACTAAATATCTCAAGATGCTTTTAACAACATTAAGATGAGACTATTTTGGATTAGCTTGAAATCTAGCACAAACTCCTACACTTAATTGTAGATCAGGTCTACTTGCTGTAAGATAGAGTAGAGAGCCAATCATATCTCTGTAAAGTTTCTCAAAAACTTTCTCACCCTTTTCATTAGCTTCTAGAACTTGAGAAGGATGCATGGGAGTACTGATCCTTTTGGCTTTGTCCATGTTGAACCTTTTAAGCAGATCTTTCGTGTATTTCTCTTGATGAATGAGGATTCCTTTCTTTTGGTGCTTCATTTGCAGCCCCAGAAAGAACTTCAGTTCACCCATTACGCTCATCTCAAATTCTCTCTACATTAGCTCAGCGAAATTCTTGCACAAATTTTGATTAGTTGCACCAAATACTATATTATCAACATAAATTTGTACAATTAAAAAATCATTTTTCTCATGCAACAAAAATAAAGTAGTGCCAACCTTTCCTTTTTTAAAACCATTTTTCAGAAGAAATAAGCTAAGTCTTCCATACCAAGCTCTAAGAGCTTGTTTTAACCCATATAAAGCTTTAGAAAGTTTAAAAACAGGGTAAGGAAGCTTGTCATTTTCAAAACTAGGATGCTATTTAACATAAACTTTCTCAGATATGAAACCATTAAAAAAAAAAACAGATTTTACATCCATTTGAAATAAAACAAATCCTTTGTAAACAGTGTAAGCAAGTAGCATTCTAATTACTTCCAGTCTTGCTACGGGAGCAAATGTCTCGTCATAATCAATGCCATTTTGCTGGCTATAACCTTGAGCCACTAATCTTGCTTTGTTTCTTATTACTTTTCCACTCTCATCAAGTTTATTTCTAAACATCCATTTTGTCCCACTAGCAGATTGTCCTTTTAGTAAGGGGATTAGTGTCGAGACATTGCTTTTCTCAAATTGATTTAGTTCTTCCTTGATAGCCTCAATCCAGCTTTGATCTTGAAGAGCTTCATCAATACTTTCTGATTGAATTTCAGAGATGAGAGCAAGATTGGATTTGTTTCTGAGTGAAGATCTGGTTCTAATTCCTTGAGAAGGTTCGCCAATGATTTAGTTTTGAGAAATAATTCTCAAATCTCTTACACCAATGTATCTTTGCTTGATGGTTGCACCTTCTAGATCTTCAGAAATATCATCAGAAACATGTTTATGAGAAGAAGGGTCAGAAACATCATCATCATTATTTCTTATGGCAATCTGAAAGTTCTGCTAATGTTGGGCATTGTCATTTAGTGACATATTCTCCATTTCTTCTTCTAAATCTGTAACTTTTGGATTTAAGTCATTCCTTCTTTCCATGAAGCTTATGTGTATGGTTTTTTCCATAGTTTGAGTCTTCTTATTGTATATGCTTTTAACACAAAAGAGTATCCTAGAAAGACTCCAGGATCAGACTTAAGATCAAACTTTGCAAGCTTGTCCTTTGTGTTAAGTATAAAGCATTCAGATCCAAAGACATGAAAATAAGAAATGTTGAGTTTTCTTCCTCTCCATGATTCATAGGGGATTTTCTTGAGAATTGGCCTTAAAAAAACACAATTTTGAATATAGCAGGCAGTGGTAACTGCTTCTGCCCAAAAACCTTTAGATAAAACCACTTTCAAGAAGTATAGGTCTAGCCATTTTTTGTGACAATCTATTCTTCCTTTCCACTACCCCATTCTGTTGAGGAGCTCTAGGAGAAGAGAAATTATGATAAATGCTGTAACACCCTTCTAAGTACAGTACAATGCTTAAGTCATAGTACCACACCCTGGAGTTGTTACGGTTACCTGAACGGACCTTATCTGCAAAGAACTTCCCATTGCTACTCTGATACCTCTTGAACTTTCTGGAGACAACACGGAAAATAGGAATGAGAATTATAAATTCTCAATAGGATTCTCTATAATACACATGGAATGTCATCGTTGTCATCTCCAGTTTGCTTCGGTTTATTATGAAAAAGGTGAACATGCTACACAAACTGTTTAATTCTACGTTTCGAAAAAAATCTTATCCGAAGCAAAGTTCATTTTAATCATACACTTAGTATTTGGGAGAACCCATAACTTCATTCAAATATAATACCACGAATAACAACTGTAGCATATTACAACACACATAACATCAATATGTTGGGAATATAACATCTGCATATAACTTTATTCATACTTAAATTTATGCGTATTCATAAAACTTGCTTTTCTTTCTTCATCTTCCTTTTCATCATAAAATCTTTACATGCCACATTCCAAAGTATGATCGCCATGTCATACCCCATCAGAGCGTGATCGCCATGTCATGTTCCTTAAGAATATGGGACCTTCATTCAGTACTTATACTAGCTGGGTCATGCCATGCCTCATGTAAGTTCAGTGTCTGCATATATTTTAATCTTTAGTCTTTAGTCTTTAGTCTTTTACTTGGCACGCCTAGGCGTTCACGTGATCGCGTCCCTAGGGTGCATTTACTGGCCTTGGGTAGCCTAGCCTTGGAGTGAGCTCGTCAGCTTCACCCGTGACCGTCGTCACACCGACTCACCCGCAAGGGGACCCACTGCCTCTAGGTTAGAGGGACCCAATGTGCAACTGCCCCCAACATAGAGGGACCCAAGTCTTTAGCTGTCTTCACAAGGAGGGACCCAATATGCAACTGCCTCGGTGAAGGGACCCATGTCTTTGTCATTTAACCGCCTTCCACGAGGAGGGATTTCAAATAACTGCCTCCAAGTGAAGGGACTCACATTCAATATATTCACATTCTTTCATTCTCATACATATTCAAGCATAGTCATACTGAGTGTACTCATACATATACTTCATTTATTTTCATGTATCATTGCACACATGATTTTCACGTACATGTTCATTACATATAAAGGCCCGTAGCCTCCTTACCAATTTACCGGTACTCATGCATATGCTACATCACTTACCCTCACATACCTCATAACATAATTATGTCATTCTTGAATATAGGGTTTCTATATACCCATTTATATTTTAATTCATCCTTACATCTAAACATTCATAGCTTCTTAGACTTCCGCCAGAATCCGCAAAGATAATCTGAATCAGGTCCGTTTCCCCATGAATAGTGCCAGCTCTCACGGACAAATCAATCATAGCAATATAATCAACTTAACACATATATATATCAATGTCAAACTGGCAATCCTCCATTCAAACTTTATATGTTTCCCTAATACTTGTAAAATCTCCAACTGGGTCATTTTGTGAGACTATCACTTTGGCCATTCTGCCACATTCTATTCGGTTCTGCCCGAATTTCATATGACCCACCTCTATTTCTATTCAACTCATTTAAATCTAAAATTTTGATATGTCATAGCTCTATATGTCTACTTTCTGACCTTTTTGGTCCCATATCATTTTGATCCATATAACTCAAGATATTCAAATCTTACCTCAACCTGTTCAGTCACTAGCCCGAATTACACTCCTGGAAGTATAAATTCACTAAAAATCGAAACTAAGCTCAAATCATACGAAATTGGTCTCATATTGAAGGTAACAGGACAACCTTTCATTTGCCACAAGTTTCATTCCATTTACGTAAGTATACCTCGAGTTATAAGTCCTGAAATTCGACCTTCCTGAACTACTCTGTTTTGGCCTGGTTTGGACATAGGGTAACTTCCTCGAATCACTAGGGACAATTGGGACCATAGCAAACTCGGAATTTCATATTGAGATGCTCCCCTATGTGTAAGCTTTCTAACAAAATTGGTTTCACTCAATTTGGAGTTGTATAGGGTGAGTTATACCCTCCTCAAGTCACCCTGCCCGGATGAAAGTCCTGAACCCTAGGTCAAACTTCAAAAATTCGTATCTCTCTTAATACTAATCCAATAACCTTATATGACATATGTATGGAAAGCCCTGGATGTCTACTTTCATCTAAAAATGGTTTCATCGGATTTGACCGATTGTAGGCGGCGCCGTACACTCCGCCGTACGGACTGCCGTGGAATCTCCACCAAGACAGCATCCTCATCCCTCCATTTCTCTTAGTTTTCTTCTTCTAATTCTAATTGCCACTCAAGATTTCATATTAATCCTATATTAATCCAATCATAATTCATCATAATACATCCAATAATTCATCAAATACATAAAGAAGAGTATAATCTCATGAAATCATAGTGCAAGAAATTCAAGAATAGAAGTAGAATCCTACCTCTTTGGAGTATGATCTTGCTGAATTTGATTTCTAGATTGATGGAACCTTGACCAAGCTTGGGGATTTGATGGAGTTGGTTGAGAGAGGGAGGGAAGGAGAAGGCTGGAGCAAGAGGAAGAGAAGGAGACGTAAATCAGCTGGGAATGAGAAGGGAAGTCTGACTTAAATACAAGAAAATGTGGTGTTGATTGGCTGAAGATTTGTGGTTGAAGTTCGGCCACGTCTCTCACTTTTGTGGCCAACTTGCTCTCCACGTCGTCCAAAAACTGGGATACGATTTCGTCCCACATGAAATCGGAACTCGTGTCCATTATGGTTGAAGTCGGAACTCGTGACCTTTTACATTTTTAGGAGCTGAAGCCTAATGTCGGAACTCGTCCCATCTTGTTTGTGACTGAGGAAATCTTGTCTGGTTTATTCGAGACTTGGCATCCAGCTCGGAAGTCTGAAGTCATAGAGCTCGAAATCATATAATCTCGGAACTCCTCATTTGAACTCAGGAATGTCAGTGCTGGATATAAAATCGTAGATCGGAACTCGTGCATGACTAGAAACCAATTCAAAGATTCGAACTCATGTCCTTTGTACTTGAGGCATAAAGTCGGAAATCGGGAAAATCTAGCCACTCCATTATTAAGTCGGAAATCAAGAGTTCTAATAAGGTCTTAGGTCGGAAATCGGGTCCATTGCCTTGAGACATGAAGTCGGGAATAGGATTAAATCGGAAATCGGTATTTATACGAATGAACTCGGAACTCGAAAATAATCACTTCTGTCTATTTTCGAAGACGAACTCGGAAATCGGAATTGATCACCCTGGGGCAAAGTCGGAGCTCGGAAAGCGGATGTTACAAATGCCATTTTCATTACAAAAAGTTTCAAAAGAATGATTTTCAAATTCTCCACCATGATCTGATCTGATAGAAATGATGCAAAAACCTTTTTCATTTTGAATTCTTTTCGAAAGAGTTTTGAAGGCCTCACAAGCTTCATCCTTATGGATCAGAAATATTACCTATGTAAATCTAGAATAATCATCCATAATGACTAGACCATATTTCCTACCGCTAAGCTAGTAGTTCTAGTTGGACCAAATAGATCAAGATGTAAAAGCATAAGTGGTCTTGTAGTAGAGACTACATTTTACTATAGAAAGAACATTTGGTGTGTTTAGCTCTAAGGCAAAACTCATAGGATGACTAATTTTCAAAACTAATTTTGGGTAAACCTTTAACTAATTCCTTTTGAGAAATCTCATAAATTAGTTTCATATGACTATGACTAAGTTTCTTGTGCCATAACCACTTTTCATCCACGAAGGATGCTAAGCATTTTACATTTTGATCTAAAAGGTCATCTAGATATAATACATATGTATTATCACGCCTTCTAGCAGTAAGAATGATTTTATCAGAAGTGGAATCTTTAATAACACATTAAGAAGGTTCGAACACAACCCTGTAGCCTTGGTCATAGAATTGACTAATGCGTAGAAGGTTGTGAGTTAGTCCTCGTAACATAATATCATTAATTAAATCAGAATCATGCTTACGAGCATTGCCTATACCAATGATGTTGGATTTGATTCCATCAGCAAATTTTACAACTCCACCATCCTTGGGTCTGAGGTTTCTAAACCAGGCTTTATTTCTAGTCATATGTCTGGAACACCCACTATCTAGATACTACTTATTTTCCTTCTAATGTTGTGGCTAAAGACATACGTGCATTAGAACTAGTTTTCACTTTAGGTACCCAAATATTCTTGGGTTTTTTTATGTTAGTTGTTTTTTTGGGCTTTTTCACTTTCTATTTAGCTTTCCTTCTGGAGCATATTTCAGAAGAGTGTCCCTTTTTGAAAAAGTATATATATGCAGGAATTTTAAGCTATGGACTGTTGGATGAAATCTCATTTGCCTCTTTCACATATCCTAATTCAATTTTGTCAAGATATGGTTTTTGACCTCTAAGTATAAGATCAAGATTCTTTGAGCTATTTACCATTTGAGAAGTTTAACCAAGTTCTAAAGTTCAGAAACATTGGAAGAAGCGCTCAGACTACCATCAGAAACTTCTATTTTTAAGATATTAACATCCTTCTGGAGGATGCCATTTTCTTCTAAAAGCTTAGAATTTTTATTTCCTAACTTCTCATTCGCAATCTTGAGTTTTTCAAAATCTATTGACAATTTTTGAAAATTTTTCTTTAAAGAAGCATAATGGGAAGCAAGTAACTAAGAGTCACCCAAGAGATCATCATAGGATTTTTGAAGATTTTCAAGAGTAAGTTCAAGATCAAAATCAGATACCTCAGTTTCTTCTTCTGAAACAATATCAGCCATGAAATAGAGATTTGCTACAATCTCTTCCTTATCTTGCGATTTAGCACTCTCCTGTTCTTTATCTAGATCTACTCATGTCATCATCATAGCCTTCTTTTTTGTAGTCTTCTTTATAGAGTCTATCTTCAGTCTAGGACATTCAGATCTGACATGACCAGGCTCCTTGCATTTAAAGTAAATAATCTCATCTTGCTTGACCGTGTCCTTCCTGTCTTTCTTGGGAACAATGCTCTTTTTCTTTCTTTTTATCCACGCTTTTGAGATCTTTCTTGCCAAATGTGCAATCTCATCATCAGAGGAGGAAGAGAAGGAGTAGTCTTCTTCATCTTCTTTTGATTCTTCTGAAGCTTTCATGGCCTTGGAAGATTGAGTCCTTTTTTGAGTGCACTTCAAAGCAATAGACTTCCCCTTTTTGATAATCTCATTAGAGACTTTATTAAGTTCAATCTCATGAGTCTTTAACAATCCAATGAGAGCGTCTAAGCTAAGCACATTCAAGTCCTTAGCTTCTTGAATAGTAGTTACTTTTGGACACCAGGCCTTTGAAAGACTTCTCAGAATCCTTTTTACCATTTTTGCATTAGTGTACTTTTTGCCTAAGGCCTTCAACTGATTTATGATGTGCATAAATCTAGTTGTCATTTCATCAATATTTTCATGTTCTAGCATTTTAAACATCTCATATTAATGAACCACCATGTTGATCTTGGTTTCCTTGACCTGATCAGTTCCTTCATCAAGCATTTGGAGTCTATCCCAGATTTCCTTCACTGAATCACATGATATGATTTTGTCATATTCACTTTTGCTCAAGGCACATGTGAAGAGATACTTTGCCTTGGCATTCATTTGAACTTTGGTCTTATGTTGATCAGTCTATTCATTCCTTGGAATGGTTCTGACTACTATAGGTGAAGGTAACTCTGGATCAACAACTACTTGTGGCACTAGTTGCTCAACTGTGGGTATATAATCACCATTTTCTATTACCTCCCATATATCCAGGTTTGTGGACTCAATGAAGTGTCTCATTCTATCCTTACAGTATGGATAGTCTTCACCATTAAAATATGGAGGATGGTTCATAGAGTGACCCTTTGCAATATAATTTATCTATTGTGCCATTTATTGGATCTTTATCCTTTGTGACTGTTAGGAAGCTCAACCCCAAAGCTAGGCTCTGATGCCAATTATTGGAAGAGATGACACGAAAAGGGAGGTTGAATCGTGTCTTAACTAAAAATTTTGAACCTAAAAACTTTTTAAAACAACTTTCTCAAGTCCAAGACTTGAAATGCAGAAGCAATGTGTTCAGAAATAGTATGTGCATATTCTATGCTAGAATGTATTTGAATGATTTAAAGGCTGCACAGATTAGAGAATTTAATAAAGAAAGCAAGTCAAGAGAGAGAAATAGAATGATCACATAGCAAGGTTTATCCTAGTTCGGCCAAAACAATGCCTGCATCCAGTCCCCAACTCTTTGTTGAGATTTTTATACCATGAGTGTTCTTTTTCCAAGCTTTTACAGTTGAGTAGTCTTTTTCTAGCCTCTCCAAGTTTTATAACAAAGTAGTATTTATCCTAGCTTCTCCAAGCTTACTCTAACCACTATCGGGTTTCGTTACAAGAGATTTGATACAAAGTTTTGTGTATACACTTACACTAAAAGCTCTTTATAGAGTATTGATCAAATACGTACAGTATGTGTGACTTCTCTATATTCTCAAGTGGAGAATGTTATCTATTACACATCAATAAAGAAGATTTTAAAACAGAAGTTACAATAAGTAGCTTTCTGGAGGATTTGAAAGTTAAGAAGGTTAAAGAATGAAAATGTTGCAGCTGTGAAAATATTTGAGCAACGTCTTTGTCTTCTTCTTCGTATTCCATCTTTACATAGACTTCTAAATGTTATCGTTGGGGCTTGTAGATCTTGAGCCTTGTGCTACCTTGATCCACTGGTCTATGACTGGAAAGAGAAGATACGGCTTTCTTCTTCAACAACTTGTCATGACACAAAAGAGGAAAAGTAACCGTTGAAGTTTTCGCTAACTTTTTAGACTTGTTAGTGCTTCTTTTGCAGCTTGTCAGTTCATTTTTTACTTTTTGAATTTTCCAATGAAGCGTATAAAAGAAGGTTTCATGGTGAGATACTTCGTGAGAAGTCACCTTTCTAGATCAAGTCATCCTTCTAAATGAGGTGTGATACTTTTCGTGGTATGTTTTTTCCTTTCTAGCGCTATGTCATCATCCTTCTGAACTTTCTATCTCATTCTTGAGTGAGTAAACATATAGGGCACAAAGCGGTTGTTTCAAAATAATCATATTCAAGTGAAGTACCATGGATTTAGATGCTTTGTTTGGTACAATAATTATTAATCTACAAAGTAGATTATATTACTCATCTAAGAATGCATTTAGCTAAAACAAGTCGTTTACTATCCAAGAAATTTAATTAAAGCTTGATTTGATATTCATCAAAACCTTAAAGCTTGAAACGTCTAAAGTTATAAGATTGTTTCAGTTGGGCATTGGAACTTACAGTTGTGGTATAAGAGAGTTGGTTATGTTCATATAAGATTAATCTCTGAGATTTCTCAAAAAAAGCTAGTTAAAGGTTTACCTAAAATCAGCTTTAATAATGACACAACTTGTGAATTTTGTCAAAGAGGTAAACAAACCAAGAGTTCTTTCCACAGCAAGAAAGTAGTTTCAACTACTAGACCACTTGAGTGTTTACATCTTGATTTTTTTGTACCTACTAGAATTACTAGTCTAGGTGGTAAGAAATATGGTCTAGTTATTGTGAATGACTTCTCTAGATTTACATGGGTTATATTTCTGATCCATAAGGATGAAGCTTATGAGGCCTTTAAAATATTTTTAAGAAAGGTTCCAAATAAAAAAGGTTTTTGCATTACTTCTATTAGATCAAATCATGGTGGTGAATTTGAAAATCATTTTCTTGAAATTTTTTGTAATGAAAATGACATCTCTCACAATTTCTCTTATCCTAGAACTCCTCAACAAAATGGGGTTGTTGAATGGAAGAATAGATCTTTGCAAGAAATGGCTAGAACTATGCTTCTTGAAAGTGGTTTATTAAAAGATTTTTGGGCCGAAGCAATTAATACTACATACTACATTCAAAATAGTGTCTTCTTAAAGCCAACACTCAAGAAAACCCCCTACGAATTACGGAAAGGAAGAAAACCCAACATTTCTTACTTTCATGTATTTGGTTCTAAATGTTTTATTATTAACACCAAGGATAAGTTGTTAAAGTTTGATCCTAAATCTGATCCTAGTATTTTCCTAGGATATTCTTCGATATCTAAAGCTTACAGGGTTTATAACAAGAAAACTCGGACTGTGAAGAATACTATACACATAACCTTCTAGGAAAGAAAGAAAAGTGTAGATCAAAAGTTCAAGACCTGGAAAATAAAATGGAAAATCTGTCTCTGAACAATAATGCCATTACTCAACAAATTCTTCAAATAGCCACAAGGGATAATAATGATGATTCTAAATTCCTTACACATCAACATGTTTCTGATGATATATTAGAAGAATCAGAAGAAACACCTATCAAGATGAGGTACACTAGTACAAGAGATTTGAGAGCTGTCTCTCAAAACTAAATTATTGGCGAACCTTCTCAAGAAGTTAAGACCATATCCTCTCTCACAACAGAATCCAATTTAGCATTGATCTCGATAATTCAACCAGAATGTGTTAATAAAGCCCTATAAGATCAAAGTTGGATTAAAGCCATGAAAAAGAAACTAGATTAGTTTGAGAAAAAAAAAGTATGGAATCTGGTTCCTTTGCCTAAAGGACATTTTGTTATTGGCACAAAATGGGTGTTCAGAAACAAGCTTGATGAAGGTGGGAAAGTAATCAGAAACAAAGCAAGACTAGTGGCTCAAGGATACAACCAATAAGAAGCATCAATTATAATGAGACATTTGCTCTAGTTGCAAGATTAGAAGCCATCAAAATGCTACTTGCATTTGCTGCATATAAAAGGTTTGTTTTATATTAGATGGATGTGAAATCTGCTTTTTTAAATGGTTTCATTTCTAAGAAGTTTAAGTTAAACAACCTCCTGATTTTGAAAATGAAAATTTTTCTTATCATGTTTTTAAACTTTCAAAAGCATTATATGGCTGAAAAAAGTTCCAAGAGCTTGGTATGAAAGACTCAATACCTTTTTGCTTAAAATGGTTTCAAAAGAGGAAAAGTTGACACAATTTATTCATCTTGCATGAGAAACATGACTTTCTAATTGTACAAATTTATGTGGATGATACAATATTTGGTGCTACTAATAAGAACTTGGGCAAGAATTTCTCTAGGCTTATGTAGGGAGAATTTGAGATGAGCATGATAGGAGAACTAAAGTACTTTCTAGGGTTGCAAATCAAACAATAGAAAGATAGGATCCTTATCCATCAAGAGAAATATGCAAAGGATTTGCTAAAAAGGTTTGATATGGATAAAGCCAAGGGCATTAGTGCTCCCATGCACCTTCTCAAGTTTTGGAAGCTGATGAAGATAGAGAGAAAGTTTCTAATAAACTTTATAGAGATATAATTGGTTCTTTACTCTACCTTACTGAAAGTAGACCTAACCTGCAATTAAGTGTGGGAATTTATGTTAGATTTCAATCTAATCTCAAGCAATCACACTTAAATGCTATCAAAAGAATTTTGAGATATCTAGTAGGTACTAGTAATCTTGGTCTTTGGTATAAGAAAGGTACTGCTTGTGATGTTATAGGATATTGTGATACTAATTTTACTAGAGATAGAGTTGAAAGAAAATGCACAAGTGGCTATTGTTGTTTTCTTGGAAAATCCTTGATAACTTGGTCAAGCAAAAAGCATAACACAATTACACTTTCAACTATTGAAACTAAATATGTATCTGCAGTAAATTGTTGTTCTCAATTTCTATGGATAAAGCTTTAATTGGAATATTTTAACTTGAGGTATACCAAGATCCCTAACTTGTCTGATAATACAAGTGCTATTAATCTTGCTAAAGATCCTATTTAGCATTCTAGATCTAAGCTTATAGATATTAAGCATCAATCAATAAGAGATCAAGTTCAGAAAGGAGATGCTGAGCTAAGTTTTGTCAATACAGAAAATCAAATTGCTGATATTTTAACAAACCCTTAGTTGAAGATCGTTTCTATTACATAAAAAACCTTTTGAGCATGACCAATTTCTAAGCATGCATTCATATTGCATACCCCATCTCAAGCAAGAGCTTGAAGCTGAGATTGCTACATATAGGTGATTTCCCTTCTGAAGAAGAACTCTCAAATAGTAGCACTCAAGACCTGTTCAGAATGATTAATTCAAAATAGTTTAGAAATCATAAATTAGAAAAGACAGTAGAATGAGTTCAGAAGCATACAATGAAAAATGGTTCAAATAGATGAAATCAGACAGTTGTGAAGATTAGTTGACGAAGATGAGTTTAGCCTTTATTCAGAAAGATTCAAAAAGATGGGTTTAGAATGATTGATTTAGAAGATGGTTCAGATCATGAGTTCAAAATGAAGCTTTTCAATAGAAGGATAAAGCAAGTATCTGGTCAGAAACTTGAATGAGAAGAGTTGTAACTATTTTGAGACATAAGACAATTTGGTAACTTCCTATTATGCCACGTTGCTATCTCCAGATGAAGCGGGAAAACCAAAAGCCTCACTCACCCTTAAACAATGTCGTTGTGGCCTTGAAACCGTTCATATCTCTTTAATCTTGGTCATTTTCATTAACCATCAAATCACTTCTCACTCTCAAACTCTTTCTCTCCCGCAAGTTACAAAGAACTCTGTGATTGTTCAAAACTGTTCATCTTTAACCTTCAAAGCTTCAAACTTTCCATTCTTTTTTCACCTCTCTACCCAAACACATTCCCTTTCTTTTGGATAAACCTCTACCTTTGCACATCAACATGTCTAGAAAGGGTGACTATAGTGTTCCATACATTTTTTATGATGAAGATATGCAAACAAATTTCCATAGCAACTTCTTCATCAGACCCATAGCTAGAGGGAGGAGTTTCTACTTAGAAAACTTCATAACTCTTCCTAAGGTATTCGAGGTCTTCGAGTTCCAAGGGTGGAACGACTTTCTAAAGATTTTAGAAGACATATATACAAGACTAGTTCCTACTTTCTATAGCACCTTTGTTCCTACAGATGAAGACAGCACCTCTTTCAGAAGCATCATTGAAAACTTTGAGATATAGGTTCTACCTTCTAATATTGCTCAAATCACAAATTCTCCCAATGAAGGTATTTTGTGCAGAGCAGGAGAAAGATAGTGGCAAGAACTTGGAGCTTCAGCGGAGGATGTTGTTGAATTCCACACTGGAAAACAAGATATGCATGTAAAGGACATTCACACATCTTATCTTCTTACTACTGTTAGAGTTGTTTATTTAGTTATCTAACACACTATGCTACCAAGGAGTGGTAACATAGATATGATGATAGAGGTGGACCAAATGGTCATGTTTTGGCTCATGACAAGGAGAAAGATCAACCTGGTAAGGTGAATCCTAGACTTCATTCTTTCTACTGTCAATACTGAGAGGAAGAGACATGCGACACTCCCTTATGGCATGTTTCTCATTTGTGTCCTCACAAGAGCCTAGCTTCTTACTAGTGGACACAAGGCTAACAACAAATGGCCTACAACTACCATGAAGACTTTCTCAGCACTGGGATTGAAGCCACAAGCTCCTGAAAAGGAGAAGTAGAAAGAGAAAGAGAAAAAGAAGGACAATAAGAAGAAATATTTTTTTGTCTAAAAAGATGTTCCTACTGCTAACCCTGCAACTAGAGTCTCTAGACCCATTGAAAGGAGTATTGTGATTAGGGAACCTCTCTTTCTAGCTCAAACAAAACAACAAACTGAAGCAAAGACTTCAGATGAAGATGAAGACCCTGAATACAAATACAAGGGGAAGAAGAAGCTAAAAAAGGCCCCTATTAAACCATCTAGAGACTTCACTTCCTCAACTTTGAGAAGAGCCAAGAAAGAAGCTATTGAGAACAAGTTTAGAGAAGAGACATGGTTGCAGAAGCAAAGAAATATGGCTGCTAGTGTTGGTGCTTTAGAACAAAGGAGCTCCTCAATATCTCTAGAAGTGGATCAACAAGTTGTGTTCATTGGAAAAGCAAATCCACCTTCTGAGATAAGAAGGGTTATTATACCCTCAGAGCATCAAGAGCAAACAACAAACCAACCTGCAACTCAACCTACACCCTTGCCATTGGTGTCTTTGAACCAAGGAAAATCCATGGTTAAGATTGCTAAGCCTGTACCAAAAACAGCAAAGCCAAAAAGGACACTTGCTCTAGTGATAGAATCTGAAGATGCAGTCACTATTTCTAAAGATGCTGCTCTTCCAATAACTCCAATGCCCAATCAAGCCACAGCCTCCCAAGAAATTCCTATTACCTTAACTACTACTCATACCTTATTGCTGTTAATTTCTGGACCTCAATTTGACTAAACAACAACTCTAGCTCATTCTGAGCTTGCCAAGTCGTCAATAAGCCAAAGCCACCATACTGCTATCCTACCTTCTAGAGCTCCACCAAATGCAAAAGCTTTTCCAAAACCCTCAAAAATTCAACTGGACTTGATTCTAGCCAATCAACACACACTAATGGCCAATCAACGTAATCTAGAAAGAAGGATGGATAAAATGGGGAACCTCATGTTGTAGATTTTTAAGGCTCTTCAGAAAGGGAAAGGCAATCAGTGATGGTCCTTCTATGATCCTACATCATTATTTTGTTTTGATTATGTCAAAGAGGGAGAAGATTGAAGAAAAGCTTTAACTAAGGAAGAGCACATATCTAGGGGGCGCTAGGAACTAGAAGATATTTTTTGTTGTTGCATTCACATATTTCATCCATTTATAATTAGGAGTTTTAATTTTTTTTTTTTGTCATCATTTTTACTTTCTAGAAACATTTCTTATAATTTTCAATTATACTTACTATCACTACTAAACGGATTATATCACATTATGATTTATCTCAAGTTATTATATCTTTTGCTGAATTTCATTGTCTTTTCTTTGATATAATGCTTACTCTAAGATTATTAACAATACTTTAAGTTGATCCATCAGATTGATACATTTATACTGCACTAAACATTCTGCTCTGATATAAATTTTGCTTTGGTAGTGCTTTGATAATATTTCCAATATCTTGAACATACTATTCTGATACAATTACTAATTGCTCTAATACAATTGTTCTGAATATTTACTATTATGATACAACTGTTTCACACTATTGAGATGATTACTATTCATTGGGCTACTCTAACTATATATATATGCTATGTTACCATGTTTCTGATGATTTATATAATCTGCTCTAATTATGATAAATAGCATATTCGTTTGCTCTGACATATCAATTTTTTTCTTCATAGCCGTTTTGGATTGAGAAAATTCTTAATTAATTCTACTCTGATATATTAAGAATATTTCATAACTTACCTAGTTTAAAAAAGGTTTGAAACATTTTGTTATGATATATTATGGAACTTCATGATTAATCTAGATTGAGAGAGTTTTAGTATTTTGCTCTGTTATATCATGAATTTTTATAACTATCTTGGGTGAGAAAGTTTAAAATCAATCTTGCTTTGATGTTAAATGATTTCATAAACATCATTCTGGTTATATATCACTACTACTGAAGTTTCTAGAAAACATGCTTATTCTCTACTCACTTCAGAAAGTAAGTTTTTCTCAAAAACTAGAAATTTAAAACAAAAAACAAATCATATTTTTCTGGTCTATCAATTCTCCTTTTATTGGACAAAAGCTTTTCTTAAATATTGATTTGCCATTATCAAAGAGAGAGAGATTGTAAGCTCCAAGGCCCCTCAAAAACCATATCATCATTTAAACTATATCGAGATTTAAGGTTTTGATGAGCAACAAATCAAGTTTTAAATAAAATCTTTTGTCAACTAATGATTTGTTATGGTGAATGTATTCTTTTGTAAGTAAGATAGTTTATTTCAAACTGAAATATGTTTCACTTAACACATAGCAAATTGTTCTTTCCCATGTTTTATAAATATACACTTTTTGGAAATGAATACTTTATGGAAATTATGATGCCTTACTCGAGAAACACATCAGTAAGTTCAGAAGGATGAATTTACATCATCAGAAAGGAAAACATGCCATTAGAAAGATCACAAACTGTTCAGAAGAATGATCTGTCCAGAAGGGTGACTATCAGAAAGATGCTTCTCAATAAAGTGCCTCACCTCTAAGCATCTTCTATATGATTCAAGGATCAGGTTCAAAAGTCAAATATGACGTGACAAGATCCAAAAGAAGTGTTGATAAGTCTGATAAGTTGGTGAACGATCAAATGGCTATTTTTCCTTTTCTGTGTTATTTTCAAAAGCTGAGAAAGAAAACAACTTCTTCTCTGTCCAGTCTTAGACTAGTGGATCAAAGTGACTCAAGGCTCAAGATCTGCCCAATTTAGCACAGAAAATTTTGGAGTCTATAAAAGCTGGAAGAATAATGAAGAAGTGGTTAGACTATTGAACATTCTTCACCTTCAAGAAGCCTTCATTTCTCAACTTTCTGAAAATATCTAGAAAGTTATTCATTGCAACTTCTTATTAGAAAATCTTCTCTTTTGCTTTGTTTTAGCCAACATTCTCATACTGGGAAGTTAGAGAAGTTACACACACTGTAAATAGTGCTTATCCTCTATTAAGAGATTTAGCGTGAGTGTTCTAAACACAAACTATCAAATCTGATTATTATAACCTTAGCCGTTAGAGGCCTTCATGAGCTTGGAGAGGCTTGAGAAAGACTATAACACCCTCTTAAGTATATTATTATGCTTAATTCATAACTTATGCTTAGGAGTTGCTACAGATAATGGAACAGACCTTGAGTTATTATTCACTTTAGTTCCTAAGAAATAAACACAATTTCTTTTCTATTTCACAAATAAATATATTATAAATTAGCTTTGCAAAGTACCTGACAGCTTTACAAAGTACATGAGTAGATCTACTAGGAGTTTTCGCTAGTGAAACATTCAGCTAATGTTAATAACTGTAGAGGTATTTATCAATCGTCTTTAGCAACCCTTCCAGCTTCGATTAGACTCTCCCGAATTGGTCTTCATTGAGATCTTCCCAGCTGTCTAGAGATGGTACGGGAACACACCTAGGGTGAGAATTTTACATTCTCAAGAGGCTTCCTAGGCTATAAGCAATTTTTGTCATCGTTACCATCCCAGCTAACTCGATTTATTAAGAAAATGTGATTCCATAAAAGGACTAGGAGTTCACTTATTAAGTTTAGAAAACATATTCTTCCAAAGCAAGTTGATTTTATCCACACATTTGACAAGTAAAGGAATAGTTTCATACTAGCAATAATAGGTCCATGAGTGATTTCAATTAATGCATATGCCGATATGCATCATAAAGTCATGTAAGTGCATTTGTTTTCTTTCTCTTTCTTTAATTTTCTTTCATTCTCATATGCATTCCAGAGAATGATCACCATGTCATACTCCTTAAGTTGTGGTTGCCCTATCACATTTATATCCTCTCTTACTTGGTCCCTTTAATTTATTCCGATGCTGGCCCAAGTAATATGGAATCATAATTTCATCATAAATCATACATTCAGAAACATCATGCCTACTAAACTTGGGATCATAATACATAATTCACCTGTTTCCTACTGAAAATTTTATAGCATAATAGCTAAGATATAAGGCTTCCCAACAAGTAGTGCACATAAAACCAGCCAACCAATCAAGACACCAGAATCAATCACAAATCATATATCAATATGTATAGCATTATAATAGACATCTCAACAATAGTCTCATCCATTAGCTATTCATGGATCAAGAACTTTCAACTACGTACATTCTGCCAAGGCATTTTAAGATTCTTGAATCTGCCCTATTTTATAAAATGAACCATAATTTCATTTTAGTATGTTGTGGCATTATTAGTCTAATTTTAGTTCTCTTTGGTCCCACTATTTTTTATAAATATAAATTAAGTTATTGGAATTTTACTTAGAGCTACCTTAATGATGAGTAAATTTGAGCACTTGAATATAAAAATTCACTCAAAATACAATTATCATCAAGGTTATCCTAAATTTATATTGAAATAAAGCTAAATGAATATCTTTCATTTCTCACAAGTTTCACTTAGAATTGATAAGTAGAGCCCAAGTAATGAGCTTTCAAATTGGGCTAAAGCGAACTGCCCTATTTTACCCAACCAAAACCCTAGGTTAGATTCAAAGAATTACTAGGAGCAATAAAATTTATATTTAAATCTGAAATTTTTATAGCATAATAATCTATGTATTAACTTCCTACCAAAATTTGTTGCACTTGATTTGAAGGTATATAGAGCGAGATATGCCCTTCACAACCTATACTGGTCAAAACACTTGGCAAGATCCAAGAGGTTACTTCAAAAATTCGTAAATCCCTTATTTTAGGTCCAATTAGCTTATAATTTATATGGTTGAAAGCTCTAGATGTCTAGTTTCAATTAAAAATAGTTTCATTGAATTTCGACCCTATAAGTCAAAATGCACCATTTGTAGTATAGATGGGTCCCTAGGGTTCAGTTCCAGCAAATCCTATTTAAGTGTATTCATTGAATTTTTGGTAAATTTTCTAACCCAAATCAAGAATCCTCATGTTAATTCATTGAAAACATGCTATATAATTGACTTGCGCATCGTAACACAAGCAAATTAAACCGAATGGCAACTATAGTATAGTAGGCAACTCGGATCGTTTCCCTAAGATGAATGCACCATTTGATTAGAAAATTTAAGGGGGTTTGTTTTATCAAACAGTTAAAATGCAAAATTTAGAAATCAAAGGAAAACAGAATTGATGAGTATAAAACCAAATTAAAGGATCAAATCCAAGACACAAGGTAACACAATTAACTCTCTATCATTGGATTCTAACTACATGCAACACTTCAATTCAGTGATTAGACTTAGACTTAAATGAGATCTCAATCTAAATCTAGCATTCACATGGCAACCTCCATGTATTCAACCAATTACACAATCAATTTGATTTTGAAACCTCTAGAACCGAATTGAATTGAATTAGTTTAAAGCACCAATGCAACTAATCTTATGTTTAGATCTGAAACATAATTCACACTTCTTAAATAATCAAATCACATACATCAACCAAATCATATATGATATGATTACATTCCTAATCAGCATTCAAGAATGAAGAACTTCAATTCATATACGAAATTAAGAATGAGAGAAGGAGAGATGAAACCAAATTGAGATCTTGCATCCGAATGATGCATCAATCCTCAAGAGTTTAATTGCTTCACTTGATGTCTTGAATCAAAGGAGAATCACTCCTCCATTAATGGAGGAAAACACAAGAGAGAGAGAGAGAGAGAGAGAGAGAAGGAGAAGAAGAAGTTCTATTTTCAAAATTCTGATCCAAAGTAAAATGAGTCAAAAGGTCCATCTAATTTTGGGTTCCCTCCTATATATACCTATGATTAACACACTAATTAACTAATTACATTAATCCTCTCTTCTAAATCTGAAAGCAGACTCCTCATTTACATCAATTGGACTTGTGGAAGGAAACTTATGCCCAAAACACTAATTCAGCTTCACTAGATCCATCAATGAACTTCAATTGCATGTTTGGCCAAGAAAATGTCATTATTTGCACTAGTGATATGAAGAAAAGTTGTAGGCCTGGAAGTTAGCTTTACAATAGCATCGATTTTTCCTCAATTGGATTCTTGTAGCCCAAGATATAGCCCAATTAGTGCACACTACTCAGGATCCATGACTACATCTCTTGAGTCCACTTGAAGGCCCAAATTCAACTTGAAAACTCCCAAACTAGCATCTGACCTCTTCATAAGAGTTGTAGACCTAGCTCTCAGCTTTCCTACAAATGAAGAATCAACCCAAAATGTGGTATATAACTCAAGTTATGGCCTAAAACCAAAATAGTGTTAGAATAAGGCTTGTGTAGGAAAATTAGATCAAAGTCCAACCAAGGTCCAATTAATAGGAAATGGTCTAAGTCAATTCAAATATGCACAAAAGAGGGTTAATAGGCTAGATATGAGGAAGAATAAGTATATAAAATTCCAATTCATCAATAATCATCATACAACATCATATCCAAGAAGACCAAGGCAACCCTGACAACTCATATGAACCCTAATACTCAATCAATTCAAGAATCCTACCTTAAAACTTGAGTTGTAGCTAAGAAAAACCAAGTTTAGGGTAGAAGCTTGGGAGTAAGATGAAGGATTAAGGATGAAGTGATGAGATGATGAAGAAAATGAGAGAAAGAGAGATCTGGTTGAAGGGGTAGAAATATGGGGAGAAAATGGGAAAATTTTTGTTTTGTGGTAAAGCGACTCACCTAGTGCTGATTAGTGGACTTGTAGCCAATTTTAATTTCATTTTGCTCCCATTTTTGTGGCTAAAATGGCACTAGCCCAAGGGGGTGTGTGATTGAAATTTGGCCATTACTTTAGGGTTTTAACTGGTATTTGTGCGATTCTACATATAAATTTCATTTGATTCATTTTTTGTGTTACACAACACTGAAACTAACCCAATTCTTCTTAAATTGGCAAGATATTACTAATGATCTTCATATAGTAAATCTAAATGTTCCTGACACTGACATTCATATTTCAATCCTAATTAAGTGTACTTCTCTAATGAGATAAAATAATTCAATTAACAGTGCAAGTCAGACACACCGTGCTTCGGGATGTTAAAAAGACTACTCAGTTGTAAAGCTTGGAAAGGCATGAGAAAACAACTCTATTGTAAAAAGCTTGGAGGAGCTTGATCAAAGAATACTCATTATATAAAAATCTCAACAAAGAGTTGGGGACTAGACGTAGACAAGTCGTTGGCTGAACCAATATAAAACATTGCTGTGTGTTTTCTTTATCCCTTTTGCCTTTCATTGATTTATGTAACATCCCCATATAACGTAATAGGAAATAATAATAACAAACTTTTGTTATTCACCACCTTGCCCCTAAACTTTTTAGAAAATGACATTTAGGTCCCTATATCAATAGAATTAGCAGAATAAGGTTTTAAACGAAGCAGAATCACGTAGCAAAAACGCAGAAACCTAAACCTCGGCCAATTGAGCCACGAAGGTATCCATATGTGAAATGACATGGGATGCCCCTAGGCTTACCCATAACTACGAAAATGCCATTAGCCATGAAAAAAAAAATAGAAGGCCCTAAAATTTGCAAAACGTTTAATATACACTATTAATTGATTTACTCGATTTTATTGAGTTTGTAGAGTTAATTAAAAAGTTAATTAGAGCTTAACTAGAAGTCGATTAGAGGTTAAAATTAGAGAAATTAGGGCTAAGATAGAAACTTATAAAAACCTCATAGAAAAATTTCAAACTGATTTACCGATTTAAGAGTAATCGGTAAGATTTCGGAGTTTTAAACTGTCGAAACCGGATCAGTAGAAACCATACCATGAGTGCCCTAGGATCAATGGCCAAGATTTAGCCAAATAACCCACCCAAGTGGCGCCTAAGGCAGCCCTTGATGGTGGAAGCCAAACCAAAATGAAGAGCAAGGAGAAATCCACCAATCACATCCATTTGGCTTCCAAAAATCTCACTTTTTCTTTCCTTCTCTCATCCAATTTTCGGCCAGCCCTTTTCTAGGGCTGAAGCTCCTCTTTTTCTCTTCTCTTCACTCTCATCTCCACTCCATTCTCATCCATTTTCAAGCCTCATCACAAATTACTTACATCAAAGACACAAAATCAACCCAAACTCAACTACACAAGGTAGGAATCTCAACTTCCTCTTTCTTTTCTTTGAATTGGGGCTGCCTAGAGTCCCTTGTTCATCCATGATTCTGATGTTGTGATGGGTGGGGATGATGAATTAAGGTTGGTTTAAGGTGTATATGTGAGTTTGAATTGAAGATTGGATGGATTGATTAGAGAAGAACATGAATCCAAGAAGAATTCAAGAAGCTGTTAGGGTTTTTCCCTCGATTGTCCGTACGGCGGAGTGTACGGCTTCGCCTATAGCCATTTAAATTTGATGAAACCATTTTTATATGAAACTAGACATACATGGCTTTCCATACATATAAAATATAAGGCCATTGGATTAATATAGAATTAGTTATGAATTTTTGAAATTAGACCTAGAAATCTGGGTTCTCACCCAGGCAGCATGGGTTGAGAAGGGTGTAACTCACCCTATACAACCTCAAATTGAGTGCAACCAAAGTTGTTTGAAAGCTAACACATGAGAGAACATTCCATAAAAATTTCAAAATTTATTTATCATTTGTTCCCAGCACATCAATGAAGTTGGCTTAGGTTTAAACTGGCCTAGAACAGGGCAACCCAGTAGGGTAATATTTCGGGACTCATAACTCAAAATCTACTTAGGCAAATGACATGAAACTTAGTTCTTTTGAAATCTTATTGTGTCAGCTTTAATTTGATATAAAATTCGTAAGATTTCACCTAGTTTTCTATTTTTAGTGAATTTTCTTTTATAAGAACCCAAGTCTGGCTAAGAACAGAGCATGCTGAGGTAAAACACTTATATCTTGAGTTATACAAATCCAAATGAGATGGGACCAAAAGGATTAGAAACTAGACACATAAGGCTACAACATCCAAAAATTAGGTTTAAATGAGTTAAATTGAAATAATGGTGAAGTATACAAAACCCAGGCAGGACAGGGAAGAATAAACTAAAAACCATATTGATGCTGTGTTGAAACTAATGAATGAATCTATGAATGTATATGCATAATTGCTGGTTTATATTGAATTGCTAGTTGTACAATTGTACTGGTTGTCAAGACTATTCATGTAGAGCGGACTCGATCCGCTATACCTAGAATTTTCGGCAGAAATTAGTGATAATTCTAAATATTGGTGTGTTAATGTTGTTATGTGTAGAAATACTAAGCAAGTATTATTATTTGAGAATAAGATACGAAACCTATGTATTTATGATTTTATGATAAAAGATATGATGATGAGTCCATATTTCGAAGGAACGTGACATGGCGATCACGCTCTGATCAGGTATGACACGGCAATTATACTTCGGAATGTGGCATAAGGATCCCACCCCTAAGGAATGTGACATGGTGATCACATCCCGAGGGAGTATGACATGGCGATCATACTCTAGGACATGGCAGGATGAATATATTTTAAGGAGTGTGACATGGTGATCACACCCCGATGGGGTATGACATGACGATCATACTCTGGAATATGGCATGATGACTACATCCTAAGGAATGTGACATGATGATCATACTCCGATGGACTATGACATGGTGATCATACTCTGGAATGTGCATGACAAGTAAAGAAAGACCAAGAAAGAAGAGAAAATTATGTATATCTGCATAAATTCAAGTACAAGTGAAAGCAGATGCTAATTTCAAGTTTCCAATATGTTAGTATTATTATATTTTTAATATGTTATAGTTATTATTCGCAATATGCTTCATGACTTTTTCGTGTATTGGCTCTCCCAAATGACAAGTGCATGAATAAAACGAATTCTACTTCGGACAAGGTATTTTTTCGAACTATAATACTGAACAGTCTATTTAACATGCTCACATTTTTCATAATAAACCGAAGCAGTTGGAGATAATCATGATGACACCTGCACATGGTAGTTTAATGAGACCTACTGAGAATTTAAAATTCTCATTCCTATGTTTATTTCTGTGTTATCTCCAGATAGTTCAGAAGTTCCAGAGAAGGTCCTCCGAGGCGGAGTTGACTAGTAAGATTGAAGGTGGCTGAAGGTTGCTGCCAGTCAAGGTCCGATAAAGTGATAGTAACAACTCCTAGGTAAGGTATTATGACTTAAGCATAGTACCATGCTTGGGAGAGTGTTACAATTTACTTCACTAAGAATTTAAATCTGTTTATTAAATATCGGTTGCAAATACAAACTTTCTGTGAGAAATAGTATTTATATTTCTAACTCAACCACTTTCACATTCCAAGTCTCAGACTTGATAAAGTTTTTTTTAAAAAGTTTTCAGATACTCAAGTTTTAATTCAAGCACAATTTAACCCCCTTTCTCATGCTACCATTACCTATAGAGTCATGATAATAATAAAGGAAATAAGCAAGTTCATAATTTAAAAGGTTAACCGCACGTGGGGAAGGTGAACACATTGTTGCATGCTGGAAAAACAACATCACGTGCCACTTACAAACCAGTTGCGGGATCTAAGATTAGGCTGGGTAGGACAGGTTCTGTGGTTTAAAGTTCTAGGTCAGCAAGTCCAAATAACAAGAAGGATACACATTTCAACCTCAGTGCTGTGAAGCCTGATAAAGTGGTTACTGATGGGGGCATCATGAATTTCGGCTAGAAAACTAGTGCGAACAAGGGCAAGAAGAAGAGACCAAGGGTTGAAGAATCCTCACCATCACCTATTGCTATGGCAGTAGCAAATTGTGTACAGAAGGCCCCTACTATTACATGCATGACATTACATGATGCAAAAAATGCAAAAAAAGATGAAAGGGTGGGAGAGCTGGGTGGTGGTGGTCAGTAGGCACTGGCGTAAAAATAAGGGGTCGACTAAGCCCTATATTTTTCTCTTGTTTCTTTTCGAGTTTAGAGATTGTATTGTGCTTTTTTGGAATGTTCATGGTGCTTTAAGCAAGAAAGGGCAGCGTCACACCAAAGAGGCGATTCATACATATAAGCCTTCTATTGTGTGTTTAATAGAGACTCATTGTCCTTTCTCTAGAGCTAGTAAATTTTGGGAAGACATGGGTTACCATGACATGGTAGTTGTTGAAGCACAAGGGCATAGTGGAGGTTTGTCATTACTTGTCCAGCAGAATAGTTATGCTATTTCTGCCTTTGATGTCTACCTATAGATGATCACTTTTAAGGTTGCTTGTTGGAAAAAGGAGTGGATGTGCAGTTGTGTTTATGCTTCTCCTATTCCTTCAATTCAAGAGAATCTTTGGGATTACATCTTGGAGATGAGGGGACATGTTAATATGCCCTGGCTTTTGATAGGTGATTTTAATGAAGCCCTTTTATCATCCGAGGTTCGCGGAGCTAATTTTTCTTTTCATCCTGCTAGGGGTTTTGGAAAAGTCTTAGAGGAGGGTGATTTGACGGATTTGGTAGTAGTTGGTAACAAGTTTACTTGGGTGTGGAGCGTCAAAGGTGGCAGGTTAGTTTCGAAGAAGCTGGATAGGGTGCTGGTTGACTATGATTGAAGGATGGTTTTTTAAGAGGCCTTTACGAAGATTTTGCCAGGATTCACTCGATTATTCTCCTTTGTTGGTCTAGTGTGGTGGGATTCGGGTTGTTAGAGAAGATCGCCCATTCAAGTTCCAAGCAGCTTGGGTTACCCATCCTCATTATGATCAAGTTGTGCGTGAAACTTGGTTTCAACAAAGTCATGATGTGGTGAGAGGGCTGCAGCAAGTCAAGGAAAGGTCATTGGAATTTAATTCCAAGATCTTTGGCAATAGTGGGTATAAAACAATTTAGAAGCTAGGATTAGAGCTATTGAGAAAAGTCTTGAGAGTTGGGATTCTACTCATTTAGATACTTTTCTAAAGGATCTTCAAGATGAATACGCTAGAGTTCTTTGTCAAGAAGAGCTTCTCTAGTTTCAAAAATCCTGTGAAAAATGGGTCAAGTTTGGTAATAGGAATACGAGCTTCTCTCATGCCCAATCTATTGTCCGAAGGAAGAGAAAAAAAATTCATGGTCTGTTTCTGCATGATGGGTCTTGGTCCACCAACGATGAAGTTCAAAGATAGGAAACTCTCATGTTTTGTAAAAATTTATTTGTAGCTGATCTGGAAACCCAGAGACATGGTCTAGACTTGGAGGCAATGTTGTGCTTAAGTATTAGGGGTAAACAGGCCTTGATGTTACTAGATACAAAAGAGGAGGTGCGTATAGCTGTCATGTTTATGAAATCCTTTAAGGCTCCAGGTCCTGATGGATTTTAACCTTTCTTCTTTAAGCACTACTAGGAGGTTGTTGGGAATGATTTATGGCATCTGGTGGCCTTAGCATTTTCTAATGGTAGGGTGGATCTAGATATGGTTGAGACTTTGATTGTTCTTATTCCTAAAGGGGAACAACCTGTCCATTTGAAGAATTTTCACCCTATTAGTTTGTGTAACATTATTTGTAAGGCGGTTACCCAGGCTCTAGTGAACTGTTTGAGGCCTTTTTTGGATGAATTAGTTGGGCCTTTGCAAAGGGTTTCATTCATAGTAAGGGAACTAGAGATAATGTGGTTGTGGCTCACGAGGCACTCTACTACATGCATAAGATGAAAATTAAGAAAGGAATAATGGCCTTTAAGATTGATTTGGAGAAGGCATATGATAGATTTAATTGAAATTTTTTGCAAGACACTTTGGTGGATTTTGGTTTCCCAAATATTATTGTTAGGCTCATCATGTCTTGTGTGAAATTGTCTAAATTAGCTATTTTGTGGAATGGGTCAAGACTTGAGAATTTTGCTCCTAACTAAGGTTTTCGGCAAGGAGATCTGATTTCTCCATCCTTATTTGTCTTATGCATGGAGAAACTCTCCCTTTTGATTATTGAGAAAGTCAATAAAAAGGTTTGGCTTCCTATACATATCTTTAGAAGTGGACCGAGGATTTCGCATCTTCCCTTTGTAAATGATGTGCTTCTTTTTTGTAAAACCAAACCCTCTCAAGTTAGAATGGTGATGGAGACTCTTTAGTCCTTTTGTGAAGCTTCGAGACTAAAGATAAATATAGAAAAGTCTAGAGCCATTTGTTCTTTGGGGGTGAATAGGCAGTGAAAGGACAATTTTACCAATATTTTAGCTATCAGATTTTCTACTGATCTAGGTAAGTACTTAGGGTTCCATTTGGTCTGAGGTCAAGTTTTGCAAGCTACCTTTTCTGAAATTGTTGAGAAGACTCAGACCCGTCTTGCTAGCTGGAAAGGCAGATTGCTTAATAAGACAGGTATAATTTGTCTTACGAAATTAGTGTTGCAATTTATACCTATTTCAGTGGCTCCCATCTATGATTTGTTAGCAACTGGATGGGGTGGCCGGGAACTTTATTTGGAGTGGTAAAGGAGATGGCTGTAGTTTGAATTTGATCAGTTGGAATAATATTGCTATGCCCAGGGAGATTGGAGGTTTGGGCTTGAGAGATTCCAGAATAATGAACATTGCCTTATTGGGTAACTTATCTTGGAAGATTATTGTTGAACCCAACCGCTTTTGGGTGCAAGTGTTGAGACACAAATATCTGCAACATGGTAATCTTTTTGTAAGCTGCTAGTAATTCAAATGCTTATTTTGTTTGGTGAATTATCATCAAGGCCACCTCTTTTCTGAAGAATGGTTTCATGTGGGGTTTGGGGAATGGTCACTCCTCGCTTTGGTACTCTAATTGGCTGGTAAATGGCCCTCTTTGTACTCAAGTGGACTTTGTCCACATCTTTGATACAGATATGACAGTTTGTGACATCTAACAAAATGGTCAATGGTGTTTTGAGAGTCTATCCACTAGTCTCCCACCTAATGTTCAAGTGCTTATTCTTGAGAGGCAGGGTCTCGTCTCTATAGATGATGATGGTTGGATCTGGCTGCCTTAGGTTGATGGCAAGTTCTCCACAAAGTTAGCTTATTTATGGCTACTGTCATGAATGAGAAATATTCCCAGCAATCCTAGATGGGTTAGAGTTTGGAAGTTGAAGTGCCCTGAGAAGATTAAGCTTCTTCTATGGCTCTATTGCCATAAAGCCCTCCCAACGGGTTCTTTCAAATTTAACCATGGCCTTTCTTCCTCCTCAGACTACTTCAGATGTAATGCAATAGAGGAAACTATTGAACATTGCTTGAGGGATTGTCTTGCTTCTAGAGCAGTTTGGGTTTGCATGGGATTTGCTGCTAAATCAGGGTTTTTTACTTTAAGTTCTAAGGTGTGGATTGATTCATTTGTAGGGAAGAAATGGGCTTTTCCTTTCCACGGTTTGGTGTCATTGGAGGTGGAGAAACAATAGACTTTTTGCCAATGACCAATGGACTAAGCATGGGGTGCTTCATAATATATTTAGATTCTTCTGGGATATAAAAACTATTTGATCAAGGGTGATGGTGATTCTCAACTGCTTGCGGTGAAGTGGTGCAAGCCTCCTACTTGTTATGTTAAGTTGAATACGGATGGTAGCTATCTCACTGACCTCTCCTGTGGCTATGGGGTGTGTTACATTTAGACCAAGGTGTTTGGTTTCTAGGCTTTTCTACTAGATCTATGATGATGGAAATCACTTTGATGGAGCTTTTGGCACTTAAGGATGGTATCAATATTGTTTGGAATATGGGGTACAAGAAGGTTATCTACGAGATTGATAGTGGAGAGGCTATGGCTCTTTTGCATAAGCACATGTGCTCAAAATCTCATGTTCTACACAATATTCTGGGTGACATTCAAGCCCTTATTAGCCAAGAATGGGATGTTTAGTGCTTCTTAATTGACTGAACTGCGAATGAGGTTGCTGATATGCTAGCCAAGATAGGTGCTTATGATATAGCAGGTTTGAAGTTGTGGTCCTTTCCTCCTACTCAATTGTTGCCAGCACTTGTAGCTAATGTAGAAGAGTAGTGTTGTGCTATTTTTGTTTTGTTTTTGTCTTATTTGCTTCACCTACCAGAGAAAAATAAAAGAAATAGAGAAGGAGGCTAAGATAAAAACATCTTCATCTCTATATATGGCATTTCTAAAGTTTTAGAGACAGTTAAAAATATTTGCTCGACCCATTTGAGACAGAGTTTTTAGAGGCGGACTCCTTTCGATTCTCAAACACAATGATTTTTAAAAATAATTGTTTGATCCATTAGAGATCAATTTAGAGGCAAAAATTTATGTCCTAATTTCATCTCAAAATCTTAAATTCATCATTCCTTTCTAATTTGTGTTTTTCATCTATAATTTTGCCTCTAATAGAGATAGTAATTATACCATCTCCTAATTCTATTTCTAAGGGCATGTTTGGTAGGGAAGTAAAAATAACAGATAAAATGATGTAGCAGTACCATTTGTGTCATATTAACATTTTTTATTAGTTCCGTGTTAGAAATGTAAGTAAGAACCACAATGATAGATAATTTGTAATGTTGGAGAACAAATTTTGAAAAACAAAAACAGAAAAGAAAAAAAAAAAAAGGACTACATTACAAAAATAAATAAAGATGAAGGACAAAAAGGTCATTTTAAACATATTATTTATTTGAAGGAATACATGGGATAAGATGGTGGCTCTTTTTTTTTATTTACAATTATCCTAGAATTTCGAGAAAACTGTATTTTGTTTTTTTCGGATCATCGTTATAAACAAAAAGAAGAAATTTAACCCTTTCATAAATTTTAACTATTCAGTTTATTAGTTAATTTTCTGAAGGGAGGCCGATTTCTACATCTAGACAAAATCACTTACTTCTGTGAGAATTCACAGATCGTTTAACAACAAAAAGTCTTTGAATCCAAACACAAGTCATAGTAGAAAAATTAGCTAAGTAAGCCAACTATCACGACAATCAAGTTAATAATTAATCATAGACACATCGGCATTTTCATGTATAAAGTTAAATTTTCTATATAGTTGAAATCGAAATACGCTAACCGCTCAAAAAAAGTTTGTGATGCGCTGAGAAATAGAGATGTACCTTGTATTGACTGCTTTCAATATATAAAGTGAAGTTTGACTAAATAAAAATATTCTTGATTCTATAAGGAATCAATAATTGCAGTATCTTCAACTTTCATTGATGCTGTAATTAATATTATTTTGTGTTTATTATGTATCAATCAATCAATATAACATTATATACACAGCGTTTAAGATCATTATTGTAAGATTAATATAATTATATATGCCTATATCAATTAATTCTGACACCTAAGAAGATATAATTTTTTTTCTCCAATAAAATTCTTTTATAATTTCTTTCTTAAAATTCTTAGGAAATTATTCGTCCCAAAAATATTATCAGTATTATGTATATTATTTAGATTTTATTTTGTTGTATTATAAATATAAATATTTTTCTTTTTACATAGTTATCCATGCATAATAATGTTGTTAAAAATATTTGACTTTTTTAATAATTTTTCTAAAGCTCATACAAAATATAAGATATAATTCTTTGATAGTATAAAAAATTTACACTATTTCTGTATCAAAATTAAACTCATAACATTTTCTTTCCACTTTCAAACTTGCAAATATGATGAAATTTATGTTAAAATAAGATAGGTCCAGTCAACTAGTTCAATAAACATGCATCACCAACTCAAATGAATTTATAAGTTAATGATGTCAAAGATCGTGGGCAAATGCCAACAAACAGCATCTATCAAATTTAAAAATGCCTGAAGTTGTTAAGCTCAGAATCCCTGTTTCTCTTCCTCTTTTCTTTCTTTCTTTCCTTTTCTTTTTTTTTAAACGAAAAATTCGTTATTCATTAGATCATTCATCAGGATGTATCGTGCTTGATAACGAACTCTATGAACTTCGATTTCATAATTGAACGATGACGTAAGGATAAAATTTTGAAATGCGGAACCATATCCACTAATAACAAGTAGCTCACCCAGATGAATTAAAATGCTGGATAAATAATTAGGATTAGGAACGGAACTTCTGCATAAAAATCTAATTTCCTTATGCCCATCCTTGAATTCTCGATTGAACCACCTGTAGAAAATTCAATCCAAGGATATAATTATGCAATGATAGGTTTGTTCTGTGGCTGCTGTACAAGCAGTGCCTAAGCCTCCAAAAATCGGAATGATTCATGTATTTTAATTATTTGTATATTATTCAGGTAAGAGTCTAAGAGAAAATATAAAAAATAAAATATTATTTTGGAGGAAAGAAATAATAAAAAATATAATAATTAAGAGAGAGAAAAGTTAATGGAATAATTAATATGAATAAAATAAAATTATAAAATTATTCACACTTGAAAAAGTGATTTAAAAGAGATAAATTGGTGTTTTTTTTTTTTTTTTGGCTAAAGCAACATATGGATCTTGTTAATCTTTACATGAATGTATGAATGTGCAATTCCCTAAATTTTTACACCGTTGTACATGGGTCAGGATTAAGTTACATTAGTTTAACTTTAAACAAATATTATACTATTCAATAACTTTTAATTGATGTAATTTTTCACAAAACCTATTATTATATTAGAAATTTATATCTTATAGATCATGTATATAAAATTTTATATTAATCTAAAATTTTTTGACATACCTTTTATTGATATCAAAATCAACGTAATATATATTTAAAATGCACACGAATAAGAACTATTTAATTATATTTTTATTGATCTTCAAATACTTTTATATAATTTAGTATAAATGATATTTATGATAAGTAATTGTGATTCAACAATTGAATCAATCAAAAAATATATTTTATATAAAATTATTAAATGGCATAATAATGTTTAAAGTTATTCGGGCAAGAGCAAAAATACAAACCAGGTCCAAACAAAAAAAAAAAGAGAGACAACAATCATAAAAACATAACAGCACCTAAGCCTCAGCAATGCAACCGTAGCAATGCGTTCACCCACGCAGCATCTCCTGTAGTTTATACCGGTATAAACTATTAATATTCGAAGTTCGTAGAATTCTAATTAATCTGCTTTAAATATAGTCAATACACTATTAAAGTAAAATTCTTACAACAATAATTTTTTTTTAATAAGATTAATTTAATATCTTATGTAAAGAGAACAAGTATCTAATCATTTAAACTAATTATTATTGTGTATCAAACATATGTTCTGTTAGTAGAAAATATCACATACGCTTCATACATGATTACTTGGGAACGGATGATTTAAACTGCTGAGCAATAATGGTGAAACATTCATCAGCACAATTATTGCGGTTAAGATTTTATAATTTTGTTCAATCATATGTGTGTTGAGTTTACTTCAGATGAAATAAAATATTAGATTTCCAATTTTCATTTGTTTTTGTTAATAATATTGATTATTGTTAAATTAATTTTTTTCACCAATTTAACTAATTCAAGTAAATTGTACATCAAATAAAAATTTTCCACTTATTTTGTATTTTACTCTAAACAATATCTTAATTTAATATTGTGTTTGGATGTTTTTAGATTAACGGGATGGAATAAATCGGATAATTGAAAAAGGAAAAAAAAAACAATAAAGTTATTTTTCCACTTATTTCAAGGAGGACGGAATAACTAACACTTAATTGATTAAGCAGTTCATTGCTTGCTTTAGCCAAAAAAGTGACATATCCTCCTCCAGTTGTGTTAAACATATCTTGTCCTGGCCGGTTCTTACGCAAGTCCCCAGAATTAATGTGAGAAGATATGTTTTACATATAATTATATACAATAGTAATAAAGCAAATGATTTAAGCAAATGATTTAAGCTGGCCTTGTCTATTTCAGGTGTGGGACCTACATGGGTTTGATTTATTCTGATTAATGTTTTCTTACCATTAGGAGGATAGGCGACAACTCCCAGGTCAAATTTAAGGTCACCATCAACGGTTTATAGAGGAAATTGATAGCAGAAGACTGTCACTGGCAAAGCAAAAGAAAAATAAAGAAAGAAAAAAGAAAAAATAGAGTTAAATGCCAAAGAAGCTATTTTACCGAGTGTGTGGAACAATCTAATAGTTGGCCTTGCAAGACTCACTCCTTCAAGCAGTCACTTGATCAAAATTTAAGTTTTCCCTCTTTTCCCATATGTTTATGAGTATCTATAATATTTAAACAACTAGTTACAGTTTGAAGTCCAAATTAACTAAAGCTATTAATTTATAAATAACCCCAGTTGTGTATATATATATATATATATGTACACACGAAGGTAAGCGAAATGAATAGTACTAGGAGAGATATGGAAAAGAGCTCGGAGATAGGTTCTGCCATTGAAGAGCTTTCTCTGTTGGTTATAGTTAAGCCAGGACAAAATCATGAGTCTGCCATCATCCCCGCCAAGCCTTTCCTATCTCTATGTTACTTGATTTTACAAGTTCTTGGTGGGTTAACTGACTTGATCTCTCTTTATTTTCAAACGTGAATGTGATGTAACACCTAACACATACTGTCATTATGAGTCTCACAGATAAGATAGGCCCAACAATGGCTGTTTTGAGACAAGATGTGCACCAGAATATTAAGGTAAAAATAAACGCCAAGGCATAAATAGTCCTCTCAATTCAGCTCACTTGTATTTTAGTAAGCTGGGAAATTTTCTTTCTTTATTTCCTTTTAAGTTTTGCGTTTATTTTGTTGTTATTTTTATTATATTTTTTCCCTATTTGCATGAGGCTCATTGGGTGCCAGTTTTCATGTTAGCAAATAGTTCCACATTACTGAACTTGTCAACTACCAATTATTAGCTTGTGTGTATTAAATTCCGTTTCACCGCAGAGATTGGAAGTCATGCATGAATCAAATCCCTCAATGAATTCAAATTTGGTTGAGATATTGAAATTGGAAGCAAGAGAAGGCAATGCACGGAAGGGGTCTAGCTGCAGTAAGGCCCTCGTTTGGCTCACTAGGTGAAAAAGCACACGATGCTTTTTCTTATTTTTACTATTCCTAACACTTAATTAATTAGCATAGTATATATAGAAACTGCATATGGAAAAATGAAAAAAATTATCTTCCTTGTGCCACTCTACAGGTCCCTGGATTTCACCTCGGCTTTAATACAAGAACTAGCAAAAGATCCTCAAAGGAACATGGAGCAAATAATTGAAAAGTCTTATGATATAACTTTAAAGCCATGGCACGGATGGATTTCATCAGCTGCTTTCAGAGTAACCATCACTTGTTCTTTACTTCTATTGTTCAATCAATTCTATGCTTGTTGATGGATTTTGTAAGGTAGTTAGTTAACCATTAAGTTTCAGCTAAGCTTGTCTGCTCATGGCCATTTATTCACCACACTCTTGACCTCACGAACATCTGTACTTCGTATAAACTTGCATAATTTTGCACAGTGACCAACAAAAAAAAAAGTGCGCATTTTTTGGATTTTCTTTTTAATAACTGCTGAAATAACTTAAATGGAATTGCAGGTGGCTCTAAAACTAGCACCGGAAGTTAAGACTTTCATCGATCTGCTCAAGACAAAAGATGAAAACTGGGACTCTCTAAGGGAGAAAATGCAGATCTTGGTTTCTTTGCTTGTGCCTTTTCTTGAGGATATCCATTGTATTCTAGTAAGCTTAGTTCTGTGCTTCCTAACATAATATTAATTTTGGTCATGAAATTTCCTGTCATTTACTTACTTTGTTTTGCAGAAGCTGTATAACTTGGATACGCTGAAGTCGACCTAATGTAAAGATAGAAGAACAAGTGTTCAGTTTTTCCAATTTGTTTTCTTTCTACGCTACTTTCATGTAAATACAGATGTAAATAGCTTGCATAAATGCACAACTCTTGCGTTGCTAGTTGGCATCAAGCTCGTTTAAAATATATATTTAATACATTAACTTTTTGTTAATTTGAAATTCATTTCACCCACATGGTGATTTTAATTAAAGCCATACTACTCGTAAAACAGGCAGAATAATTAGAGTAGCATCTACCAGATGTGAAAGTTGAACGCGCAAACAATTTAATCATTTTGACTTTTAAAATTTATTTTTCAATCCTAAGATAAAAGATGTATTGAGACATCATGATATGGACTAAGTCTAAGGGAGACCCCAATCCAAAAGATTAACCTATTAGTGAGGAGACTTTTTAGATGGCTGACATGGCTCCCTGACATAGAATTATAGCATGAAAAATGCTGTTTAGTACGAAATGAAATTCATGCCTACAGTTTTACATTCCCCCAACCATGTATCCCATAAATGACGTAATATACATCTAGGTTAATTAATATTTTATCCAATCTTAAACTGCCATATATTTCGTACTTTTTTTCATAAAAAAAAAATTCCTACTATATAGTAATGCTATTATAACATTGCCACCCTCCATTAAAAATCGACGATCACAGCAGCCTATTATAAGTTGGCCATTTCAAGCAACTTTACTTTGGTATTTTTCAAGTAACCTTTTCTTATGTTAGTATTCTTTTAGGTTGCTTCCTCCATGTATCGGCTACTTAATGAAAGTACCAATATTATGAACTCAAATTCAAGAGAGAGTACAATCCAAAATATTAGTCTATTGAGTGGAAGAACCCCTAAATTTAAGTATCATATTTGATTAGCATGACTCAGCCAATATAAAACTTATAACACAAGAGTTTGCTGTTTTAAAAGCCTATTACTTGAGATTTAAGAATAGTTTGTATCTATCAGTTTCTTGTTCAAGCACTGCACTACTTCGTGGCTAAGTTGGGCTGAAAATTATTGCTATTAAATAAACGAGGGTCAACTAATCAAGATAAGAGAAACATTTATTGGATTCAAGTTTTTATACAGTACTATTAAATTTCGTATACTTGCTTGTCTATCTAAAATTATTATTAGCGAAAATTCATATTAAGAACTATTAATCAGAGTTAATTAAAAAAATTATATTAAAATTATTAAAAATATCTATAAAATATTATTTAAGAAAAGCAACTAAATTTTTTTATAAAAAGCCAATAATATTTTTAAATTATTTTTTTAATATTTTCTATACTTTTTATTTTTTTATCGCTTACTCTCTAAACCTTTAGCGGCTATCAAACTCTCTCTCTGACATGCTTTCAAATGTGGCTCATAAATTTGAACTTTGAATGTCTAAATCATTATGTTCAAAATAATAGAATTGTTCAATTTTTCAACCCTTTTAAATTTTGGTCCGTAATTAGTGGTAAGTACAGCTATAATATTGCAATTTTACAGAACCCTGCAACTGCATCACGATAATAATTATAATTACTGTAGCAACATTTTTTCATAATTTCTAACAATCGTAATAACTAGAGTGTAACTGTGATTGTGATTGTAATTGCAAGGCATAAAGTTATGTTATTACAAAATAGCAATTTTTGCCAAAGCGGAAAAGAAATCAAACGGACTACATGGATACTTTCCCCTAGCTTAAGTGCCTTTCTGTTCTCGGTGAAGATAAAGTAGAAGAGTTGAAAACAATTCATTTTTGGTGAATTGATCCTCATAGATGAAAATCTCACATAACCTTATCATGTGTTACTTTTCACTATTAATCAATGATAATTTACAAAAATATATTATCTTAATCCCATATTTGTGTATTAATTATTTTAAATTTATTCTCAATATGATGATTTCTCTAATTATTTTTAATAAATTTATTTTATGAGTGTTATCAATGAGAATATAATTATTTTATATTTAATAGATAAAGATTCTCACCAAATTTGTTTGGGTACAGGAAAAGGATTGCATCAATTGATGAGAAGATAAAAGGAAAATATTCTGGTAGAGATTTGAAGATTTGAAAAAAAATTTAGAAGAGGAGCAGATAAAGATCTGATCTAAAGATTTGATTTCTAGAGAAATTAAGAGATTCTAAAGATTTGAATCTTTTTCTTTTATAAACAATTGTAATTGTTGAGGAAAAGAGGCATAAGAGAGACAACGAATGATAATTTTTCCACGGTTTAGGTTCTTTTCTTTTTTTATGTTTCTCTAATTTTCTTTAGGTGTTAGGGTGATGTAGCTTGATAGAACAAATTATGTGTTCTTGATTTTTAATTTAATTTTATTTTTCAATTAAATGAGTAATTTTTAGTGTTCTTAATGCTTTTTAGAAATTGGCCACTCCTTTGAATGTTCTATGGTTTTATATTGTTGAATGCTAATTCACTATATAAAATAAGTCAATCTAAAAGTTGCCATGAATTAGAGCAGTAAGAAATAGAAGTACTCTTTGTGTAGTCATAGGAGTACCTGAAATTCATCCTTTGGATAAGTTTAGAATAACATTAAGATATTAATTTATTCAATTTATCTTAAGAGGATTACAATATCAAGCTATTGAATTGTGATTATAAGTTTTGAGAAATTTGACTAGCAATTTAATTGAATTATGAAATAGACTTTAATTAGGAAATGCATAAGTTGGGAAACTAAGTGAAATCATACCCTAACACCTATTCTTTTTTTATTGTTTCCTACTCATATTTTGTTTTATTTTATTTTATTTTATTTTATTTTATTTTCATTCTCAATTTTCATATTTTTGATTGTCCGAATAGTAACTGTTCTAAACGAATTGATATTTGATTTAAAATCCTCGTGGGAACGACAATCCCGTACTCATTTTTTTTATTACTTGTGACCCGGTAAACTTGCTCAAGATAATTTGCTAAAATTGGATAACAAGGTTTTGGCCTCGTTGCTAGGGATTGTTTTATTCAATATCATTAGTAATTTACTTGTTGCTAATTTGGGCATTTTTGTTTTTGTTTTATTTTTTCTAATATTCTTTTTATTTTTTAAAAAATAAAAAAGTAAATTTGTTTTATTTTTCTTTTATTTCATTTGATTTTATTTTATTTAAAAAAAGCAAAAAAAAAATTTACTTTTCATTATTCTCTTTGATTACTCACCTCCCTATGAAGTTTGATTTTGCTGCTAGCTCTTGTTTTGATAGCTACATGAGATGGAAGCTCTATTTGGTTCTTATAAAGGGTTGATTGGACAGTTTTCTGAGTCCACAACACAGATCAAGCAAATGCAAATTGGAAGTTGTAGATCATCTTCCATCAAGATGTGACTTTTGTGGAGGAAACCATTTAATTATGCATTGTGAGATAGAATTTTATGCACAATACCCACATTTGAAGCCACCTATGTACTCCCCTCCATTGGTATGTGACTTCTATGGAGGAGATCATTTGAATGGAAGGTGCATGATTGAAGCTGCTCATCCATATCAATCTCCATCTCCTCTTCAAGAAAAGAAGGCTGTTTGGAGATAGCTATTGAAAAGCTTGCCCAACTGAATATTATAATTATGGAAAAGAACAGAGCAAACTTCAAGAACTAGGGGACACGGCTCCAGAATTTAGAGGTACAAATTGCCCAAATCTCCAAGTGAATTTTGGAGATAACATAGGAAACTCTATCTAGTGATACTACTCCAATCCCAAATGAGCCATGTGGTGCTATTATTTTCATGAATGAGGGCATAGTGGAACAAGATGAAATTAAAATGAGTGAAAAGGAGGAAGTTGAAAATAAGAGCAATAAAGAAAAGGAGCAAGAAGTAGAGCTAAAAGATAATCATGGTGAGAAGAAATATGAAGAGATAAATGAGAAGGAGATAAAGGAAAAGGAATGGGATGAACCACAAGTGATCAACCTATACATAAAAGTCCCATGTCCCAAGAAAGAGAAAAAGATAGATCAACAGACTTCTTGGATCTTAGAAAGTTCAGTGGTTGAAGCATGGAAGCGCATGCCTTATTGTACAACATTTAAGAACATGCGTTATCTAAAAAGAGGAAGTTGCCACACAAACTCAAAGAAGCCATGAGAAAATTAGTGATTCTACTATGGTATCCAGGCATAGGAGGTAAAGTCTAGCTAAAACTATAAATAAGCACTTCTTGGACAGCAACCCAAGCTTCTACCATTTCTTTTTAATTAGTTATTTCATTTTTTTCATTTTTTAAAGCATTTTTTGTTTATGTGCTTAGTTTTGATTTCAGGTAGTCAAGATATTGAAGCTTTTGAAAAAATTGACATTTGAAGACGTCAATGCTATAGCCCAAAAAAAAAAAAATTGTGATTGCTAGAATCAATTAAGTGTCAAACAAAATTAGGGAGTACTCGATTATCCTTTTATTTTTTGTTTTATTTTCATTTCTACTTATTTTATTTTTCTCATTTAGTTAGTATTTTATTTTTAATTTAATTTATTTTGGTTTTAGTTTAGTTGTTGATTCATGTCATCTTAGCCATTTGTAATCTCACTTTCCTTTCTTTACTGGGTCAGTTGTTTAAATTTGGCAGTTGATTGTTTGTGGTTGTCCATGTCAAAATTTTCCCAAAATTATTTTAATTCACCAATATTTCAGCTATTTGATTTACTAGCTTGATAGAATCTCTTTAAGTTCTGTTAGGCTCTTGGGTCATTCCATTATTCTTAGTGGCTTTCTATTTGGAATTAATTTATTTTATGTGTGCTTCTAATATTGTCCATGTGGTGGTTGGAATTTTTTTACAGACCCTATGAAGAAGAAAAAAAGAGAAAATAAAAATCGAGGAAGTGTCAAAGGTTATAAAAATCTTAAGGCTCTGAGTACCAATGTTTAGGCTATGCATGTTGCATATTATTAATCCTGAATAAGTACTTGTGGTGCTTCTATGCCATTGGATGACTTGAGTAAGTAGATTCGAGGGGTGCTTTATCACCTAATGCCATAGGTCAATTAGAATAGGAGTTATTGATTGCACACTCTTCTAAAGTGTCTCCGTAGGACAAAGCATTTAGAGTCAGTCAACCCCCAAAAAAAACTCCAATTAAATATGCTGAATATGTGGTCTGGATCATTGGTCAATTTAGAAAAATTTTGTGTGCCTAATTTGTTTTCTTTTTAGAGAGTCCATAAAAGAACTTTATTTAAGCCATCTTGCTCTTGCTTAAATTGATTAGAGCTTTCTAATATGTCATCAAGTTTAGAACTCTAGCGTAATTTTGCAAGTTTGTATTAAAGTTGACATTTATGAATACACTGCTCTCTAACTATATATAATTTTAGTTCGTGCATGGTAAATTGAAGGTTGTGAGACTTGTTCTCTTTCTTTTTATCTCTTATTTTGCTTGAGGACTAGCAAAAATTCAAGTGTGGGGGTGTGATAACTTATAAAAATATATTATTTTAACCCCATATTTATGCATTAATTATTTCAAATTTGTTCTCAATATGATGATTTCTTTAATTATTTTCAATAAAATTATTTTATGAGTGCTATTAGTGAGAATAAATTTATTTTATACTTAATAGATAAATATTCTTACCAGATTTATTTGGATATAGGATAAAGATAATATCAGTTGATGAGAAGATAAAAGGAAAAGATTCTGATGGAGATTTGAAGATTCGAATTTGAATTTGAAGATTTGAAAAAAGATTTGGAAGAGGAGTAGATAAAGATTTGATTTGTAGAGAAAATTAAGGGATTCTAAAGATTGAATCTTTTTCTTCTTTTATAAATAATTGTAATTATTGAGAGAAGGGGTGCTAGAGAGAGAGGCAAGGAAGGATGATTTTTCTATGGTTTAGGTTCTTTTCTTTTTCTATGTTTCTCTTGTTTTCTTTGGATGTTAGGGTGATGTAGCTTGGTAAAATAAATTATGTGTTCTTGATTTTTAATTGAATTTTCTTTTTTAATTAAATGAGTAATTTTTAGTGTTCTTAATGCTTTCTAGGAATTGGCCACTCTTTTGAATGTTCTATGGTTTTATATTGTTGAATGCCAATTCACTGTATAAAATAAGCTAATCTAAAAATTGCCATAAATTAGAGTTGCGAGAAATAGAAGTACTCATTTGTGTAGTCATAAAAATTCCTATTCTTCATCATTAAGATAAGTTTACAATAATATTAAGACATTAATTTATTCAATTTATCTTAAGTGTAACACCCTACCAGATATAGTATTATGCTTAAATCATAGTATTTTAACCATTAATTTGTTACATGTGGATATTTAATTAATTCGCCTATCCTTAATTTATTGACTAGGTCAAGTAAGTTTTTATTGAAAAACATGGCGACTGGTTTGGTGTTAGTTTGCGTAAGTGATATATATATATATATATATATATATATATATATATATATATATATATATATGTCTTGGCGTAATAAAAGAAAGATCAGTAGTACATGTACATATATAACAATGGGTACAAAATGGTGGAACCTTCAAACAAAATAACCCGGCCTGCGATCACAAAGTTCTCCCACCTATGGTCCCCAAAGGACATTTCATCAACTATGCTTCTGAGAAATATAATAAGAAACTAAACCTATGGCCCAAGGTCATAAACGTGCCAAAATAGGGCCACACTATACACTACAGTGAGTTGGGTGGCTGATGCCTCTAGTTAGATGTAGAAGACAAGAACCCGTTCGCCATGCCGGCCTCTGTTATGGTGTAGCTGTCGTTGGGTCCGGAGGACGAATGAGAGGATGACATTGAGGCCTCTAAGGGGTCATCATCATCATCGAGAGAGAGAGAGAGGGGGAACTACCTAGGGTGGTGTAGCTACTCGGGGTATTGGAGATGGTGCGAGATGCACCATATGTAGGTGTATGGCTAAAAGGGGTGCAGCAGGGTCAAACAGAGGGTGGAAGAGAGAAACGGAAAAATCTTTGTGGAAGAAGAAGTATAGACGGAAATGGGAGGTACTGGTGATATATATGGAGTCTATCACCGAGTTTATGTGAATCTGTAGGTCAGGGAACTAGATGAACATGATGACTGCAACATCCACAGAATTTTATCATTTTTCGCCTAGTTGTTCGATTTTTATCGAACAACTGAGGATAATTAAAATTTGACTAAATATTTATTTAAAGTCAATTAATTAGCATTTAGAGAGATTAGATGTGAGGGAATTAGATTAGAAGCATAGAAGATTTCATAGAAGTTTTCCTAAATCAATTTATCGATTTAAAAGAAATTGGTAAGATTTTCATATTTTAAGCTGTCAAAACCGAATCAATAGAGTTACACACCCAAATTCTATTATTCCATGGCTGACTACTCAGCCACTTAATCATCCCTTGGTGGCGCAACAAAAGCCACAAAGTAGGGGAGATATGGCTGAAATGTGGCCACGAAATTTCAACCAATGATAACACAAGTGACCAACTACTTATTAATTGTTTTGGGTTAGATTTGTTTCTCCTTCTTTACAAGCAGATTGTGCCCTCTCCTTTCCCCTTCCAGCCTCCTTCTTCTCTTCTCCTTTCAACCTACTTCCTTAACCTTCAAGCTTTGATAAGATTCCATCCATCTAAAATCAAAATCTAGCAAGATTACATTCAAAGGAGGTAGAGATTCAACCTCTTTTCTTGTCTTCTTGGTTATGGAAGTTGTTTGGTGTTTTCATTTTTTCACTTCTTGATATGGTATTTAGATGTATATGATGATTATTGGTTGGTTTGATGACTATTATTGTGTTTAAATTGAAGAGGAAGTGAAAAGGGATGAGATTAGAAAGAAGTAAGGAGCTGGGTGATCAAAACCCTACGGCAGTCCGTATGGCGGAATGTACGGCTTTGGCTACATCAATTTAAATTTGATGAAACTATTTTTATGTGAAACTAGACATCTAGGGATTTCCAACCATATAAATTATAAGGCCATTGGATTAGTATTAAGGGAGCTATGAATTTTGGAAGTTTGACCTAAGTTTTTGAGTTTGATTCTGGGCAGACAGGGTTATTCAGGGCAAAACTTGCCCTATACAACTTGGAATTGAATAAAACTAACATTGTTAGAAAACTTACACATAGCAGAACACTCCATAAAAATTTCAAAGTTAGATTCAGTCTTAGTTGCTCATAGTGATTCAAGGAAATCACCCTAAGTCCAAACCATGCTAGAACAGGTCAACCCAAAAGGATCAAATAGTGGAGCTTATAACTCAAGCTTTGCTGAAGAAAATGAAATGGGACTTATTGCAAATGAAAGCTTGTCCTGTTAGATTTAATATGACATAAATTTTGTACAATTTGAATTAGTTTTCGATTTTTAGTGAATTTTTAATTTTAAGTGGGCAATTCTGGCTAGCTACAGGGTAGGTCGAGATAGAACCCTAATAACTTGAGTTACATTTATCAAATTCAGATGGGACCAAAGAGGTTAGAAATGTAACGTCTAAGAGAAAATCTTATCATTATTAATTGAGTTGTTTGGTTTTTATCGAGTAAATTGTGATAAATTAGGATTTGATTTAGTAATTTACTTTAGTCCAATTAATGTGGTATGGAATGATTAGGTATAATGGAATTAGAATAGAACCATAGGAAACTTCATAGGATTCTTCTAAAACCGATTTACCGATTTAAGAGAAATCGGTAAGATTTCGATATTTTAAACTGTCGGAACCGGATCAATAGAACTTATACTGTGAATGCCTTAAGATGAATGACTAGGATTCAGTCACAACACCCCCATAGGTGGTGCCATTTTCAGCCAAGAAAGCAGCCACAAAACCAAGTTGAATTGGCCAACACAAATCCACCAATCATATCCAACTTGCTTTAGAAGTTTTCTTTCTTTTCCTTTTCTGCCCTTGTAATTTCGGCCCCTATATGTTGACCCCTCTCCATTCTTTTCTCCTTCATCTCATCTCATCTCAAATCATATCATCTTCATCTCCCACAAACCTTCAAGCCACAACAAGATTTCTTCAACTCAAACCATAAATCCAACCAGATTTCAACTAGGCAAGGTAGGAATCCATGTAACATCCTCAATTTCATGTCATGCTAAATTACCTCAGTAACCCAGTAACCCTGAGTAATTAGGCACTTAATGAGAAATTATGAGATTAAGGCTTAATTAAGGGGTTGACTCGGATGAGAAGAGTCAAGAGAATGCTTAATCGAGATTAGATAATCTCTAATTAAGCAAGTCAGAGCCTTATAGCTTAATTAAGCACTAATCATCCATAATTAGCTTAATCGAGTTTAATTAAGGTTACTTAAGCCTAATCGCAAGATTAATTTTTGTTAATCATATTCTTGTGTGTTAATCACTAATCCTTGCTTAATCACCTTAATTAAGTTGTATGAGCATTTAATCACATGATTAAATTCAAATTTAGTCAACTAGACAATAAAGTAGGGAGTGATGTCATTAAAGCATAAAGCATTAAACAAGAGTGCTTTATGTAAGAGTTGATCATGTTTTGTCTCCCCATCATCCCATTTGTTTCCTTAATCACTAATTAACACAAAAGTAAGCAAAATATCTCACTCTCCCTCCCTTTAATGTAGGACGCCACTTTCTCTCTCTCCTTCCCTCATCCATTTTCATTTTCACTTATCCCATTCTCTCTCTTAGAATCAAATCCTCCAACTTCTCTCTAAACATTTCTTCATCTTCTTCATCTTCTTCTTCTTTTCTCCACCACCGCCACCCAAAACCACTCACTTAGCCCTTCAAAGACCTCATCTTTGGGTCTTTGGAGACAAGATCTAAACACTACAACCTCCATTTTCACAAGATCTCAAGAGCTTCTCCTTCCTTCTTACAAAACCGCCACCATCATCATCAAGAGGAGCCATCATCTTCTTCTTATTCTTTTCTTGTTTTGCGCCATCTTCAAGAAAGGTAGTGATCTTCATCTTTTTCATTTTGTTTGCTCAAGAAAGCTTGGAGCTTGGTTCTTTCATGACCAAGATCTCTAAGTGAAAACTTGAGAAGATCCTTCATGCTCTTCATGAGCAAAAGTTTCCATTTTTGGCAAAATATGTTCTTGTTGTTCTTCAAGTGTTCTTAAGTTTCCTCTTTTAGAAAAATATGTTCTTGTTATTCTTCAAGTGTTCTTAAGTTTCTACTTTTAGAAAAAATATGTTCTTGTTGTTCTTCATGTGTTCTTAAGTTTCTACTTTTGGCAAAATAGGTTCTTGAATATTCTTGATGGTATCTTGCTTAAAGTTGTTCCATTTTATGATGAGTTGATGATTAGAAAAGTTTCATCTTATTATGTTTTCATGATTTGATAAGACTATGAACATTCTAAAAGCTTTAAACTTTAAAAAGTTTACTTATTGATACACAAAAAGTGGCGCAAGTTTTAGTGCCATCGTAAAGTCTTCTTTTATTTTATTTTGAAGACAAAGATACATGTAAAAGTCTAAGCTTTTTAGAATAACAAGCCTTTTTGAGTTATAAAATGATATCTTGTTACTTTATGTCTTAGGAATCAAACCTTAAAGAAAAGACCTTTCATAAAGTTTCAAACTTTAATCAAGATTGAAACCTTTAAGTCATAAAAGTGTTATTTTGTAGCATTTAATCCATAAAGTTTAGATCTTGAACCAAAACAATGCAAAAAGGTGTTAACTTTTATGAAGATCAAGACTTTTTAACCTTGGAGTCAATATTTCATATCACTAGTTGATAAAGTAGGAACCTTTTTAATGTAGAGACAACTTTAAGTCATAAAGTTGAGACCTTGATGGTCCTAGAATAATTAAATGAGTCAACTTTCATAAAGAACAAGACTTTTTATTTAAAAAACTAGTAACTTGTATCATTATTTCATAAAGATCCAATCTTAAGATAAGAGCTTAATGTCAAAGGCACTTACTTTCATAAAGAATAAAACTTTATGACTACTTTATAAAGAATGATAACTTTAATGAAGTTTAAGGTAAAACCTTGATGTGTTATTAATGAAAGCTTAAAACTTCGTAAGTTGAATAAGTTAAAAATCACCCTTGGTGATTAGTGAACATTGGTGTTGCTGGGTTCATGATGTGGTTATGCGTTGTCATGACCCAAGGATTAGAAGGATCTCGAACTCCTTGGGAATAGAAGTATGATTAGGGCCTCTGAGCATACCATGAATCTAAGAATCACTAAGTATACTATCTCAAGGAAAGGAAACAATCACTTAACTTAATTAATTTGAACAAGTGTTCCATAAGACATGTACTTAAGTAAAGAATATTTTCATATGAGAACTAAGTAACTAAAAGACCACAAACACATATTCTAACTATGTGATTTTCTCATGGGTAACCACAAGAAATCATATGATGATTCATAATATTCTTCACAAAAAAAAACACAACTATAAACCCCTTTAGGGTATGAATGTGTGATGCCATTCGGCATGATAAATGATGAGTTTGATTGAGCTTTGTTTCATGATTGAATGATGAGCGTGATGATATGATATAGATATGATGAACTGTTAGTTAAAAGTTTATGATTGGCATTTTGGGGAAGCTCCGGTCTAGCCGTTATGCTGCCAGATTTCTGTCAAAATTATGGACTTAGTCATATCATTGCATGCATCTAGTCAAAGAAGTATTATGTATGTAAAGTATAATGATAAGAAACAAAAGAATGGGACATGACCCCTCGATCACTTCTGGGAAGTGGGAGACGGCGATCCACAAGAAACCTCTATGAGGGAGGCAAGGGTGACATGGAGGACCTTCTAACTTAGAGGTAACCAATATCGGCTTAGTCTGATTTGGTTAGTACTGCATGATGATGGTCACGGAATGAGCTCATGTCCAAAAGTAGTCTATTTCAAAGAAAAGTAAAGAATGTTAAGTACGTGCTAAAAATGAAAGTTAATGTAGGGCCATGGTCAAGTTGATGAGTTGCATAGTCATGCATGCTATTATATTCCCTATGTGCATTATGAATGTTTGTTATGTATATTAGCCTGTATGCCTATGTATGACACTATGGATATGATGATAAAGTTAAAAGTAACTTGCTTCGGGATTTACATTTTCTGAAAACTATTAAAATTGAACCGATATCTATCCATTATTTTTATATTAAACTCAAAGTGGCTAGGACGATGACGATGACACTGTGTTTGTCTAGTCATGATCCTACTGAGAAATTTAATATTTCTCACTCCTACGTTTCCGTGTCATCTTCAGAGGATGCCGGCATTGGGCACGATGATGATTTTCATTGAGTTTTCCGGTGATGCATTGGCACTTCGACCCAGTGCTGAATGCATCTGTGCTGACTGCTCAGGCAGCGATGCGGATCTACATGTTCCATAGCCCCCAGTTTCGTGCACCCATGATGAGTTCGTTTTTCCACCCTCATGAGTCGTTCGAGGACATCACTATGGACAACGTTCGCCCGCCCTTCCATCATCCAAGGTACCCTACTGATGGAGATTCCGATCCTTCAGAGCCATCTTATCCAAGCTACCACATGGAGACAGACTCGTCTGAGCCTTCCTACCCGTCTATGATCCATCTGTCATCCTATTCGTCTTCTTCATCTCTAGCCCCTTGTCATACGCCACCCTCGGTTCACGGTCGTGGGTTCATTCGTACTCGTGCCATGCCTCTTGGACATAGCCGTGCTCGAGGAGGAGGACATGGTGATATTCTTCCCGGTGGATTCGGGAACGGCTACCTCTCGCCAGATGAATGAGGTGTTGATTTGCATGCGGAGCTGAGCATGAGGATAACCCCTTTTTGGTTGTAGCAAGGGTTATTATTTTCATTGGGCATGTATGGACGGATTGGGATTTCTTATGTATTCCTTTTATCATATATTTCGTTAGGTTATTTTGTAGGGCCGACAGTAAGTATCGGACCCATTGTTATCATTGTGTATGACTGCTGCTATTACTACTATTATATTAACTATGGGATGGCTATGGAGTGAATGTTATCTTTATCCAAGATTGTGGTTATTCTTATGGTTTCTATGTATGTTAAATGTGATGTATGAATGAGATAGCGACGTTTGTTTTACACGTTCACGATGCGCTCATGGTTCTTGGTTTTCAAAACAGTTTACTCGTTATTATTCAAAAAAAAAAAATTTACCCCTATTTTCGTTAAAAAGTAATTTTTAAAAGGTAATGTTAGTTTCGCAAGTAAAGGTAACAACTAGTAATTCCACAATATGACTTAAGCATAGAATGGAACTATTATAGTGTTACAATCCAACTCCTCCTCTTATTTTTCTTGATTTAGGGCTGTATGGGAATCTTATCTTTCTCATGATATTAACGTGATTTGGAATCATGATGATGGTTTATGATTGAATTTGCATGTGTGTTGTGATTAGAATTGAAATTGGTATAAAAGAACTTGAAGGAAAGAGAAAACTCAAGAAATTGTTAGGGTTTTCCTCAGTAGTCCGTGTGGCGGAGTGTACGGCTCCACTTACAGCCATTTAAATTTCATGAATCTATTTTTATATAAAACTAGACATTTAGGGCTTTCCATAAATATAAAATATACTGCCATTGGATTAGTATAGAATTAGTTATGAATTTTTGAAGTTTGACCTAGAAATCTGGACTCTTATTTGGGCAGTATGAGTTGAGAAGGGTGTAACTCACCCTACACATTCCCAAATTGAGTGAACCCAAAGTTTTTTTGAATATAACATGTAACAAAACATCCCATAAAAATTTCAGGGTCAGATTCATAACCATTTGTTTCCAGCACATCAATGAAGTTGACTTATGTGCAAACCTGGCTAAAACCAGGTGGTCCAGTAGGGTTAAGTTACGGGACATATATCTCAAATTATACTCATTCAAATGATATGTAGCTTATTTCATTTGAAAGGTTGCTCTGCTAGCTTTATATTGATATAAATTTCGTATGATTTTACCCAGATTTCTATTTTTGGTGAATTTTCTCTCATAAGAATGCAATTCTGGCTAGAAATAGAGCAGTTTGGAATAAAATACAAATAACTTGAGTTATACAAATCAAAATGAGATGGGACTAAAAGGATTGGAAACTAGATACATGTAGTTATAACATATCCAAAATGCAGGCCTAAATGAATTAAGATGGATGTTTTATGGATCTTGTAACTTCCGGCAGAAATTAGTGACTGTTCTAAATGATGGTGCGTTAATATTGACATATATGAATCCTAGATTAAGTTTAGTTAATATTAGAACTCAGAACTTAGCAAGCAGAGAACTAGATCAGGTATACTTAACGTTGAACTCAGAACTTAGTGAATAAAAAACAAGATCGGGTATAGTTGATGTCAGAAACTTGGAACTTAGGAAACATATTCATAAAAGTCTTGGAAGACCAATTGTGGATTAATGTCGGAGATCAGAATCACATAACACATAATACTTTGAAATCGAAAAGTTAAGGACAAGAATATGAAATCTAAAATACTTAAACTCGGAAGTCGAGGATCTTCAACATAAACTTGAAAGTTAGTACCAGAATATGAAACTTTATACCCTAATCTCAGAAGTCGAGAACTAGAACGCTTTAAAACTCTTATACACGTAATTCCAAAACTCGGTATCTTATTAAACATATAACCTCGAAACTCAGTCCAGAATCAATCTCGGAGATCGAACATAACCCCGGAAGTCAGGAATCAAAACATTAACCTTACATACATAACCTCGGAAGTCGGAGCTTATATAATCTCAGAATTCGGATCCAATTCAATCTCGGAAGTCTGTCCTAAGCTCAAACTCGGGAATATCAATAGAAGTTAAAAGCTTGCAAGATAGATTAAGACTTAAGATTTTAAACTTGTACCTAACTACCTAAGTTTTGTTATTAAGACTTTGTTGTGTGTGACAACTAATAAAGATATGACAATGAGTTCATATTCCGAAGGAACGTGACATGGTGATTATATTCTGAAATGCGGCATAATTGATTAGAGTGGGCAGAAAGCCCTTTTCTATGTCACTTGTTGATATTGTTATATTCTTGGTATGAATATGATATTCTATACTGGGTTTGCTGTTTCATTAAATTTCTTAGTTGTCTGGCACTATTCATGGGGAAGCAGACATGATCCATTATACTGTCAAAGTTTCAGCAGATATTGCAATTAATGTGAATCTATAAGTTATGCATGCATCGGTCAAAGTATTAGAAAAGCAATGCTACCCTTATAAGAATGAGGAAGGATTTCCATATAACTTGGGCCAGCCCTTGAACAAAGTTAAGGGGAATAGATTAGTGGGAAGGTCAGGGAAAGTAAACCTGGCGATCCTGTATAGGAACAAGCTCGATCTTGAAAAGCTGACTATTACCCAGGAAGTTTTATGGCCAATAGACTCCCAGGGGACCAAGTATAGAAAAATATGAGTTAAGGTCAAGTGCATTACTCCTTCTGCATATCCACAATTTCTGTTGTCATGCATTTGAATTAATTGCACCATTGGATGTTAAATATATATATCATTATTCACTTTATGGCTGTCACTTAACTATGTCGAAAACACAGGTCTGGTTGTTTAATTTCCTTTATTTCCTTAAGTAAAACAAAGCTGTGTTTCAGGCTATGATTTCTATAACTATTTGGGTAGAACATCCTGTTGGTTGCAACATTTTCTTTTAAGTAACCAAAACCCGAAATAACTGAGAATAACTGCGATAGCAGTTATATATGAACTTAGGATCCCTACTGAGAAATCTTTATTTCTCACCCTACTATATGTTTCCACGTCATTTTCAGATCATGGAGAATGCGGCCACCGACGTCCTGTTCATTGAGTTTCCTGAGCTCCATATCCACCTCGACCCATTCTTGGATTCTATATATATATCCGGTAGATGTCAATTTTGCCTTTATTTCTTCTTCCAGAGAGATTTTGCTGTACCACTCATGTACCCGCTTTTTGACCCTGCTGTCCCTTATATCGCCATCCCTCTCCACATGGCCCATCCCTTTCCACCTCCACTAACAATAGCACCGACAGCAGTAGCAGCTCCCATGGCTCTGCCCGCTTCATCACCGCAGCAGGTGCCCTCGGTCTCGATGTCGGAGGAGGATCCGTCTGAGGCAGCGAGCTCATTTTCCTCGTCCTTTGCTTTGAGTGCGGACTATACTCTTGCGGACGCTGGCATGGCGAACGAATTCCTTCACTTGGAATCCAGCTAGATTGTAACATCCACCACGAGTTCCGAGTTTCGACTTCATCTTCGAATTTCACATAAAATGGATAATTTCCGATTTCGGAGTTCATCTTCAAATTTCAGCATAATTTCCGACTTCCGACTTCCGACTTCATCTGGCTAATTTCTCGACTTCCGACTTAATCTTCAAGTCTAAACAACATGGACGTGATTCCCGATATTCGACTATGTCTCAAAGAAAACGGACCCTATTTCCGATCTCATAATTTATTTCCAAGTTTCAAGCAAGATGTACGCAAGTTCCAACCTCATACTTCATGTTTCAAAATAGTGTACATAGTTTCCGACCTCCGAATTGATACTTTAACACGATGGTTAAAAGTACCGACCTCCGAGTTGAATGCAACGAGTTCCGACCTTAGAGTTGAACTCAATTGGAATGGACACGAGTTCAGATTTTTGAGTTGATTTCCAAGTTGTTAACTATTTCCGATCTCTGAGTTTATTCCTAGGAGCTTTCTATTTCTATTGGTGTTCTCGAGTTTTTGGAGTTTCGAGATTAAGTGATTATGTGCTGTATGATTTTCGATATCCGACTTTGCTTCCAAGTGTCGAATAAACCAGACAAGATTTTCGATATCCGATTTCATCTCCGAGTGTCAAATAAATGGCACGAGTTCCGACTTTAAGCAGAATTGAGACAAGTACCGATTTCAGATAGAATGGAAGCAAGTTCCACTTTTGGGGTGACGTGGAGAGTAATTTAGCCACAATAGCGGGAGACATGGCTGAACTTCAATCACAAAATTTCAACCAATCAATTCCCACAATTCCAACTACCTTAATTTACTAACATCAGATTATCCCTCTTGGCTTCATTCATGTTACGCCCAAGAGAAGGAAAGGAAAGGAAAGGATGACCAGCTGCTCCATCTTATCTTGTGCTAGAAATTCCATCATCTTGATTTGTGCAATCTACAACCCACATCTAGCAAGACTACACCTAGAGTAGGTAGGATTCCATTTCTATTCTTAAATTCTTTGAACTGTGGCTGCATGGAATTTTACTCTTCTTCATGTATTTGATGATATATTGGATGTATATGATGGATTATGGTTGGATTAATGTGAAATCTTGAGTTGGAATTAAAGTTAGAAGGAGAAAACTAGAAGGAGTGGAGAATTAGGATGCTGTCTAGGTGAAAAGCCCACAACAGTCCATATGGTGGAGTGTATGGCTTTGCTTACAGCCGGTTAAATCTAATGAAACTATTTTTATATGAAAGTAGACATTAAGGGCTTTCCATACATATATCATATAAGGCCATTGGATTAATATTGAAAGAGATATAAATTTTTGAAGGTTAACCTAGGAATCAGGACTTTTATCTGGGCAGTGTGACTTGAGAAGGGTGTAACTCACCCTACACAACTCCAAATTGAGTGAAACCAACTTTGTTAGAAAGCTTACACATAGGGGAACATCCCATAATGAAATTTCGAGTTTGTTATGATCCCATTTGTTCCCAGTGGCTCGAGGAAATTGCCCTATGCCTAAACTAGGCCAAAATAAGGTAGTTTAGGAAGGTCAAATTTCAGGACTTATAAATCGAGCTATACTAAAGCAAATAAAAGGTTGTCTTGTTAGCTTTAATATGAGATCAATTCCGTATGATTTGACCTTGGTTTCGATTTTTAGTGAATTTTTATTTCCAAAAGTATAATTTGGACCAGTGACCGAATAGGCTGAGGCAAAATTTAAATATATTGAGCTACACATATCGAAATGAGATGGGACCAAAAGGGTTGAAAACTAGACACATAGAGCTATGACATCCAAAATTCAGGTTTAAATGAGTTGAATAGCAGTAAAGGTGGATTATACAAAATTCGGGCAGAACTGAATAGAATTGGCAAAAATGACCAAATTGATGGTTTCACAAGTGTTATTGAACATATGACGGTTGCAAGTTTTACATTAATAGATATATTAGATTGATTATATTGCTATGAGTGATTTGTCCGTGAGAACTGGCACTACTTATGGGGAAATGGATCTGATTCGTTATGCTGCCGAATTTACGGCAGAAGTCTATGAAACTATGAATGTTTATATTACAAGAAATTTATGATATGAACAGCTATACAATTATGAATATGTATGTGGAAATTCTATATGCAAGAATGATTTAAGTATGATATGAGGTATGTGAAAATAAATGATGAAGTATATGTATGAGTGCATTCAGCATGTCTATGCTTGATTATGTATGAGAATGAAAGGATATGAATATACTAAATGTGGGTCCCTTCACTTGGAGGCGGTATTTTGAGATCCCTCCTTGTGAAGGCAGTTAAAGACTAAAGATTAAAGCATATGCAAGCACCTCACTCACATGAAGCATGGCATCGACCCAGCTAGTGTGAGTATAGGGGATAGGGCTTACATAAGGCATGGCATGACTCAGCTAGTGTAAGTACCGAAAATTTATGGTGACATATAAATATTCACGATAAAGGATTCGATGAAAGTCCTATATTCCTAAGGAACGTGACATGGCAATCACGCTCTGATGGGGTATGACATGGCGATCATACTCTGGAATATGGCATGATAAGCACATCCTAAGGAACGTGACATGACGATCACGCTCTGATGGGGTATGACATGGCGATCATACTCTTGAATGTGGCATGTAAAGATTTTATGATGAAAGATATGATGATGAGTCTATATTCCTAAGGAATGTGACATGGCGATCATGCTCTGATGGGGTATGACATGGTGATCATACTCTGAAATATTGTATAATAATCCCACACCCTAAGGAATGTGACATGGTGATCACATTCTGATAGAATATGACATGGCGATCATACTCTGGGACGTGGTAAGAAGAACATATTCCTAAAGAATGTGACATGGCAATCATACTCTAGAATATAGCATGATAAACAGAAGATAAAGAAAGAAAAGTAAATTTTATGTATCTGCATAATTCAAGTATAAGTAAAGGCATGTGCAGATGTTATATCTCCAGTATATTGATGCTATATGCATTTTAATATGTTGCAGTTATTATTCATAGTATCATTCATGAATTGACTTTGTATGGGCTCTCCCAAATGCCAAGTGTATGAGCAAAATGAACTTTGCTTCAGATAATATATTTTCGAACTATAAAATATAACAGTTTACATAACATGTTCACCTTTTTCATAATAAATCAAAGCAAACTGGAGATGACAATGATGACAGTATGTATGATAGTTAAGGAATCCTACTGAGAATTCAAAATTCTCACTCCTATTTTTCTGTTATCTCCAGATAGTTCAAGAAGTTCCGGAGATGGCTGAGGTTGCTGTCAGATAAGGTTCGATTAGGTAACAGTAACAACTCTAGGATATGGTACTATGACTTAAGTATAGTACTGTACTTGGGAGGGTGTTACATTAATGGTATCAGAGCCTGGTTCGATCTTCCCCGGACCTGAGGATTTGGACTGACTACGTTTCCAGTGTACTCTGGAATCCTTAGAAAATGTCATGTGACAAATCTTATCTGTTCAAATAAGATATAGAGAATTAGATATGCATGACCGCCTAACTGTGATTGTTATTAGTTACTGTCACATTTAACTTATTATTGAGCTTGATGAACTCAATCTTTTGTTATGTGTGATTAGGAACTAATGGCTTCCAGGGGGCATGATAGGCCACAAACTGCACCCACTTCAGAAGACCCTACTAATTTCATGGACACTCTACGATAGATAGCATATGCCATGCGCGAACAAACTACTGCAGCACACCAAATGATGGACCAGCTGGGAAGACAACTTAGAGCCGGTCACGGTTGAAACTTGAATGGCCTAGGATTGGACCTGGAATACCTCAAGTTTGCAGAATTCCGAAAGGCAAACCTACCTAGTTTTAGAGGAGGTTTTCATCCTGATAAGGCTGATGAGTGGATTAAGACAATGGAGAAGGCCTTTTCCGTTTTGGACTGCACTGACCACTAGAAAGTGGTCTTTGCCACTTATATGCTCGAAGCAAACGCAGAATTCTGGTGGAATGGTGTGAAATGGCTATTAGAGGAGTCCTAGACGGAGATCACCTGGATTGTATTCAAGGACACTTTTTACCAGAAATACTTTCCTCCATCAGTTCGGAACGCCAAGGAGTTGGAATTTATGCAACTCTGCCAAGGAAGCAATAGCATGTCAGAGTACATCGCTAAGTTTGAGGAGTTATGTAAGTTTTCCACGATCTATCAGCGGAATCCAGATGAGATGTGGAAGTGTGTCAAATTTGAAGGCGGATTGAGGGAAGATATCCTCGCAGCAATAGGCCCTATGGAGATCAGGGATTTCCCTACCTTGGTAAACAAGTGCAGACTTGTGGAAGACTATAACAAGAAATTGGAGATTTCCCAGTCTGATACTTATGGTAAGAGGCCTGCACCTGAAAACTAGGAGCCCAAATATGCCTCACCACCAAAGAAGCAATTTCACCTTAGTGAGTATGAGGGCAAGTGGCTGCAAGAATCAGTGGTTGAACAATGACGTTCGAAGTGTGGAAAGAATCATGGAAATAAGCCTCGCCTGGTTAAACAGTATGTGTGTTTTAGATGTGCCAAGCCAGGACATATGATCAGAGAATGCCCTGAAAACCAACCATCAACTCCTAAACCGCAACGTTCAGGAAGAATCTTCACTATAAACGCAGAGGAGGCGAGACCCCAGAGGAGCCATCGCGAGAATTGGGGATAACCCAGGACAAAGATTCACTTTTCACAAACTATGCTATGTTGAGTTATGTATCTAGCTTTGCTGTATTTTCTTCGATTATGCTTATCGACTTTCTATGTGCTTATATATAAACTTTTTTTTCTAAACTCTTACGGCAATAAATAGTTAGTTTTGTGATTAAATTTTGAGAACAAAATTTTTTTTTTAAGGAGGGTGGTAATGTAACATCCACCACAAGTTCCGAGTTCCGACTTCATCTTCGAATTTCACATAAAATGGATAATTTCTGACTTCCGAGTTAGTATTCGAATTTCAGCATAATTTCGACTTCTAACTTCATCTGGCTAATTTCCCGACTTCCAACTTAACCTTCAAGTCCAAACAACATGGACGTGATTCCCGATATTCGACTTTATGTCTCAAAGAAAACGGACCCTATTTCCGATCTCATAATTTATTTCCAAGTTTCAAGCAGGATGTACGCGAGTTTCGACCTCATACTTCAAGTTTCAAAATAGTGTACATGGTTTCCGACCTTCGAATTGATACTTTAACACGATGGTTACAAGTACCGACCTCCAAGTTGAATGTAATGAGTTTCGACCTTAGAGTTGAACTCAATTGGAATGGACACGAGTTCATATCTTTGAGTTGATTTCCAAGTTGTAAACTATTTTTGATCTCCGAGTTTATTCCCAGGAGCTTTCTATTTTTGTTGGTGTTCCCGAGTTTTTGGAGTTCCGAGATTATGTGATTGTGTGCTGTATGATTTCCGACATCCGACTTTGCTTCCAAGTGTCGAATAAACTAGACAAGATTTCCGATATCCGATTTCATCTCCAAGTGTCAAATAAATGGCATGAGTTCCGACTTTGAGCAAAATCGAGACGAGTTCCGATTTCAGATAGAACGGAAGCAAGTTCCACTTTTGAGGCGACTCAAATAGACTAGGTTTTGAGCAAAACAATGTAGTAGTAGGAGCAAACCTAGATCATTTCCCAAGGAGTTATTCTAAATTTCGTGAATACATTAGGATAACCAAAATGGGGGGAGGGGATTTCATTAACAAGAACTCAGAAATCTAATTGAATTTAAAACAGTTGTAGAAAAACCACTTGTTTGAGGATCAACTTAGGAAATTCATTCACAACAATTAGGATTCGTCATAGGTTCATAAGAAGCATTTCGCATTTAGCTCCATTTTGTTAATTTCGAACTAAAAACAAGAAGATCTTCAAGTGTTTAATTCGATTTTAACCTAATTCCCAAATCTGAGATTAGCCCTCTATTTTAATCTAATCCAATTCAAATTAATCAATCCAAATCCAATTAGGGTTCAATTCTGAAACAAACAATTCTATTCTAATCAGAATAGCTTCATCAACCATTGATCAATGTTTGAGAGAATAAACGAAAATCAGAATTGTAGAAAGAGAGGGAAGAATAGAGACGGAAATTGAATATAATTAAACACTAAACCTCAGAATCCATGCATTGAGTGATGAATCTCCTAAGCTAAAAGAAAATTTCAGCCTTCCATCGCCATGGACAAATAAAATAGAAACGAAACGTCCAGCCAAAAAGAAAGCAAAACCGAAAAAAATAATAATAACTTCCTCTCTAATGAAAAACCTAAACTCCTTCAAATTTCCCCTTTTCCCACTTGTCCCCCTCTCTCTAATAGTATTTTCAGAAAACTCCAAAAACCTCAAAAGAGGGCCAAGCCCATCTAAAACAAATAGGCCCAAGAAAGACTCAATTCTGGGCCTGTTTACTACAACCTCTTTACAATGAAAATTACGTCTAGAATTTGACAGATTTCGGTCTTGAGGTCTTCATCAAAGTTGTAGGATTTTTCGTTATCTTTCCAACGAGCTAAAGATTGCTTAATTCTGATACTTGTAGCTCAAGATATGGGCCACAGAAGATAGAAAGGTCAAAATAAGTATGAAATCCGAAAATTAGCACACATTTATACAAGTTCTCAATGAAGGTCAATGTTATCAAACTCATTTATTTGCATCAATTAAAACACAATTATGATTAAACAAGCTAGGAATAACACTAGAATAATGTATAAATGAATGCTCTATCAGCGACATGGAGAGTAATTTAGCCATAACAGCGGGAGACATGGCTGAACTTCAATCACAAAATTTCAACCAATCAACACCCATAATTCCAACTACCCTAGTTGACTAACATCAGAGTTTCCCCCTTGGCTTCATTCATGTTACACCCAAGAGAAGGAAAGGAAAGGATGACCAGCTGCTCCATCTCATCTTGTGCTGGAAATTCCATCATCTTGATTTATGCAATCTACAACCCACATCTAGCAAGACTACACCTAGAGTAGGTAGGATTCCATTTCTGTTCTTAAATTCTTTGACATGGAATTTACTCTTCTTCATGTATTTGATGATATATTGGATGTATATGATGGATTATGGTTGGATTAATATGAAATCTTGAGTTGGAATTAAAGTTAGAAGGAGAAAACTAGAAGGAGTGGAGAATTAGGATGCTGTCTAGTTGAAAAGCGCATGGCAGTCCGTATGGCGGAGTGTACGGCTCCGCCTACACCTGGTTAAACAGAGGATAAAGAAAGAAAAGTAAATTTTATGTATTTGCATAAATTCAAGTACAAGTAAAGGCATATGCAGATGTTATATCTCCAATATATTGATACTATGTGCATTTTAATATATTGCAGTTATTATTCTTAGTATCATTCATGAATTGACTTTGTATGGGCTCTCCCAAATGCCAAGTGTATGAGTAAAATGAACTTTGCTTCAGATAATATATTTTTGAACTATAAAATATAACAGTTTACATAACATGTTCACCTTTTTCATAATAAACTGAAGCAAACTGGAGATGACAACAATGATAGTATATATGATAGTTAAGGAATCCTACTGAGAATTCAAAATTCTCATTCCTATTTTCGTGTTATCTCCAGATAGTTCAAGAAGTTTCGGAGATAGCTGAAGTTGCTGTCAGATAAGGTCCGCTCAGGTAATAGTAATAACTCCAGGGTGTGGTACTATGACTTAAGCATAGTACTATACTTGGGAGGGTGTTACATAGATAGTGTGCATGCCATAGCTATAAGTAGATGTACAGGGTGGCCCTATTTTGGCAGTCTGGGTCATGGACAGATGAGTAGGAGTTAGGAATTGTACATGAAATGTCCCGTGGGGACTAGTTAGGGTACTGTTCATAAAGACAGGCCGATTTTTTTTGTGTTAGCGGCCTCATTTTACTATCCAGTACCTTTTATGTATCATTTGTCAACTTTGAAAACAGATGTCTATATTTATGATGCAGTTTGCAATAGTTCTGTCTATTTTGCATTTTATTTGTGTATGTTACTTTCGGTATAACGATTGTCTAGTATTTATTTCGTCGTCAAATAGAAAATTTGTTACGTGAATAGTCATCTCGATATGGGTAATTAATGATGAAATAGAAATCGGAATTTAATTAGCTCACTACACATAATCACTTATCAGATAATATATTATGACTTAAGTATAGTACTTTGTCTGGTAAGGTGTTATAAGAAAATAGATATACAACATTCCAACATATCCAAAATTTAGGTCTAACTGAGCTAAATAGAAATTATGGCTTATTTTACAAAAACCGGGTTAAGTGAAAGTATACTTTAAATGCAACTAATGTTCTTATGAAATTGATGTTGAATTGTGAATGAAGTGTTGTGATTTTTCTATAAAATTGGTTGTCTGAGTACTGGCACTATTCTTGGGGAAGCAGACATGTTCCGTCATGCTGCCGAAATTTCGGCAAAGCCTATGCATGAGTTATAAGATACATTCACATACATGTGCATTTTGCAAGAAATTCATAAAGGTTATGTTATGATAAAAGTTCCATAATACTTGGGCCAGCCCCGGATTAAAGTTAAGGGGAATAGATCAGTGGAAAGGTCGGGGAAAGTAAACCCGACATTCCTATATAGGAACGAGCTCGATCTTGAGAAGCAGACTATTACCCAGGAGTTCAATGGCCAAGAACTCCCAGGGGACTAAGTAACGAAAAAGCTTATAATAATAAGTTTAAGAATGAGTATTTGCATGGTTGCATTGCATAGTCATTGTAAGTTATTTATAGATTGACTATTATGTTTACTTATTGCTATTTGTTTATTTACTCTATTCATTATTCTGTATATTGCTATTTAGCAGTTCATTCTGTTTCTTCTGCTGTCTTAAGTAAACTTGAACCTTGCCTTAGACCAAGTATTTTCTTAAACTTATTAAATGTGGGTAGTTTACTTTGATGCCATTTTTTTCTATATAATTAAACGAAAATCGAGGCAATTGAGAATGAATGTGACGTCAGTTTAATACAGTACTCAAATCCTACTAAGAATTTCTTCAAATTCTTATCTCGCTTTATGTGTTCCGCATCATTCTCAAACTCTGGTGATGGATACAATGACCGTACTGTTCATTGAGATTCCGGACATGCAGCTCCACCATGACCCTATGTTTGACTCATTGTGCATAGTTGGTTCCTGCCACTTCCATCTCTATCTCTGTAGTAATAGGAATTTTGCTGCTCCTCTATTTAACCCTGCATTCGACCTTGTTGTCCCCTACTTTGCTATCCCTTTACATGTGGCACATCCTGCACCTCCTCCAGCACCCGCAGCACCTGCAGCTCCTGCAGTCCCTCCACAGGTAGTCCCGGACATCCTGCTCAATCTTGAAAGCGACTCGTCTTAGGCTTCCGGTTCATCCACCTCTTCTTCTAAATCTGATGTTGATTACTCCTTGGCTAGGCTTGAAATGGCCAACAGCTATCTTACCGAGTAGGCTCCTACTGCAGGCTATATTATACAGTATGGTCCTTTTTTGGTGGTGTGAAGCATTGGGTCATAGACTTAGCCAGGTGTACGTAGTTTCTTAGACCAGCTAGTTTGAGATGTTCTCAGAGGACCTTGTAGGATTGCCCTTCTCTAACACGGGCCTTATGTTTTTTTGGTGCATACCGGCCCTACATTTGTATCCTCTTTTGAACCTGTACATAAACTGAAGCGTTAGCTTCCGATATATATATATATATATATATATATGTATGTATGTATGTATGTATACAGCTGATGACATACTACTTATCTTTATCTTTTCTGTTGTAACTTTTATTAGTTTTTACTATTCTACATATCAATTGTAACATCCTCCCAAGTACAATACTGTGCTTAAATCATAACACCACACTCAAGAGTTGTTACTATTACCTGATGGACCTTGTCTGATAACAACCTTTGGCCATCCCTAATATTCCTTGAACTATATGGAGATAATACGGAAATATAGTGAGAATTATAAATTCTCAGTAGGATTCAATTAACTATCACATATCGTGTTATCATTATTATCTCCAGTTGCTTCGGTTTATTATGAATAAGGTGAACATGTTAATAGACTTTTCAGTTTTATAGTTTGAAAATATATTATCCGAAGTAGAGTTCATTTTAGTCGTCCACTTGATAAACAGAGATGAACTTCAAACAATTAACTTATCAACACGAAGGACAAGTAATCTATAACACCCTAATAAACCCATACTACGCTTAAGTCGTATTATGGCATTTTATTAGTTGTTACTTATGCTCGTGGAAAACTAAACTTCACTTGAAATTAAATTACGCGGAAAATACGGTAAGATTTTTATTTTTTTGAAATACATCGTCACTTTGCAGTGTTTTGGAAAGTAAAGCCTTGCGCGAGAAGACAGATAAAGAAAGAGCGTGTCGCATAAGATACATAACCCAATATCATAAAACAAGAGGAAGATAAATAAATAGTAATTCACAAATGCATTGCCTTACACAACTAATCATTACATCCATATGAGTTCATAATATATATATATAGATATATATATAAACATTACATCGAGGGAAGCTCATGGTCATGCCATGATACAAATACCAGATACAAACTTAAATTGACATCGTTCGTCACAAAAAGGAATGTATGAAGATGCAGAGCTATGGCAACTTCAAGTCCAAATCAGCATTGTCTGGCATCCCACGTCATACTCCCGCTCATAGTGTGGGGGGTCCATGCTCCAGTCCACCGGATACGCCCTCGAGATCTGGTGACGATACGGAGGAATAACTAGGGTAAGAAATAAAATTTCTCAGTAGGACTCGAACCTGACACGAAAGTGTCATCGTCATCGTCCCAGCCACTTCGGTTTTATTAATGAAAATAGTGAGCATTCATAAGGTTCCGTTCTTAGGTTTTTGAAAACATGAATATCCGAAGTGGATTCAATTTTAACATACTCTCTAATCATTTATATCATAAAATACATGGGCATAAGTATAAGCATATAAAACATGCATGACTGTGCTATAAGCTTCTCTTAACTTCTTCCCTTCAAGGGCTTGGACCGAAGTCCCTTTCTTTTCTTTACTTAACCTTTATCTTAGGTCCTTTTCTTTTTCTTTTCACCCACTAAACATAAGTGGTAATGAGCTCATATCGTGGTCGTCGCCACCATAGAATTTCGGTACTTACACTAGCTGGGTCATGCCATGCCTCATGTAAGCCGTGGGTGAGGGGAGCTTACTTTGGGTCACCTTCCCTTTTGAAGGATCACACCTATAGTTTACTTTTTCTTCTTATTAAAGCTTATGATGCAAAATTATTCTGATTCTTTTCCACATTTAGGCGTTACATATCGCCGTCCCCAAATATGGTTCCTTTATCAATCACCTCTGGGCATTACATATCGCCGTCCCTAGGGTATTCATATTTATTAATCCTTTCATGTATATCATCATATCATCAATATATCATATTCATATCATTATCATTCATCATCACATTGCCATCATATCGTTGTCATTCTTATCATCATAAAATTATCATAATCATCATCATCACCATGATTATCATCATATCATATCATCATCATCATATCATATCATCATAGCATCATGCTTGCATATAAACATAGGCATATTCTCAAGCAACATTTTATGAGCTTAGCTTAATAAATTTGGTGCAAGCTTTTAATTGAGATCGTCCCTTGTGTAAACTTCTTTTATTAGGCATAGGGCCAATTTCATCTATTACCCTTTTTGAAACTTTTAAGTTGAATGATGAAGGTTTTTCCAATGCTTAATGTAGGGGTATTAGTATTTTAAAGCTTATTTCTCCTTATTCTTTAACTTTTACCATAACCAGTTTTTACTTTTACAGTGGGGCAGTAACTTTGAAAATTCACCATAATTTCATCTTTTACTCTTTTGTTTCGAATTTTTGTGTGGATATACTTCTCTGAGTCTATTTTTAAACAAAACAAGCCCCACTTAAAAATTTGTTTTGTAGCTTGAGTTATGCACATTTTATTCTGACTGTTTAGACTTGAAAGTTCAACTCGGGTCAGTCGCTTGTCAACTCCACTGGGAACTACTCACATGAAATCTGACAAAACTGTTTTATGGGGGTGTTCCTCTATGTCTTAGCTTTCTAACAAACTTAGTCCCACTCAAAAATGATTTTTGTAGCTCGAGTTATAAGGTTTTTAGTGAAGACTGCCCAAACAGAAACCCATCCGCGAATAGCCAACTTTGGAAAATCATATCTCCCTCATTTTAAATCCAAATTTCACGAATTTTATATGTGTGGAAAGCTCTTTGAGTCTACTTTAGTTCATTACATTTTTAGTTCTTTTAAAACAATTTATACCGCACGCATTACAGACTGCCAGAATTCCAGTTTAACTAGTTTTTAAGTTTTACATATCAATACCACTTCAAATCACCATTTTTATGTTTTTATCTCATCATTATATTCAAGGTTTTAGACACCAAATCAGTATTTTAAAACAAAATAGAGCAAGATACATAAAACCATCATGCCACATATTCTCACTTCAAGACAACATTTTTCAACAAGATAAGAAAACTCATAGAGCAAGAAATGGTCATGAGACCTTGAAGCAAGTCCTAAAACCACCTAGCTATAAAGAGCTTAGGAGTTCTAGAGCTTGAAAAATACATGAAAAGAGTAGGTTAGAGTCACTACCAAATGAGTTTCTCTTGGAAGCTTGAAAATGAAGTGGTTGGAGATGGCCTCCTTCCTCTTAAGCTAGCAAATGGGGCTAAATGAGTGTTTGTTTCACTCTACCAAAGACCAAAGAATGTGATCCTTGATAAGTTAGTGAGTGTGGTGATAGAAGATGAGGGTGATGGTGGTGAAAAAATGATGACTTAGAGTAGGAAAAACAAGAAGAACAAGAAGAAGAGTAGGAAGAACAAAGAGAGGTTTAGAGAGAGGTGAGAGCTTTGTGTGTGTCTTGAGAGAGGGAATGAAAATGAATTGAGGAGGGAGAGGGGGCTGAAGGTGGCGCAAATGAGGGGGGAGGGAGTGATATGACTTTGCTTCTTACAACAAGTAAGAGAGTGGGAAAAACCTTGGGGCAAAAGAGGGAGTTGTGTTTCCTTTGAGTCTTTGCACTTGGGTAAAGACTTGTAGTGTTTCTTTTCAAGCGGTTAAAAGCATGATCTATCCTAGGATTGGCATTGGATGATTGTGATCACTTCAAGTGTCACAATCTTAATGGAGGAGAGTAGATCTTTTGTCTTGACTTAAGGAATCTACTAACATGGACTCTTGATCTAGTGGTGTATGATGAGAAAGCAAATGGATGGTTGGATATGGCTCTTGCTTTGACCAAACTTTCAAACAATAATTAAAGGGAAGTTTCTAAATTTTTACAATTGTTATGATTATCTAAATGCTAATTAATTCAATTGGTTTAAATTACACATTCGCACATTTTAATTGAGAAGGATTTTTCCTCATTAATTTTGTAAGAAGATGTGAGGGTTGATGTGATTAAGATGTGATACTTATATGCTCTTAGTTAATTAGGTTAGATCACCTTGATTTTATGTTCTAAATCATGGATTAATAAGGATTGGGCAATTAGGCTTTTAATTGTAACTTTTAATGCATTATGTCTCAATTGTTGACTTGCCTTTAATTTACTAAGCCCTTGCTCTCGAGATTAGCCGATTAGTTCTTAATTAATCGCTAACCCCTCTAATTAGTTGGAGACACCAAGCTAATTAGCTTTGATAAAAATGAGGATGTTACATAACGATTCATAATAAGATACAGCACAATTGAATAACATGCAGAGATGGATGCAAATAACTTCTTGATGTGAGCACATTCATCTATCTTTAGTTTTCTTTACTGTCTTTTTCTTGGTATACCTAGGCGCTACGTATCGGTGTCCCTGGGGTGTGAGCTTAGACGTGCCTCTAATTGGAGTAATCTCATTTTGACCACGTTACTCTAATTCGGAGGGATCTCATCTGGCTACGTGCCTCCGAGGTAGAAGGATCTTATCTGGCCACGTGACTCCAAGTAGAGGGATCTCATTGTCATGTCACATGCTAGAGTATGATCGTCATGTCATACCCCATCGGGGTGTGATCGCCATGTCATACTCCTTATGATGTGCAATCATCATCATATCCTTAATCATAGGGTTCATGGATGCATATGCTTCAGGCCTTATTTTTAAACATCTCATACTTGCATGATAGCCATGTACTCATCATATGAACATCCCTAACTTTCACATATTTCTACCGAAAATTTGGTAGCATAACGGATCAGATATATTTCCCCATGAATAGTGCCAGTTTCAACAGACAATCAGTCCTAGTAAGAGATCAAAAATAATGTGTAAATCTTTCAAACACCAACATGGAATTGCAATAGTTAGACTTTAATTGAACTCATATATGCATTAAGGTGCCAAATCCTTTAATTTTGGAAATCCAGCTCATATTCTTCAACTCTGCCCGTTTTTAGAAATTAAGACTTAAATTCATTTTAACTCATTTAGACCTAAATTTTTGTATATGTTGAAGTATTATGTGTCTAGTTTCTAAGCTTTTTGGCTCCATCAAGTTTTGATATATGTATCTCAAATTATTAACATTTTACCTGGGTATGTCCTGTTACTAGGCAGATTTGCCTATCAAAAACTATAAATAGAAAATTGGTTGAAACTATACGAAATGTACATTTTTGTAAAGTAACTGACCTAGCTTTTATTTCCAACAAATTTCATCTCATTTGAGCAAGTGGAACATGAGTTATGAACCCACGAATTTGGGTAACCTTCACTGCCCTGTTCTAGCCTGGCTGGGACTTAGGGAACTTTCATGAATTATTGGGAATAACAGGGATTGATTTAAGTATTAAAATTTTTATGGCATGTTGCTCTATGTCTTAACTTTCTAAAAAAATTCGTTTCACTCAATTCGAAGGAGTATAGGGCAAGTTATGCCCCTCGAAATCCAGTCTGCTCAGAATCAGGGTTAGAATCCTAAGTTAAACTTCAAAAATTCATATCTCACTCAATACTAATCCAATGGCTTTAAATTATATATGGTTCGAAATCTCTAAATGTCTAGTTTCAATAAAAATAGGTTCATAAAGTTTCAGTGGCCGTAGACAGAACCGTACACTCCGCCAATATAGACACTATAAGATTTTCTAGGTTTCAGATTCTAGTTTGCTCTTGTTTTTCATGCAATATTTAATCTCAATCCCATCAAGTACTTGATAAACCAGCCATAATTCATCACATAACCTTCATATATCATCAAATACATGAATAGAGAAGAACTTCCTAATAGCCATCAACTCAATAAACTCAAGCAAAGAAGCTGAATCCTATCTCTGGTTGATGTAGAACTAGCTAGACTTGAGCTCTTTTAGTGTAGGAAGTGGGTGGAGCTTCAACATTTGGGAAAGAGGAAGTGAGGAAGAAGAAGAATAAGAAGGGAGAGAAGTCAACATGAAAGAGAAGCACGAAAATGAGGGGAGTTGGAGGGGATTTGGTGTTTTAAAACTTGAGGAATGACTTGTGATTGGTGGAGAGGTGTGTGGTGCATGGAAGACCAAATCTCTCCTTTCCATGGGCACCATATGGCACCACCTATATGGGGGAAGAGTGGCAAAGTTTCAGCCACTCATGTTAGGATTTTTAGTGTCGAATTCTACTGATTCGGTTCTGACAGTTTAAAATACCGAATCTTTACCGATTTCCCTCAAATCGGTAAAATATTACTAAGTAAATTTGTGAGATTTTCTATATCTCTATTCTAATCTTCTCAAGTCTAATCTCTTTAATTAATACTTAATTAACTCCTAATTAATATTTAATTAAGTTCTAATTAATTCTACACAGTCAATAAAGTTAGATAAATAGATTAACATCGTAATTTAAACGTATAGTAATTCCAAACATTATACTGAATAATTTCTCATAGTCTTTTACATAACAATCTAAATTTCCTTTAGCTCTAGTATTTGTAATTCATCCCTAATTACTCTTATTTTTCTAATAAATTGATTAACAGCGCAAATCAATTGCACCATTTTTTTGGAATTGTTATATTTTCACATTTTCATAAATTCTTTAAAAATTTCTGTTTGATTTCCATAATTGGTGGCATTTTTGTAATATTGAGCAAGTCTAGGGGCATCCCATGTCATTTCACATATGGATACCTCTGTGGCTCAATCAGCCAAGGTTTAGGTTTCTACGTTTTCACTAAGTGAATCTGCTTCGTTTAAAATCTTATTCTACTAATCCTATTGATATAAGGACTTAAATATCATTTTCTAAAAATTTTAGGGGCAAGGTTGTGAATAACAAAAGTTTGCCCAAGGACATTTTCATCATTTCCTATTACGTTATATGGGGATGTTACACCAATCACGTTTATTGTACACTAAGCGCCGTATCTTCTGTTTATATATATTCTCTGCACCCCAAGGTATATTTTGTAAAAAAAAAAAAAGAGAGCATATAATATAATAAATAAATAATAAACAGAGTACTAACATGGTAACACAACTACTAAATTTCATGCTATGACTTAAACATAACATTAAATTGGTAGGGTGTTACAATGCCCGTCACTACTTGGTCCATGGTCTGAGAATGACGCGGAGGTGAGAATTTATAAAGTTCTCAATAGGATTCCTATAACTATACTACATTGACATCGCACTCATTCCCTATTGCTTCGATTTTTATTTAATTATAAAAAGGTGGATAATAGATATATCATTCTTATTCATTTAGATTTAAGAAAGCATAATTCGAAGCAAGATTCAATTTTACTTAAGGCAGTCAGATACAGAATAGATATCAGGCATAATATCACATAGAATAAGATGAGGTGTAAACAAGAGTAATGATTATAAAAGAACATATATGTAACAGCGCATTCAAATCACAATTAACTAACACGTCTATATAAATGCATTAATGCATGAAAATGCAATGCACTTTGCTTCATTAATCCTTTAACTTATACGTTATTGGCTTTTCCATACTTGGTCCCCTAACAGTTTTAGGTCATATAACTCCTGGTAATAATTTGCTTCTCAGGGTTGAATTCGTTCCTATACAGGATTGCCAGCTTACTTTCCTAACTCTTCCGCCGATCTATTCTCCTTAACTTTATTCCGGGGCTGGCCCAAATAATATGGAATCGTTTATAACTCTTATGAATTTCACAATCAAGATTCAATAGGCTTGAATGTTATATACTATAACACCCTGGCATGAGTTGCGCTTGCAGTCAATACCGTAACACGAAAAATTAGAGTCCAACCCTATGCCTCCTTAGAGGGCTATAGGATTGAAACATTTTCTTAAGATAAAAAATCACGATAATGGTTCCCTAAATGTTGTTAAGTTAAATGATGATTTTTAACGAATTTTAGGGAATGGATAACCCCTTCATTTTTAACTCAAGAGTTTATTAAAATGCAAATTTTTGAAAAATTGTACTAAAACTCAAAAGTTAGATTCTGATTTCTAAGGATTTTGAATTTTTAGATATTTTTATTGAATCCAAATGGGGGGTATTCCCTTATTTACATTTATGTTTTAAAGAGGACATTAACTTAAAATATAATAGAGAGTAAAGTTAAAGAGGACATTAACTTAAAATTGAGAAATGTAAATAAGTATGTGCAATATCCTGGACCTGGGAAAGGACAGCAGAAGGAGGGAATCAAGTTTTTGAAGTTGGTAATCAATTACATAAGAACTCTAATCGATTACAGTCCTCTCTGTATGCCCACGAGTTCAATCCTTTCAGGCAGTAATCGATTACCAAAGAATGGTAATCGATTACCAGAATTGGTAATCGCTTACTAGTTCCAGGTCTATGGTAATCGATTACCACATGTCAATATATAAATCGAGACGCATCCTTTCCCCTCATTTCTGTGTTTTCTTTCTCTCTCTGCCCCTTGTAACATCCCCATTTTCATCTAAACTAATTAGCTCGGTGTCTCCGGCTAATTAGAGGCGTTAGCGATTAATTAAAAACTAATCGGCTAATCTCGAGAGCAAGGGCTTAGTAAATTAAAGGCAAGTCAACAATTGAAACATAATGCATGAAAAGTTACAATTAAAAGCCTAATTGCCCAATCCTTATTAATTCATGATTTAGAACATAAAATCAAGGTGGTCTAACCTAATTAACTAAGAGCATATAAGTATCACATCTTAATCACATTAACCCTTACATCTTCTTTACATAATTAATAAGGAAAATTCTTTTAATTGAAAATGTGTTAAAGTGTAATTTAAATCAATTGAACTAATTAACATTTAGATAATTGTAACAATGGTAAAAATTTAGAGAACTTCCCTTTAATTATTGTTTGAAAGTTTGGTCAAAGCAAGAGTCATATCCAACCATCCATTTGTCTTCTCATCATACACCACTAGATCAAGAGTCCATGTTAGTAGATTCCTTCAGTCAAAACAAAAGATCTACTCTCCTCCATCAAGATTGTGACACTTGGAGTGATCACAATCATCCAATGCCAATCCTAAGATAGATCATGCTTTTAACCACTTGAAAAGAAACACTACAAGGTCTTTACCCAAGTGCCAAGACTCAAAGGAAACACAACTCCCTCTTTTGCCCCAAGGTTTTTCCCACTCTCTTGCTTGTTGTAAGAAGCAAAATCACATCATTCCCTCCCCCTCATTTGCGCCACTTCAGCCCCCTCTCTCCCCCTCATTTTCATTTTTCATTTTCTCTCTCAAGACACACACACAAAGCTCTCTCCTCTCTCCAAGTCTCATATCCACTCTCTTCTTCTTTCAACCTTCCTTGTTCTTCTTCCAACCTTCTTACTACTTGCTACCTCATCTCCATCACCACACTCACAATCCCTTCAAGGATCACCATTTTTGGTCTTTGGAGAAACAAGATCACTCATACACAAGCCCCATTTTCAAGCTTTCAAGTAAGAAGACTCTCTCTAACCTTTTCTACCTTCAAAATCCTTCAAGAAAGCTCTCTTTCGTAGTGACTCTAACCTTTCTTTTTCATGTATTTTTCAAGATCTAAAACTCCTAAGCTCTTCATAGCTAGGTGGTTGTAGGACTTGCTCCAAGGTCTCATGACCATTTCTTGCTCTATGAGTTTTTGTTGTCTTGTTGGAAATGTTGTCTTGAAATAAGATTATATGGCATGATGGTTTTTATCTATCTTGCTCTATTTTGTTTTAAAATACTGATTTGGTGACTAAAGCCTTGAATATAATGGTGAGATAAAATATAAAAATGGTGATTTGAAGTGGTATAACAACATCTCCACAAGTTTGATATGTAAAACATGAAAATTAGTTAAGCTGGAATTCCGGCAGTCTAGAATGCGTACTGTATAACTCGTTCCACAAAACTTGAAATGTAATGAAACTAATTTTCTTGGAAGTAGACTCAAAGAGCTTTGCACACATATAAAATTCGTGAAATTTGGATTTAAAATGAGGGAGATATGATTTTTCAAAGTTGGCTATTCCCAGATGGACTTCTGTTTGCGCAGACTGCACTAAAAACCTTATAACTGAAGCTACAAAAATTATTTTTGAATGGGACCAAGTTTTTTAGAAATCTAAGACATAGAGGAACATCCCCATAAAACAGTTTTGTTAGATTCCATGTGAAGAACTCCTAGTGGAGTTGACAAGCCACTGACCCGAGTTGAACTTTCAAGTCTGAACAGTCAGAATAAAATGCGTATAACTCAAGCTACAAAATGAATTTTTGAGTGGGACTTATTTTGTTTAAAAATGGACTCAAAGAAGTATATTCACACCAAAATTCGAAACAAAAGAGTAAAAGATGAAATTATGGTGAATTTTCAAAGTTACTGCCCCACTATAAAAAGTAAGATTGGTTGTGGTGAAAGTTAAAGAATAATGAGAAATAAGCTTTAAGTCACTAAAATCTTTACTCTAAGCATTGGAAAACCCTCATAACTAAACTTAAAAGTTTCAAAGAGGATAATGGATGAAATTGGCCCTACGCCTAATAAAAGAGTTTACACAAGAGACAATCTCAATTAAAAGTTTACACCAAATTTATTAAGCTAAGCTCATAAAATGTTGCTTGAGAATATGCGTATGTTTATGTGCAAGCATGATGCTATGATGATATGATGAGGATGATGAATATGATAATGATATGATGACGATATGAATATGACATGTTGATGACATGATGCTTAATGATATGTGATATTGGATTTCTCTGTTTGGCAAAATTTTGGGAAGCTTCGGTCTAGCCGTTATGCTGCCGAAATTCTACGAAAATTATGGACTTAGAAATATTGTGCATCATAAACTTTAATAAGAAGAAATTTAATTTAAGTATGTGATCCTTCAAAAGGGAAGGTGACCTAATTTAAGCTCCCCTCACCCACGACTCACATGAGGTATGGCATGACCCAGCTAGTATGAGTATAAGGGATAGGGTTTACATGAGGTATGGCTGACCCAGCTAGTGTAAGTACCGAAGAGTTATGGTGGCGACGGCCACGGTATGAGCTCATTACCACTTATGTTTAGTGGATGAAAAGATAAAGTCAAGTTAAGAAAAGAGAAGGGACTTCGGCCCAAACCCTAGAAGGGGAAGAAGTAAGAGAATTCTATAGCGTGGACATGCATGTTTTATGTAATTATACTTGTGCTTATGTATATTACGATATAAATGATTAAAGGGTACGCTAAAATTGAATCCGCTTCGGATATTCATATTTTCGAAATCCAAGAATTGGACCTGCTACGTCCCGATTTCCTACCTCCTTACACACATTTTCCGATTTCCGACTTTGTTAATTCACTGGCTTAACTTTACCGACTTTCGACCTCATCTCACCGAAATAGTCACAGCTCCGGCCTCCGACTTCATCTCCAAATCCCAAATGAAATGGCATAACTTACGATTTCCGATCTTATGCTTCAAACACAAACGGATACGATTTCTGACTTCATGGTTGATTGTTCAAACCGGAATGACACACGATTCCTGACCTACGAGTTAATGGACGCGAGATCGGATCTCTAAGTTGGTCTCCAAGTTCGACCAAAATTTATATGGGTCCCGACCTCATCTTTACTTCCAAGGTTCAAATAAAACGGACATGATTTCCGATCTCCAAACTAATGTCCAGGTCCCCAATGAAGACCATTCTCGATTTCCGCGTTCGTCTTCACCTTTCAGCATAATTTCCGACTTCCAATCTTAACTTTCATGTATAAATGACACGAACGTGATTACCGATATCCGACTTCATGTTTCAAAGAAAGTGCACCCGATTTTCGGTCTCATACTGTAGCTTCAAGTTTCAGATAGAGGTCTCAGACTACGTGGTTTTCGACCTCAGAAGTTATAGGTTAACATAATAATGCAAGTACCGACCTCCGAGTTGAATGTAACGAGTTCCGGCCTTAGAGTTGAACTCAACAGACATGAGTTCAAATCTTTGAGTTGATTTCCAGTCATACTCGAGTTCCGATATCCGAGTTTATATCCAGCATTGACATTCCCGAGTTCAAATAGGGAGTTCCGAGATTATATGATTGCGAGCTGTATGACTTCCGACATCCGACCTTGCTTCCAAGTTTCGAATAAACCAGACAAGATTCCCTCAAGTCACAAACAAGATAGGACGAGTTCCGACATCCGGCTTCAGCTCCAAGCTCAAGTAAAATGGCACGAGTTCCGATCTCAAGCATGTTAGAGACGAGTTCCGAGCTCAGATAGAGTGGAAGCGAGTCTCACTTTGGGGACGACGTAGAGAGCAATTTGGCCACAAAAGTGAGAGACATGGCCGAACTTCAACCACAAAACTCCAACCAATCAACACCACAACTCTCATGTATATAAGTCAGACTTCCCTCCTCATTCCCAGCTGATTTACGCCTCCTTCTCTTCCTCTTGCTCCAGCCTTCTTCTTCCCTTCCTCTCTCAACAAACTCCATCAAATCTCCAAGCTTGGTCATGGTTCCATCAATCCAAAACTCAAATTCAGCAAGATCACATTCCAAAGAGGTAGGATTCTATTTCGGTTCTTGAATTACTTGCAATCTGATTGCATGAAATTGTATTCTTCTTTATGTATTTGATGAATTATTAGCTATATTATGATGGATTATGATAGGATTAATATGAAATCTTGAGTTGAAATTAGAGTTAAAAGAAGAAAAATAGGAGAAATGGAGGATTGGGATGCTGTCTTAGTGAGGAATTCCATGGCAGTCCGTACGGCGGAGTGTACGGCTCTGCCTACAACCAGTTAAATCAGATGAAACAATTTTTAGATGAAAGTAGACATCCAAGGCTTTCTATACATATATCATATAAGGTCATTGAATTAGTATTGAGAGATGAATTTTTGAAGTTTGACCTAGGAATTAGAACTTTCATCCGGGTAGGGTGAATTGAGGAGGGTATATCTCACCCTATACAACTCCAAATTGAGTGAAACCAACTTTGCTAGAAAGCTTACACATAGGGGAACATCCCAATATAAGATTCCGAGTTTGTTATGGTCTTAATTGTTCTCAGTGATTCAAGGAAGTTGCCCTATGTCCAATCCAGGCCGAAATAGAGTAGTTCAGGAGGGTCAACTTTCAGGACTTATAACTCCAGGTATACTTAAGCAAATCAAGTGCAAATGAAAGGTTGTCCTGTTAGCTTTGATATGGCATCAATTTCATATGATTTGAGGTTAGTTTCGATTTTTAGTGAATTTATATCTCCAGGAGTATAATTCGGGCCAGTGACCGATTAGGCTGAGGCAAAAGTTAAATATCTTGAGTTATATAAATCAAAATGATATGGGACCAAAGAGGTTAGAAAGTAGACCTATAGAGATATGACATATCCAAAATTCAGGTTTAAATGAGCTGAATAGAAATAAAGGTGGATCATATGAAATTCGGGCAGAACTGAATAGATTGGCAAAAGTGACCCAATTGATGATTTCACAAGTATTAGTGAAACATATAAGGTTTGAGTGAGGATTGCCAGTTTTACATTGATATATATATGTTAGATTGATTATATTGCTATGACTGAATTGTTTGTGAGAACTGGCACTATTCATGGGGAGACGGAACTGATCCGTTATGCTGCCGGATTTACGGCAGAAGTCTATGAAACTAGGAATGTTTACATGCAAGGATGAACTTGAATATGATATGAGTTATTAAGGATGAATTAAAGTATGAATAGGTATATAGAAACTCTATATTCAAGAATGACATAAGTATGAGATGAGGTATGTGAAAGTAAATGACAAAGCATAGGTATAAGTGTAGTCAGCATGTCTATGCTTGATTATGCATGAGAATGAAAGAGACATGAGTATGATAACATGTAAATCCCTTCACTCGTAGGCAGTTAATTGAGATCCCTCCCTGTGAAGGCAATTAAAAGATAAAGATGTGAATCCCTTCACTTGGAGGCAGTTGCACTTTGAATCCCTCCCTGTGAAGGCAGCTACCTTCTACCTTGGAGGCACGTGGTCAGATGAGATCCCTCTATATTGAAGGCACGTGGTCAGATGAGATCCCTCAATTTTGAGGCACGTGACTAGAAAAGATCCCTTCAATTAGAGGCACATGACCAAAATGAGATCCCTCCAAGACTAGAGGCACGTGAATCCCCTTGTGGGTGAGTCGGTGTGACGACGGTCATGGGTGAAGCTGACGAGCTCGCTCCAAGGCCAGGCTACCCAAGGGCAGTAACAGCACCCTAGGGATGGCGATACGTAACGCCTAGGTGTGCCAAGTAAAAGCTAAAGAATAAAGACTAAAGACTAAAGACTAAGGCATATGCAAGCACCCCACTCATATGAGGCATGGCATCGACCCAGCTAGTGTGAGTACAGGGGACAGAACTTACACGAGGCATGGCATGACCCAGCTAGTGTAAGTGCCAAAGGAAGATCCCATATTCCTAAGAAACGTGACATGGTGATCACGCTCTGATGGGGTATGACATGGCGATCATACTCTGGAATGTGGCACGTAAAGATTTTATGATGAAAAGAGAGATGAAGAAAGAAAAGCAAATTTTATGTATATGCATAAATTCAAGTACAGATAAAGTTATGTGCAAATGCTATGTGTAGTTTAATATGTTGCAGTTATTATCCATGATATCATTCAGGAATTGATTTTTATGGGTTTTTCCCAAATGACCAGTCTATGAGTAAAACTGAACCTTTGCATCGGACATTATGTTTTCGAACTATAAAATTAAATAGTTTGTAAGGTATATTCACCTTTTTCTTAATAAACCAAAGCAAACTGAAGATAACAACGATGACATTATTTATGATACTTAGAGAATCCTACTGGGAATTTATAATTCTCACTTCTATTTCCATGTTGTCCCTAGATAGTATCAGAAGTTTCCGAAGACGGCTGAAGTTGCTGTCAGACAAGGTCCGCTCAGGTAACAGTAACAACTCCAGGGTATGGTACTATTACTTAAGCATAGTACTGTACTGAGGAGGGTGTTATAGGACCTTATGCATGCTCACTATTTTCATTAATAAAAACCGAAGTGGCTGGGACGATGACGATGGCACTACGTGTCAGGTTCGAGTCCTACTGAGAAATCTTATTTCTCACTCCAGTTATTTTTTTTTTCCATCTCGTCACCAGATACCTATGGCACACCCAGTGGAGTGGAGCATGGAACCTCCCTACCATGAGTGGGCCTATGATGCGGATGCTCATGCTATTGTGGCCACGACCACCACAGTAGTTCGCACACGTTTTTACCTGGGTCGAATTTTTGAGGGAGAGGAGCTAGATGTCACGCTAGCCCCCGTAGACATTTCTTCGGCTCACCTTGGACCGCTGCTGGGTCCTTGGGATTTTCTGCCTAAGCCGTTGCCAGACATCGAGATGGAGCCGATGTCTCCGGGCCTGCCCACAGCCGAGTTCGTGCCACCGCCAGAGATCCCCGTGATTGACGTGAGTTCCACGGCCACTCCTAGGGCCGCAGCCGCTTCGCCGCCGCTCCCTGAGTATCGTCCCGCCACATCTGAGGAGGATCCCTCTGAGGAACGTTCTTCGGTGGCTAGCTATACTCCAGGTCATCGGGTTCGTCGCATTGAGGTGATCAGTAGGCACCCTCGCATTATCCGTACTCCTCATATCCCCCAAGGCTGAGGAGTGAGGGGGACCAGGCACTCGAGGACTTGAGTCCATCCGATCAAGGGGCACGGAAGGGGCAGAGAAATTAGCATGTGTCTACATGAGCCTATTTTTATTTGTGTTCCTTATCCTATGTATTTTATTTTGTAACGAACCTTGTCATATTTGTTTATGTTCGATACTTTGGGGCCATGGCATGACCATGAGTCTCCTTTTTATGTATTATTGATTATTATGAGACTTTATATATGTATGGCTATTCTAGTAAGATGAATGTATTACATTTCTACTTATCCATTGTTCCTTTATTTTACGGTTTGTATATATGCGACATGCTTATTTATAGCTATCTTCTCGCTCCAGGCTTTACTTTCCAAAACGCTGCAAAGCGACGACGTATTTAAAAAAAAAAATTTATTTACCGTATTTTTCGCGTAATTTGACTTATAAATGAAGTTTACTTTTCTATGAGCATAAGTAACAACTAATAAAGCACCGTAATACGACTTAAGCGTAGTATGGGTTTATTAGGGTGTTACATTATGGTATCAGAGCAGTTCATCCTGTTAAAGCCTGAGGTTGGACTGACTATGCTTCCAAGCATAACTCTACGTGCACTATGTTAAGTCATGTTGTGGATCTTGTCTGTATAATTGGATGTAGGACTTAGAATGCATGACCATCGTGTGAGATTGCCTTTAGTTGCCGCCATGCTTTTGCTTGATATTGGGCCTGATCAACTCGATATTTTATTTTGGTGTGTTCAGGAACTAATGGCAACTCGCAGACGTGCTGCCAATGAACCTAGCGGCAGCACGTATATCGCTGATTTCATGAGGACTTTTCAACAAATGGCGAACGCCATGCAAGCTCAAGCTACAGCTGTCGAGCATATGATGGATCAGCTAAATCGAAGATCCGAAGAGTCTGTTGGTGGAAATGGAGCTGATGCCGAGTATCAAAAGTTCTCAGAGTTTCGTAAGGCGAACCCGCCCAGTTTCAAGGGGGCTTTCAACCCTAACAAAGTCGACGAGTGGATAAAAGAGATTGAGAAGATCTACTCTGTGCTGACTTGCTCGGAGACCCAAAAGGTAGCCTTTGCTACTTATATGCTGAAGGCGGATGCCGAATTCTGGTGGAAGGGAGCGAAGAGCTTGATGGAGAGCGACCAAAGAGAAATTACCTGGGACGTCTTCAAAACAGCTTTCTATGAGAAGTATTTCCCGATGTCTGTAAGGAATGCGAAGGAAATGGAATTCCTAAGGCTCTACCAAGGAGGTATGAGCATTGCTGAGTACACGGCAAAGTTTGAGGAGCTGTGTAAGTTCTCTACACTATATCAGCGGAACCCCGATAAGCACTGGAAGTGCATGAAATATGAAGGAGGTCTGAGGGCTGACATCCTGGCATCCGTGGCCTCGTTGGAGATTCGGAACTATGCGGCCCTTGTCAACAAGAGTCGCATAGTGGAAGAATGGAACCGTAAGTTGGCAATCCAGAGATCGGAGGCCCATAAGAGAAAGCAGGCATCACAAGGGCAACACTCGAAGCAGCCCCCACAAAAGAAGCCCTACCACGATGAAGTTTCTAAGGGCAAGCAACCGAGGCCCTTCGCCAATCCTCCAAGACCTGCCAACCAGCCCCCGAAGCCTGCAACAAATTCTGTCTGCCCTAAGTGTGGGAAGCAACACAAAGGGGTTTGCTATGCCGGACAAAATGTTTGCTTCAAATGTGGACAGCCCGGGCATTTCGCCAAGAATTGCACTAAGGACACGCCTGCCCCTAAACCGCAATGCCAAGGAAGGGTTTTCACCATGAACGCTGAGGAGACCACGGAGTCTGATGATCTCATTTGAGGTATGTGCGAAGTGAACGGTAACATCTTAACTGTACTATATGATTCTAGTGCTACGTATTCTTTTATTTCCCATGATTGCGTAAGTAGATTGGGACTGTTTGTTTCTGAAATGCCTTATATGCTGCTTGTTTCTACTCCTATTGGGAAACCAATTAGAACTTGTCTGTGTTGTTTGAAATGTCAAATTCACATTGATGGTAGAACCTATGAGTCTGATTTAATCTGCCTTCCTTTATCTGGTTTAGATCTAATCTTAGGCATGGATTGGCTCTCAGCCAACCGTGTTATGTTAGATTTTGCTACCAAGTCGATCGTATTCCCTTCTATACCTTCTAAACCTATTAGTTTAAGTTTGAAACCCGTTGTGTTATACTGTTGTAAGACTGAGAATCAAGAATATGTTCTCCTATCGGCTAGTGAGGCTGAACTAGAGCAAGCTCTTGACAAGATTCCTATGGCAAATGAGTATCCTGAAGTCTTTCCTGAGGATATCCCTGAGTTTCCCCCTGAGAGCGAAATAGAGTTTTCCATAGAATTGGTGCCGGGAACTGGGCCATTATCTATTGCACCTTACCAGATGTCCCTTTTGGAGTTGGAGGAGCTAAAAACCAAACTGGAGGTGTTGCTAGAAAAGAAGTTTGTAAGACCAAGTGCCTCACCTTGGGGAGCCCCGGTGCTGTTTGTTAAGAAGAAGGATGGAAGTATGAGACTGTGCGTAGATTATCGGCAGTTGAACAAAGTCACAGTGAAGAACAAGTACCCTTTGCCAAGGATAAATGACCTGATGGATCAACTCAGAGGAGCGGAGGTGTTTTCAAAGATAGATCTGAGGTCGGGGTACCATCAGTTTAGAGTGAAGGAGGAAGATATTCCCAAGACGGCCTTTAGGACTAGGTATGGGCATTATGAGTGTAGAGTAATGTCGTTTGGATTGACCAATGCCCCGACTGTGTTTATGGATTATATGAATAGGATCTTTAGGCCGTATCTGGATAAGTTTGTGGTGGTCTTTATAGATGGTATCCTCATCTATTCAAAGATGAAGGAGAAGCACAAAGAGCACCTTAGGATTGTGTTGGAAATCCTGAGGGATAAGAAGCTTTATGCGAAGTTGTCGAAGTGTGAGTTTTGGTTAGAAGAAGTGAAGTTCTTAGGTCACGTCGTGTTTAAGGGAGGGATATCCGTGGACACAAGCAAAGTGGAAGCTATGATGAACTGGGAGAGACCTACGATGGTGACGGAGATTCGGAGTTTTCTTGGCTTAGCCGGATACTATCGGAGATTTATAAAGGGATTTTCTCATATATCCCTACCCTTCACTAAACTCACTAGGAAGAATGCTGTTTTTGTTTGGACTGCAGAGTGTGAGAAAAGTTTCCAAGAGTTGAAGGCAAAGTTGACTGCCACGCCTGTACTAGTTTTGCCTGACCCTAAGGGAGCCTTTGAGGTTTACTGTGATGCCTCTGGAAGAGGTTTAGGTTATGTTCTGATGCAAGATCGTAATGTGGTAGCTTATGCCTCTAGGCAACTGAAACCTCATGAAGTAAATTACCTAACCCATGATCTGGAGTTAGCGGCCGTGGTGTTTGTCTTGAAGATATGGAGACACCATTTATATGGAGTTAGGTTTGAGATATTCTCGGATCACAAGAGTCTAAAGTACTTATTTGATCAGAAGGAGCTTAATATGAGGCAGAGGAGGTGGATGGAATTCTTGAAGGATTATGATTTCGATTTGAACTACCACCCTGGTAAGGCCAATGTGGTGGCGGATGCGCTGAGCCGCAAGTCATTACATGTGTCATGGATGATGGTCAAGGAAGCGGAGTTGATTGAGAGTTTTAGAGACTTGAACCTCGGAGTTGCCCTGACCCCTCATAGCATAGGGTTGAATCTGATCAAGGTAACGAGTGAGTTCAAAGGAAAAATCATACGGGCTCAGGAAGAGGATGAAGAGTTCTTGAGGATAGTAGCCTAAGTTAAAAATGGAAAGTTGAAAGGATTTACTCAAGGTGTTGGTGGCATGTGGAGGTACCAAAGGAGGATATGTGTACCTGCTAAGGATGACCTGAGGAGGATGATTGTAGAAGAAGCTCACAAAGGTCATTTCACCATGCATCCTGGCATGACGAAGATTTACCAAGACCTCAAGAGGATGTTTTGGTGGCTAGGCATGAAACGGGACGTAACAAATGTGGTGAATAAGTGCTTAGTTTGTCAAAAGGTGAAGATTGACCACCAAAAGCCCTCAGGCATGTTGCAGCCATTGGAGATCCCTGAATGGAAATGGGATGGAATCTCTATGGATTTCGTGATGGGTTTACCCCGAACACAAGCTGGATTTGATTCCATAGGGGTTGTTGTGGATAGATTGACAAAGTCTGCCCACTTCTTACCTATAAGAGCGAATTATCCTTTGGATAAGCTAGCCCAGCTATACATCCAAGAGATTGTACGATTGCACGGTGTACCTACAACTATTGTGTATGATAGAGACCAAAGGTTTACCTCTAGGTTCTGGGGAGCCTTGCAAAAGGCATTCGGGACGAGTCTTCGTTTAAGTACAGCCTACCACCCCCAGACTAAGAACCATACAAATCCTAGAAGATATGTTGAGAGCATGTGTCATGGACCAACTCGGAAGTTGGGACAGACACCTACCCCTCATCGAGTTCGCCTACAACAATAGTTTCCATGCTAGTATTGGGATGGTGCCTTATGAAGCCCTGTATGGCAGAAAGTGCAAATCTCCACTTTGTTGGTACGAATCAGGTGAGCAAAGCCTCTTAAGACCTGATTTGGTCAGACAAACCACTGAACAAATTAAGAGGATAAGGGAAAGGATTCTCGCTGCATAGAGCCGTCAGAAGAGCTATGCGGATAAGAGGAGAAAGCCAATCGAGTTCCAAGAGGGAGAACACGTGTTCTTGAAAATCACTCCTACAACAGGTATTGGTAAAGCCCTTAGAGTCAAAAAGTTGAGTCCTCGTTTTCTTGGCCTTTTTCAAATCTTGAAACGAATAGGAGCAGTTGCCTACCAAATAGCATTACCACCCCATTTGTCAAACCTTCACAATGTTTTCCATGTTTCCCAATTGAGAAAGTACAACTCTGACCCCAATCATCTTCTTGAGCCAGAAAGTGTATAGTTAAGGGAAGACCTGACCTTCGACCTACCACCTATAAGAATCATAGATAGGAAGGTCAAGCAGCTGAGGAACAAGTCTATGCCCTTGGTAAAAGTGGCATAGGGAAAAGGAAGCTTGGAGGAGCACACGTAGGAGCTCGAGGCAGAAATGCAAAGAGATTATCCCCCCTGTTTTCAGATAACGAATTTTGAGCGCAAAATTCTTTTCAAGGAGGGGAGAAATGTAACATCCCCATTTTCATCTAAACTAACTAGCTCGGTATCTCCGGCTAATTAGAGGGGTTAGCAATTAATTAAGAACTAATCGGCTAATCTCGAGAGCAAGGGCTTAGTAAATTAAATGCAAGTCAACAATTGAAACATAATGCATGAAAAGTTACAATTAAAAGCCTAATTGCCCAATCCTTATTAATTCATGATTTAGAACATAAAATCAAGGTGGTCTAACCTAATAACTAAGAGCATATAACTACCACATCTTAATCACATTAACCCTTACATCTTCTTTACATAATTAATGAGGAAAATTCTTTTTATTGAAAATGTGTTAAAGTGTAATTTAAATCAATTGAACTAATTAGCATTTAGATAATTATAACAATGGTAAAAATTTAGAGAACTTCCCTTTAATTATTGTTTGAAAGTTTGGTCAAAGCAAGAGTCATATCCAACCATCCATTTGCCTTCTCATCATACACCACTAGATCAAGAGTCCATGTTAGTAGATTCCTTGAGTCAAGACAAAAGATCTACTCTCCTCCATCAAGATTGTGACACTTGGAGTGATCACAATCATCCAATGCCAATCCTAAGATAGATCATGCTTTTAACCACTTGAAAAGAAACACTACAAGATCTTTACCCAAGTGCCAAGACTCAAAGGAAACACAACTCCCTCTTTTGCCTCAAGGTTTTTCCCACTCTCTTGCTTGTTGTAAGAAGCAAAATCACATCATTCCCTCCCCCTCATTTGCACCACTTCAGCCCCCTCTCTCCCCCTCATTTTTATTTTTCATTTCCTCTCTCAAGACATACACACAAAGCTCTCTCCTCTCTCCAAGTCTCATACCCACTCTCTTCTTCTTTCAACCTTCCTTGTTCTTCTTCCAACCTTCTTACTACTTTCTACCTCATCTCCATCACCACACTCACAATCCCTTCAAGGACCACCATTTTTGGTCTTTGGAGAAACAAGATCACTCATACACAAGCCCCATTTTCAAGCCTTCAAGTAGGAAGACTCTCTCCAACCTTCTCCACCTTCAAAATCCTTCAAGAAAGCTCTCTTTGGTAGTGACTCTAACCTTTCTTTTTCATGTATTTTTCAAGATCTAGAACTCCTAAGCTCTTCATAGCTAGGTGGTTGTAGGACTTGCTCTAAGGTCTCATGACTATTTCTTGCTCTATGAGCTTTTGTTGTCTTGTTGGAAATGTTGTCTTGAAATGAGATTATATGGCATGATGGTTTTTATGTATCTTGCTCTATTTTGTCTCAAAATACTGATTTGGTGACTAAAGCCTTGAATATAATGGTGAGATAAAACATAAAAATGGTGATTTGAAGTGGTATAACAACATCTCCACAAGTTTGATATGTAAAACATGAAAACTAGTTAAGCTGGAATTCTGGCAGTCTAGAATACGTACTGTATAACTTGTTCCACAAAACTTGAAATGTAATGAAACTAATTGCCTGTGAAATTAGACTCAAAGAGCTTTCCACACATATAAAATTCGTGAAATTTGGATTTAAAATGAGGGAGATATGATTTTTCAAAGTTGGCTGTTCCCGGATGGACTTCTGTTTGGGCAGTCTTCACTAAAAACCTTATAACTAAAGCTACAAAAATTATTTTTAAATGGGACCAAGTTTGTTAGAAAGATAAGACATAGAGGAACATCCCCATAAAACAGTTTTGTCAGATTCCATGTGAAGAACTCCCAGTGGAGTTGACAAGCCACTGACCCGAGTTGAACTTTCAAGTCTGAACAGTTAGAATAAAATGTGCATAACTCAAGTTGCAAAATGAATTTTTGAGTGGGACTTATTTTGTTTAAAAGTAGACTCAGAGACGTGTATTGACACCAAAATTCGAAACAAAAGAGTAAAAGATGAAATTATGGTGAATTTTCAAAGTTACTGCCCCACTGTAAAAAGTAAGACTAGTTGTGGTGAAAGTTAAAGAATAATGAGAAATAAGCTTTAAGTCACTAAAATCTTTACTCTAAGCATTGGAAAACCCTCATAACTCAACTTAAAAGTTTCAAAGAGGATAATGGATGAAATTGGCCCTACACCTAATAAAAGAGTTTACACAAGAGATAATCTCAATTAAAACTTGCACCAAATTTATTGAGCCAAGCTCATAAAATGTTGCTTGAGAATCTGCCTAAGTTTATGTGCAAGCATGATGCTATGATGATATGATGATGATGATGATGATTATCATAATGATATGATGATGATATGAATATGATATGTTGATGACATGATGCTTAATGATATGTGATATTGGATTTCTCTATTTGGCAAAATTTTGGGAAGCTTCGGTCTAGCCGTTATGCTACCGAAATTCTGCGAAAATTATGGACTTAGAAATATTTTGCATCATAAGCTTTAATAAGAAGATATTTAATTGAAGTATGTGATTCTTCAAAAGGGAAGGTGACCTAATTTAAGCTCCCCTCACCCACGACTCACATTAGGCATGGCATGACTCAGCTAGTGTGAGTATAGGGAATAGGGTTTACATGAGGCATGGCATGACCCAGCTAGTGTAAGTACCGAAGAGTTATGGTGGCGACGACCACGGTATGAGCTCATTACCACATTTGTTTAGTGGGTGAAAAGATAAAATTAAGTTAAGAAAAGAGAAGGGACTTCGGCCCAAACCCTAGAAGGGGAAGAAGTAAGAGAATTTTATAGCGTGGACATGCATGTTTTATGTAATTATACTTGTGCTTATGTATATTACGATATAAATGATTAAAGGGTACGCTAAAATTGAATCCGCTTCAGATATTCATATTTTCGAAATCCAAGAATTGGACCTTATGCATGCTCACTATTTTCATTAATAAAAATCGAAGTGGCTGGGACGATGACGATGGCACTATCGTGTCAGGTTCGAGTCCTACTGAGAAATCTTATTTCTCACTCCAGTTATTTTTTTTTTTGTCTAGTCACCAGATACCTATGGCACACCCAGTGGAGTGGAGCATGGAACCTCCCCACCATGAGTGGGCCTATGATGCGGATGCTCATGCTATTGTGGCCACGACCACCACAGTAGTTTGCACACATTTTTACCTGGGTCAAATTTTTGAGGGAGAGGAGCCAAATGTCACGCTAGCCCCCGTAGACATTTCTTCGGCTCACCTTGGACCGCCGCTGGGTCCTTGGGATTTTCCGCCTAAGCCGTTGCCAGACATCGAGATGGAGCCGATGTCTCCGGGCCTGCCGACAGCTGAGTTCGTGCCACCGCCAGAGATCCCCGTGATTGACGTGAGTTCGACGGCCACTCCTAGGGCCACAGCCGCTCCCTAAGTATCGTCCCACCACATCTGAGGAGGATCCCTCTGAGGAACGTTCTTCGGTGGCCAGCTATACTCCAGGTCGTCGCGTTCGTCGCGTTGAGGTGATTAGTAGGCACCCTCGCATTATCCGTACTCCTTACATCCCCTGAGGCCGAGGAGCGAGGGGGACCAAGCACTCGAGGACTTGAGTCCATCTGATCGAGGGGCATGGAAAGGGCAGAGAAATCAGTAGGTGTCTACATGAACCTATTTTTATTTGTGTTCCTTATGTTATGTATTTCATTTTGTAACGAACCTTGTCATATTTGTTTATGTTCGATACTTTGGGGCCATGGCATGACCATGAGTCTCCTTTTTATGTATTGTTGATTATTATGAGACTTTATATATATGTATGGTTATTCTAGTAAGATGAATGTATTACATTTCTACTTATCCATTGTTCCTTTATTTTACGGTTTGTATGTATGCGACACGCTCATTTATAGCTATCTTCCGCTCCAGGCTTTTCTTTTCAAAACGCTGCAAAGCGACGATGTATTTCAAAAAAAAAATTTTATTTACCGTATTTTCCACCTAATTTGACTTATAAATGAAGTTTAATTTTCTACGAGCATAAGTAACAACTAATAAAACGTCATAATACGACTTAAGCATAGTATGGGTTTATTAAGGTGTTACACCCCTCAAACTCTCTTCTTTCTCTCTAAAACACCTCCTCCTTCATTCTTTAAACTACTCCTTCAAATCTTTCCATCAAATTACACTCTTTCCACTCACCTAATCTCAATTTCTTTTTTTGATCTCAGCTCATGTCCTCATCCAAAAATCAACAATTTGGTCTTGGAGCTTGCAAGAGGTGACACCAAGGCTCTCCAAAGCTTTCTTCTTCCATTTTCCCTTCTAAAAGGTAATCTTTAAACTCCTTTCCTCTTCCTTTCCTATGAATTATGGATTATTTCTCCAATAGTGAGTTCTTGGAGAACACTAGGTTAGAAGAATTGGGAAATTTGTTATCTCAAAGTATGTAGGTTAACCCTTGGTCTTAATGACTAATTTTGTGTTAAATTATCATAATTGTGGTAATAGATTCTGCTGGAAGTCTGGTGCCTAGCTTTGTGTCCCGTGGGTTTACAGATTCTACTATTGGGATTAAGCTGTGCGTAGATAGTTTATCCCTAATTTATTTTCCAGTGTATTTATTTGGTGTATATGTAAATAAATTGATATATCCTGGAAATATGATTTAGATCTCGGTAGTCTATTTATTCCTAAATTACGACATGGGATAATGACTGGTTTTTTGCTAAATTTGAAAAGTTTTCTTATTTTGAAAAGATTTGGTATGCTTAATGGTACATGGTTTTGCATGGAATTTTTCCGCATCTAAATTGTGAATGACTATGTAAGAGATGAGATGAAAAGTTTTCGGATAAAGCTTTTGACTTTTGTTAATTTTTGAAGTATTAAATGTTAAAGCTTTATTTTCTTTGAGGATACGATTTTATGTTTTATATAAGATATATTGGCATGTTTTATGAGAATCATTGTTAAATGTTGTGTATATGGAAAGGAAAGACTTGGGAAAGTCTAGACCAAGATCTGTAGGCTAATGGCAATAGACATTAGCCCTGGGTGCACCTAGGATGGGATATTACACAACCACTCAAGGGAGTGGTGCATGACGATATTACACAGCCACACACATAAAGTAGCTTGTGACGGATCTTACATGGCCACAGAAAAAGTGGTGCATGACGGATTACAGGGTCACATGAAGGAAGAGCCACCTAAATATGATTCCTAACGGACTTGTTTTTATTTTATATATCAAATATGTTTTTTGGAACAAAGGATTTCTTTTACTTAACTTTATATGTTATCGTTATTCTAAATTATTATACATTGTCTCATGTGGGTTAGGAACACTTTATCCCTCATTGAGTTTCATAAACTCACCCCATTGTTTCTTGTCTTTTTTTAGTTTCAGGTGATTAATTGGCATCTGGCCATTTTGTTCCTCTGAGGAGAATTTCGAATTCCTTGGGTCTGCCTTCTCTACGAGGACATTTTGTAAATTGGTTAAGTTTGAGAAATTCTTAGATTTTTGTAGCTCCATGGTATTACAAACAGGGTTCGGCCTTGTCCTAACTTTATTGTTGTTGTTGTTGTATTTTATTTATGTATATCAAAATTGTTTGATTTTCTAAAGGATTGAAATTAGGTGTTTGAATTAAAGTTATTTAAAAGGATTGGCTTTCTAAAGAATTAAAGCTACGTATTTGGATGAATAATTGTAATTATATATTTCACTGTTATATTGTGTGCTATGGGGTGCATGCAGAGAATACCTGGATCCCCAATAGTTTGTGTGTTTGTGTTTTTTGTAAAGGAAGAGGATCCATATTCAGGAATAGTACTGAATACAAAGGAGACTTTGCCCAAATTTTTAACAAAATTTGCTTGGTGTAGGCTTGGTAGGGGACTTGTCCCCTATGCGCCGGTCATAGCCCGAGTTGGGTCATGATAAAGATGGTATTAGAGCTTTAGGTTTCTCTATGTACTATGGAGCAAGTGTCCTTTGGTTAGGTGACAACTGTGCAAATGGAAGCGCGCCCATTTTCACAGATTGTAGCACAACAAGAGGCCCTTAGGAATGTCATCTTTGTCTTTAGTTTGTTAAATAGTGTCTATTCCTATTCCGATCATACTTTTTGTCTTCCTTTCTGCTTCAAATTTTCATCTTGCTAGGTGAACATATTCTTTCTCGCGCATGTAGAAGATGTGAAATGTGGGATTTCCAACATACGATCTGGGTACACTCTCTTAAGGCAAGAGATATTGGGTTGAGGTTAGTATGGACCTCATGGTAAGAGGGATTTGGTAAGTTGGAAAGCCGTTTGCCAAAAGAAGCGAGCCAAGTATCCAGTACCCAGTGTGGGGATGATGTTGATGAAAACAGGGAATAAGAGAGTCTAACAAGTTGTTGCATGCCAGGTCAGTTTGATGCAGTAAGATTAGATGAAGTAGGCGAACGAGGAGTAAATCCCCTCCGATTATAATGGTTAATACCCCGGGTAATAAGACGGATTAAGTGTTGGAAGGATATCTTATCCTTGAATCACAAGAATTCAATTCAACAGAATGTGTCATTCGGAGAAAGCTTGGATCCCCAATGGTTTGTGTATTTGTGTTTTTTGTACAGGGAGAGGATCCGTATTTAGGAATAGTCCTGAATACAAAGGAGACTCTGCCCAAATTTTAAAGAAAATTTGCTTGGTGTAGGCTTACTAGGGGACTTGTCCCCTATGCGCTGGTCACGGCCCAGATTGGGCCGTGACAAAGATGGTATTAAAGCTTTAGGTTTCCCTATGTACTATGGAGCAAATGACCTTTGGTAGGATCATAACTATGCAAATGGAAGCGTGCCCATTTTCACAGATTGTGGTACTATGAGAGGCCCTTAGGAATATCATCTTTGTCTTTAGTCTATTAAATAGTGTCTATTCCTATTCCAAGCATACTTTTTGTCTTCCTTTCGACTTCAAATGTTCATCCTGTTAGGTGAACATATTCTTTCTCGCGTGTGTGGAAGCTATGAAATATAGGATTTGCAACATGCGATCTGGGTACGCTCTCTTAAGGCAGGAGAGATTGGATTGAGGTTAGTATGGACCTCATAGTAAGAGGGATTTGGTAAATTGGAAGGCCATTTGGCCAAAGGAAGCAAGTCAGGTATCTAGTACCCAGTGTGGGGATGACATTGATGAAGACAGGGAATAAGAGGGTCTAATAAGCTGTTGCGTTCCAGGTATGCAGTAAGATTGGATAAGGTAGGCAAACGAGGAGTAAGCCCCCTCCGATTATAATGGTTAATACCTCGGGTAATAAGATAGATTAAGTCTTGGAAGGATATCTTATCCTTGAATCACAAGAATTCGATTCAACAGAATGTGGCAGCAGAAGAAGATTGATGGACTGACAACAACCAATGTTATGCTAGCAGGGCTCAATGTTGTGGTTCTGGCGATTGTATGGTGGATGCTATGAGAAGGGTGATAGGTTAAAGGGAGTAGTTAAGAGATACGGCGAGAGCAAAACATGAGTACCTTGATGAAAGAGAGAAGGTTAATAGACCGTGGGTAATAGACAAGATGTGAAGCAAGGGTAAAGCATGAGATTTTGGACCAACCTAAGATCTGAGGGTGATGAAGTGGAGTCTTATCAGTCGCATCAAAGAGAACAATGTTGAGGAATAGCCAAAAGGTCTAATGTTTAAATGAGGAATCTTTGTTTCAAGTAACAAGAGGTATCTTGAACCCACTTGGGCCTGATAAAAGAAGAGAAAGAAGGATCAGGATGGATATAGACATTATAGTGCGGTTGACTAGGCGAGTCAAAAGGGACTAGTGTAAGGAGCTCTACGGATCCAACTATTGAAGGCGAGTGTAATGCTCAGGCCACTCAATTTTCATGTCATGCCCTGTGTGGCATTAATAAAAGTGTAAGGATAAGCAAAGTAATTCTAGGATCTTTTAATCTTTTGCATATGACTTCATCACCAGGAGAGGAGGAATTAAGAGACATAAGACTATGGTGAAATATCAAGGTGTAGGAGATACCTTCTGGTGTAGAATTACTTAACTAAAGATCTTATTAGCGGTGTTAGAAATGAAGAGTATGGAAAAGAAATAGGGAATTGGCTTGCTTCAATAGCAATAGAGTTGGGAAAGATTCTCCAATCTTGGATCAAAGAGGTCTTGGGCACCAGGGAGTTCCCAAGGGCATGACAAGAAGCTAAGATGGAAGTTGAAGGTCAATCCTTAATGGTATACCAAAGGTTTGAAATCTCTCGGCAGAGTTTTGAGAGATACCTCAGATGGGGGAGAAATAATAGGTTGTTAGCGGAATAGAAATGTTCTAGGGTATTAGATGATGACTTCTCCATTGATTAGTGGCGTAGGAAAGAAAGGGAAGGAATTTACTTTAACTGCATGGCTTAGCATAATTAAATTTGGAATAAATCATTCAATGCTAAAGCATGGGTGAATGAGTAGGAGACAAATTCTAAGTGTACTAGGATATAAGTAATAAAGATCGTGAGAAAGAAGGGTAACAAGTTAACTCAAACAGGTAAGTGTTAGGAACTAACCATAGAATTGAAATTCATAAGGGGTTTCAACAAGGAGTGAAGCACAATGGCATGGTTCTTCTGATCAGAAGCAATGCACCGAGTGGCTATGATGAGGAGTTAGAGAATTCAGATGTTCTGACATGCATAGGACAATGAGAAAATATAATTAAACCCTGATGCATAATCCAAAGGTTAGAAGTTTGATCGGAAAAATCTTACTTAGAATAACAAAGAAGGCAAGGTATGTAGAAAATGGTACAGGTGTTATTAGTGATGAGCTTTACGATTTCAAGGAAGGCAATGAAGGTTGGGATAACTTCTAGCTATTTAAGAATTCGAGGATGAATTCTTTTGAAGGGGGAAGAATGTAACACCCCAACTTGAGTTGCAGTTACCTGTCAATACCAGGACCTGAAAAATTCTAAATCTGAACCCTATGCCTCCTTGGAAGGCTGTAGGATTGAAACATTTTCTTAAGATCAAAAATCCCGGTAATGGTTCCCTAAATGTTGTTAAGTTAAATGATGATTTTCAACGAATTTTAGGGAATGGATAACCCCTTCATTTTTAATGCAAGAGTTAATTAAAATGCAAATTTTTGAAAAATTTTACTAAAACCCTTGGATTCTGATTTATAACGATTTTGAATTTTTAGATATTTTTATTGAATCCAAATGGGGGGTATTCCCTTACTTAAATTTATGTTTTAAAGTTAAGGCAATAACTTAAAATTAAGAAATGTAAATAAGTATATGCAATATCTTGGACCTGGAAAAGGACTACAGAAGGAGGGAATCAAGTTTTTGAAGTCAGTAATCGATTACATAAGATATGTAATCAATTTCAGTCCTCTCTATATGCCCACGAGTTCAAATTTGTCAGGCAATAATCAATTACCAAAGAATGGTAATGGATTACCAGAATTGGTAATCGATTACTAGTTCTAAGTCTATGGTAATTGATTAACAATGTTAGTAATCGATTACCACAGGTCAATATATAAACCGAGATGTATCCCTCCCCCTCATTTCCGCATTTTCTTTCTCTCTCTACCCCTCAAACTCTCTTCTTTCTTTCTAAAACACCTCCCCCTTCATTCTTTAACCTACTCCTTCAAATCTTTCCATCAAATTACACCCTTTCCACTCACTTAATCTCAATTTCTTTCTTTGATCTCAGCTCATATCTTCATCCAAAAATCAACAATTTGGTCTTGGAGCTTGGAGGAGGTGACACCAAGGCTCCCCTAAGCTTTCTTCTTCCATTTTCCCTTCTAAAAGGTAATCTTTAAACTCCTTTCCTCTTCCTTTCCTATGAATTATGGATTATTTCTCCAATAGTGAGTTCTTGGAGAATACTAGGATAGAAGAATTGGGAAATTTGTTATCTCAGAGTATGTAGGTTAACCCTTGGTCTTAATGATTGATTTTATGTTAAATTATCATAATTGTGGTAATAGATTCTGCTGGAAGTCTGGTTCTTGGCTCCGTGTCTCGTGGGTTTACAGATTCTACTATTGGGATTAAGTCTGTGAGTAGATAGTTTATCCCTAATTTATTTTCTAGTGTATTTATTTGGTGTATATGTAAATAAATTGATATATCCTAGAAAAATGATTTAGATCTCGGTAATCTGTTTATTCCTAAATTACCACATGGGATAATGATTGGTTTTCTACTGAATTTGAAAATTTTTCTTGTTTTGAAAAGATTTGGTATGCTTAATGGTACATGGTTTTGCATGGAATTTTTCAACATCTAAATTGTGAATGACTATGTAAGAGATGAAATGAAAGGTTTCTAGATAAAGCTTTTGACTTTTGTTAATTTTGAAGTATTAAGTGTTAAAGCTTTGTTTTCTTTGAGGATATGATTTTATATTTTATATAAGATATATTGTCATGTTTTATGAGAATCATTATTAAATATTATGTATAATGGAAAGGAAAGACTTGGAAAAGTCTAGACCAAAATCTGTAGGCTAATGGCAGTAGGCGTTAGCCCTGGGTGCACCTAGGATAAGATATTACATAGCTAGTCAAGGAAGAGGTGCGTGACAGATATTACACAGCTACACACATAGTGTGGCTCATGACGGATATTACACAGCCATAGGAAAAAGTGGTGCATGACGGATTACACGGTCATACGAAGGAAGGGCCACCTAGATTCCTGACGGACTATCTTAGAATAGATGGTTTTCCTTGTTTCTATTTTATATATGAAATATGTTTTTTGGAAACAAGGATTTCTTTTACTTGACTTCATATGTTATTGTTATTCTAAATTGTTATACATTGTCTCATGTGAGTTAGGCACACTCTATCTCTCACTGAGTTTCATAAACTCATCCCGCTGTTTCTTGTCTTTTTTAGTTTCAGGTGATTAATTGGCATTTGGCCATTTTATTCCTCTGAGTAGAATTCCAAATTCCTTGGGTGAGCCTTCTCTACGAGGGCACTTTGTAAATTGTTTAAGTTTGAGAAATTTTTAGATTTTTGTAGCTCCATGGTACTATAGGCAGGGTCCGGCCTTGTCCTGATTGTATTGTTATTGTTGTTGTATTTTATTTATGTATATCAAAATTGTTAGATTTCCTAAAGGATTGAAATTAGGTGTTTGAATTAAAGTTGTTTAAAAGGATTGGCTTTCTAAAGGATTAAATCTATGTATTTGGATGAATAATTGTAATTATATATTTCACTATTATACTGTGTGCTATGGGGTGCATTCAGAGAATGCCTGGATCCCCAATGGTTTGTGTGTTTGTGTTTTTTGTGCAGGGAGAGGATCCGTATTCAGGAATAATACTGAATACAAAGGAGACTCTGCCCAAATTTTAGAGAAAATTTGCTTGGTTTAGGCGCTGGTCACAGCCCGGGTTGGGTCGTGCCATATGCATTAATAGGTATGTGACTTGTGTATCATTTTTGCCGGAATTTTGCCAGTATAACGGGTCAAGTCCGCTTCCCCATGAATAGTGCCATTCAACCAAAAATCAATCACAACAATATAATCACTACAATAGGTCAATCTTTCAACATTGATACAAATTCGACACAACATTCAAACTTGAGTTAAGCTCATGCATGTACTAGGGTATGAAATTCTTTAGATTGAGAATCTTTCTAACTACATTTCATTTTGCTCGATTTTTTAAATTGTGCCATAATTTTTGCTTAACTCATTTAAATAAGAAATTTGAGTATTTTAAAGTATTATGTGTCTAGTTTTTAACCTCTTTGGTCCCATAAGATTTTGATAAGTATAACTCATGTAATTAAAGTTTTATCTAGGTCTATTCTATAGCTAAGTAGATTTACACATTAAAAAGTAAAAATTCACCAAAAATAGGAATCAAAGTGAATTTATACGAAACCTATATCATTTTAAAGCTAATTGAACAAATTTCAATTCCAAGAAGTTTCATTTCATTTGAATGATAGAGCTCAAATTATGATCTTGCAAATTTGGTGGAATTTGCCTGCCTTGTCTTTGTCCTGTCAGGACATGGGGTAGCTTAGATGAATTACTGGGAGTAACAGGGAGCGAATTTGATTTTGAAATTTTTATGGCATGTTGCCTTTGTTTTAGCTTTCTAAAAAATTTGGTTGACTCAAATTGAGTTGTATGGGGCAAGTTATGCCCTACACAACCCACTTAAGTTAGGTCTAGAGGCAAGAATGTAAGGTAAACTTCAAAAAATCATATCTCACTTAATACTAATCCAATGGCCTTCTAATTTATATAGTTGGAAAGCTCTAAATATCTATTTTCATTCAAAATCGGCTTCATCAAATTCTGATGGCTATGTGTGAAGCCATACACTTTGCAAGTACAAACACTATAGGGTTTCTTTCGTTCAACCCATTCTACTTGATCTGTCTTGTAGTTTTTCTTTAATAATTCAACTCAAACCCAATATATGCATATTAATCCAGCCGTAGAACATCCTATAAACTCAGTATAGTCTTCAACATATGAGTAGAAAATAATTTACAGATAGCTAACAGTTTCAACAAATCAAACAAAGAGATGGAATCCTACCTCTAGTTTGATACAAAACTAGCTAGATTTTGATGATTTAGGGTGTAAGATATTGTTGTAGGTTGGAGATGGAAGAAGGAGATGGAATGGGTGAAGAAATGGAGGAGAGTGCTTTGTTGAAAAGGGGCCGAATTTTTATGGGAGTAGAAAGGAAAATATGAAGTTGTTATAACCCTAGGTTGTTGGGATAGCCGCTGCTCATTGGTGGTTACTTGAGTGGCTGAAAATTCAGCCAAGTTTCCTTTATGTGTGGTTGCCAACTTTCCTCCTAGCAATCAGATACAAAATAGATATCAAACATAATATTACATAGAATAAGATGAGGTGTAAACAAGAGTAATGATTATAAAAGAACATATATGTAACAGCGCATTCAAATCACAATTAACTAACACATCTATATAAATGCATTTATGCATGAAAAATGCAATGCACTTTGTTTCATTAATCCTTTAACTTATACATCATTGGCTTTTCCATACTTGGTTCCTTGGGAGATTTAGGCCATATAATTCTTGGGTAATAGTATATTTCTCAAGATTAAGCTCTCTCTTACACAGGATCACCAGGTTTAGTTTCCTCGACTGTCCAATCGATCTATTCCCCTTAACTTTATTCTGGGGCTGACCCAAGTAATATGGAATCATTTATAACTCTTATGAATTTCATAATCAAGACTAAATTAGCTTGAATGTTATATGCATTAATAAGTATATGACTTATCAGAGCAATTGAGCATGACTCGATTAGCAGATAGCCAGTCCATGCCCAGAATTATGTCAAGGCCAGACAGAGGAAGATAAATCAAATTAGCTGCAAAGGTTCTACCCTCAATTTGAAGAGGTACATTGATGCAAATTTGACTAGTTTTAACAGGTTCATTGGTAGGAGTAGAAATTAGTAGATCATAAGGCAATTCAGAAATTGGTAATCGCAAAATAGCCACATAGTCATGAGAAATAAATGAGTGGGAGGCACCCAAATCATAAAATACAGTTAGAGTTTCACTGTCCACTTCACAGGTACCTTGGATTAGTCCCTCGAATTTGTCAGCTTCTTCTGCATTCATCGTAAAAACCCGTCCTTGACATTGTGATCGACATGGCTGTGGTGGATTCCTGGTTGGACACTAATAAATTTTGTGGCCTGGCTTGCCAAACCCATAGCAAACATTCTGGCCTGCCAAACACGGTCGATCACTGTGATTCTTACCGCACTTCATGCAAGTTGGATTCGGAAGAAGCCTTTGGGGTTGCTTGCCTTTATTGCCTGTCGACGGAAATCTCCTCTACTGTTGTAAGTTGGGCTTGAATCTTGGGCCTTGCGGTGCCAATCCCTTCTTGAAACCACCACCAAATGCCTTGGCTGCTGCTAGTTTAAAATTGCAATATTCTACAAGTCGGCATTTATTTACCAACGTGGGGAAATCTCTAATATCCATTGGCCCTATTACGGTAAGAATATCTTCCTGTAATCCTCCTTCGAATTTAACGCACTTCCAAGCTTCATCTGGGTTCCTCTAATAAATTGGAGAAAATTTGCATAGCTCTTCAAATCTAGCAATATATTCAGATATTGTCTGGTTTCCTTAATGAAGCTGCATAAATTCGAGTTCCTTGGCATTTCGTGTAACACCTTACCGGACAAGTACTATGCTTAAGTCATAATAAATTTTCTGATAGGTGATTACGTGTAGTGAGCTGATTAATTTCTATTTTCTGTATCATTATTAATTACTCACATAAAGGTGACTATTCGCGTAATAATATTTTCTGCTTGACGGCTGAATGAATACTAGTTAATTAGTATACTATAAATAATATAACATAAATAAAATTGCAATAAAGACGAAACTACTGCAACATACATCTTAAATATATACATAGACGTCTGCTTTCAAAGTTTGTCAAAATGATACAGGGTAAAAAAAAATATGAGGCCGCTAACACAAAATAAAACGGCCGGTCCCTAAGAACAATACCCTAGATGGTCCCCATGAGACATTTCATATACTCCTCCTAATCTATACCCATCTGTCCATGGCCCAGACTACCAAAAGAGGGCCGTTCTGTACATCTACTACTGTTACGGCATGCCCACTATCTAAACGGAGTCTGAAGAAAGAAACCCATTCGCCATGGGTGTGTCTGCAGGAGGGTGCCCCACGCTAGGAGCAGAGGACGAGGAAGAGGAACTAGCCGCCTCAAACGGATCCTCCTCTGACATCGAGGCGGAAAGTATCTGCTGCGGTGGTGAAGCAGGAGGAGCCATATGAGCTAGGGCTGCTGCCGCTGCTGGTGCTACTGCTCATGCTGGTGCTGGTGCAAGTGGAAATGGATGGGCCATGTGAAAGGGAATGGCAATATATGGGACAGCGGGGTCAAAAGTGGGTGCATAAGCGGTACAGCAAAGTCTCTCTGGAAAAAGAAATAAAGACGGAACTAACACCTACAAGATATATATACAGAATCCAAGAACGAGTCGATGTGGATGTGGAGCTCAGGGAACTCAATGAACAGGACTCTTGTTGCTGCGTTCTCCATAGTCTAAGAATGACGCGGAAATATACAGTAGGGTGAGAAATAAAATTTCTCAGTAGGAATTCCTAATTTCTACACATCTATCATCGCTGTCATTCCCAGTTGTTTCGGTTTTTCAATAGTTTCCAATGGTATAACACAATAATGATATTTAACTTAAATACTTCTTTGAAAAACATACACCAAAACAAGCTCAATTTTAATTAACAGATACACTAATGCAATTAAATAGTAGTTGTAAAGGAGCAATAGCATATTACGAATAATAACCAGGTATCTAGGACAGTCAATTAATAAGCATTACACTGTACATATGAATGTGCAATTAGAAATGCATCTTATTTTTTAAGGCTTCTATTAGAACTTATTTCCATCCTTGGTCCCTAGGAGTCATTGGCCATATACTCCTGGGTAATAGTCCGCTTTTCAAAACCGAGCTCGTTTCTATTCAAGATTGCCGGGTTTACTTTCCCCAACCGTCCCACTAATCTATTCCCCTTAATTTGTTACAGGGCTGGCCCAAGTAAAATGGAATCCCTTACAATATCATGAATTGAATGCACATGTAGTTTGATTCTTCAAGTATCATATATTCATGCTATTTTAAATCATATGAATTGCTTACCGAAATTTCGGCAGAATAATGGATCGAGTCCGCTTCCCCATGAATAGTGCCAGACAACCAGTACAATTGTACAAACTTGCAATTCAACATAGACCAGCAATTATGTATATATATTCATAGATTCATTCCTTAGTCTCAACTCAAGCATCAATATGGCTTTCAATTTATTCTTCCTTGTCCTGCCCGGTTATTGTATACTCCACCCTTATTTCAATTTAACTCATTTAAATCTAATTTTTGGATATGTTGTAGCCTTATGTGTCTAATTTCTAATCCTTTTATTCCCATCTCATTTGGATTTGTATAACTCAAGATATAAATGTTTTACATCAGCATGCCCTGTTCTTAGCCAAACTTAGGTTCTTATAAAAGAAAATTCACTAAAAATAGAAAACTTAGTGGAATCATACGAATTTTATATCAAATTAAATCTGACACAACAAAATTTCAAATTAATTAAGTTTCATGTTATTTGCCTAAGTAGATTTTGAGTTATGAGTCCCGAAACATTACCCTAATGGACTGCCTGTTCTAGGCCAGTTTAAACCTAAGCCAACTTCATTGATGTGTTGGGAACAAATGACAATGAATCTAATTTTGAAATTTTTATGGAATGTTCTCTTATATGTTAGCTTTCAAAAAACTTTAGTTTCACTCAATTTGGAGTTGTGTATGGTGAGTTACACCCTTCTCAACTCATACTGCCTGGGTAAGAATCTAGATTTCTAGGTTAAACTTCAAAAATTCATAATTAATTCTATACTAATCCAATGGCCTTATATTTTATATGTATGGAAATTTCTAGATGTCTAGTTTCATATAAAAATGGTTTCATCAAATTTAAATGGCAGTAGGCAGAGCCGTACACTCCGCCGTACGGACCGCCGAGGGAAACCCTAACATGCCTCTAGGTTTGCCTCCCCTTTTCAAGCTATTTGCTATCAATTTCGGTTTTAATCACAACATACATGCAAAATTAATCATAAACCATCATCATCACTCTACATAACATCAAATTCTCATACTATCCATGATCACCATTCAGCTCCAAACCAGAGAAAGTGAGAAGAGAAGTAGAATTTCCTACCTTGTCTAGTTGAGTTTGTGTTGATTTTGTGTCTTTAGTGCAAGTAATTTGTGATGAGACTTGAAGAAGAGATGGAAATGGACTGGAGGTGAGAGTGAGGAGAAGAAAATGAAAGGAGCTTCAGCAAGAGGAAGTGGCCGAAATTCACAAAAGGAAAAGGAAAGAAAAGGTAGAGATATTTGAAAGCTAGATGCATGTGATTGGTGGACTTCACCATGCTATCAATTTTGGCTTGGCTTCCACCATCAAGGGCTGCCCAAGGCGCCACTTGGGTGGGTTATTTGGCTAAATCTTAGCCATTGATCCTAGGGCACTCATGGCATAATTTCTACTGATCCGGTTCCGACAGTTTAAAACTCCGAAATCTTACCAATTGCTCTTAAATGGGTAAATCGGTTTGAAATTTTTCTGTGAAGTTTTCTACGCTCCTAATATAATTTCATTTGGCCTAATCTTCTCAAATCACCCTTAATTAGCTTTAAGTAAGTGTTTAATCAAATTTTGATTAAACCCTCTTATTCGATAAAAATCGAATAACTCAGTTATTAACGATAGAATTTTTTTTTTCGGACGTTACATTTCGAACCGAAGCAAGAAGGTAATTTCGGTAAAATACATCTCTAAACACCATCCAGGTGACCACTGTCTGAGATTCTTCGAATAATCTTCGTACGCCGTTCCACCAAAACTTGGCGTCTACCTCGAGCATATAGGTGGCAAAAGTCACCTTCTGATGATTCGAACAATCCAGAATAGAGAAAATCTTCTCTATGGCTTTAATCCATTCGTCAGCTTTGTCAAGGTCATATGCCCCTCGAAAGCTAGGCGGGTTTGCCTTCCTGAACTCTGCAAATTTGAGATAGTCTAGGTCAGCTCCTGGGCCATGTGGGTTTCCTCCACAGCTTGCCTCAGGTCGCCTGCCTAATTGATCCATCATCTGGTGAGCTGCTGTGGCCTATTCCCGCATTGCATGAGCCATTTCTTGTACCGTGTTCATAAGGACAGTGGGATCCCTTTGAGCAGGTTCTGTACATGGTCTATCTCGCCTTTCGGAAGCCATTAAGTTCTGAGCACACAAAACAAAAGTTATTGAGTTGATCAAGCTCAACACTTAGTCTAATGTGCTAGTAAATAACAGGTCACACGGTCAGGCACTTCTTACACATGCACATCTATGTCTTAACCATACAGGTAAGATCTAGTGCATATCATCAACTAAAAATATAGAATATGCGCGAAACATAGTCAGTCCAATTCTCAGGCCTTAGCTAGGACGAACTACTTTGATATCAAAATGTAACACCCTACCAATTGAATGTTATGCTTAAGTCATAGCATGAAATTAAGTAGATTGTGTTACTATGTTAATACTCTGCTTACGTTTCGTTTATCATATCACTTTTTTTTTATAACAGAAGAAACGGAGCGCTGTATATAATGAACGGGACAGAGTTTAATATATCACAACAGAAAAGATAAGAACAAATAACATATATACCGTCAACTGTATATGTGCATATATATATATATATATCAGAAGCCACTGCTTTAGTTTATGTACAAGTTTCAAAACAGGAGACATAAGTGGGGCCGGTGTACCAAAAAGACATAAAGCCCGTGTCAGTCAAAACGATCCTATGGGGTCCTCAGAGGACATTTCAAACCTACTGCTAAGTCTATGACTAAAAGCTGCATACTGTCAAACGAGGGCCATGCTGTACAATATCATCTGCGGCTGACCTACTCAGTCAAATAGTCGTTGGCCATGCCAGGCCCGGTCGGAGAGTAGTCTACATTGGGTCCTGAGGAGGAGGATGATGAGCTGGTGGCCTCCGAAGGGTCACTCTTCGAGCTAAGCGAAATGTCGGGTACCACTTGCGGGGGTGACTTTGGCGCAGGGTCAGCAGGAGCTACAGGTGCTGCAGGTGCGGGAGGTACTAGAGGAGGGTGTGCCACGTGCAAAGGAACCACAAAGTAAGGGGCAGCAGGGTCGAAAGCAGGATGGAATAAAGGAACAGCAAAATTCCTATCACTAAAAAGGTAAAGACGAAAATAGCAGGAGCCGGCTATATACAGTGAGCCTACTGCAGGATCGTGGTGGAGCTGTAGGTCTGGAATCTCAATAAAGAGAGAGGTCGTCGAGTCCATCGTCAACGTCTGAGAATGATGCGGAAATGCAAAATGAGGTGAGAATTTGAAGAAATTCTCAGTAGGGCTCACGTACAGTGTTTAACTGACGTCATATTCATTCTCAGTTGCCTCGGTTTTTATTTAATTATAAAAACATGAGATCGAGCTTAACTATCCATATTTAATAAGGTTGAGAAAATATCTATTTCGAGGCAAGGTTCAGTTTTACTTAAGATAATGTAAGAAACAGAACAAATTACTAATAATAATACACCGAATAATGAGCAGAATAAATAAATATATAGCAGTAAGTAAATATAACAGACAACTGTAAACAACTTGTAATGACTGTTCAATGTAATCATGCATTTAATGTAATTATGCAAAACTTATTTTTGAACTTTTCTTCATAAACTTTTCCATTACTTGGTCCCCTGGGAGTTCTTGGCCATTTTAGACTCCTGGGTAATAGTCTGCTTTTCAGGATCGAGCTTGTTCCTACAGGAATGCCAAGTCCCCAACCTCCCCACCAATCTATTCCCCTTAACTTTAATCCGGGGCTGGACCAAGTATCATGGAACTTTCATCATAACATAATCCTTATAACTTTTCTTGCAAATGCACATGTAACTGAATGTATATTAAAACTCATGCATAGACTTTACTGAAATTTTGGCGGCATAACAGAACGAATCCGCTTTTCCATGAATAGTGCCAGTACTCAGTATACCAACTTATCAAAGAAATCATAGCATTCCATTCATAATTCAACATTAAACTCATAGGAACATTAGTCACATTAAGACAGGGTTACTGCCTCAACACAATTATTCAACCCGATTTTTGTAACTTAAGTCAAAATTTCTATTTAACTCATGTGGACCTGAATTTTGTATATGTTAAAGTGTTATGTGTCTATTTTCTAACCTCTTTAGTCCTATCTAATTTTGATAAATATAGCTCAAGTTATTTAGGTTTTATCCCGGCCTGCCCTGTAGCTGGCCAGAATTACACTCTTAAAAATAAAAATCTACTAAAAACCGAAAACGAATTCAAATCATACAAAATTGGTCTCATATTAAATCTAACAGGAGAATATTTCATTTGCAAAAGGTTCCATTCCTTTTGTCTTAGTAGGGCTCGAGTTATAAGCCCCGAAACTTGACCTTCCTGAACTGCCCTGTTTTGGCTTAGTTTGGACATAGGGCAAATTTCTTGGATCACTAGGAGCAAACAGGACCTTATCTGACTCTAAAATTTTTATGGAATATTCTCCTATGTGTAATTTTCTAAAAAAGTTTGTTTCATTCAATTCCAAGTAGCATAGGGCGAGTTTTACCCTGAAAAACCTAGTCTGTCCAGAATCAAACTCAAAAACCTAGGTTAAACTTCAAAAATTCATATCTCTCTCAATACTAATCCAATGGCCTTATATGATATATGTATGGAAATCCTTGAATGTCTAGTTTCATATTAAAATAGTTTCATCAAATTTAAATGGCGGTAGGCAGAGCCATACACTCCGCCGTACGGACTGCCAAGGGTTTTTGGTTCTCTAGCTCCTCAGCTCTTCCTATTTTCATCCTTTCTTGCTTCCTAATCGATTTTAACATCACAAATAGCCAAAAAACTAGCTAAATATCATCATAATTATTCAATCATCACATCAAGAATTGAGAAAATAAACCACCACCAGCCACCCACAATCAGAAAATCAAGACAAGAATTAAACCTCTACCTCTTGTTATGTGTGATTCGGCTTGATTTTGGAGTTTGGATTATCAAAACCTTGTTGAGCTTGAAAGTTTGATGGAGTTGGGTGAGTGGAGAAGAGAAGAAGAGAGCTGAAGTAAGGGAGAAAGTGGCACAGAATTTGGGCTAAAGGAGAGGAGAAGAATATATCAACAAAGCTTTGAGGTGGTAGGTAAAATCTTGCAATTTGATTAGCCTAGAATACAAGGCTGAATTTCAGCCAACTTGCCTTGTTTTTGTGGCCAAAGTGGCGCCATTTTTATGGCTTAAGTTCTCAGCCACTTAAGGTAGGGTTAATGAGTTGAAAATCCTGTTGGTTCGGTTCCGACAGTTTAAAATACCATAATCTTACCAATTTTCTTTACATCGGTAAATCAGTTTCAAGAAAATTTTTATGAAAACTTCTATACTTCTAACCTAATTCCCTCTTATCTAAACTCAATTAATTGCTAATTAATTTATCCTAAATGAATATTTAGTTGATTTTTAATTAATTGCAATTATTCAATAAAAATCAAACAATTAGGCGAAAAATGATAAGAAAATTCCTGGGGATGTTACACCATATACCATGTAGATTCTTATTTCAAAGCCTTTTTTAGTATTCGTGACAACCTTTAGATATAACCTATGACTCAAGCATGGCGTCTATGTCTGTAGGGTGTTATAAGATCCTTCTACTTTCGACGCACATGGCCAAACTAGATCCCTCCAATTTAGAGGCATATGGATCCCCTTGTTAGCTAAGGCTAATTTAGATTAGTACTATATGACAATAGTCATGGAATGAGCTCATGTCCTTTAACAGTCTATCCAAGGGAACATAAGGAGAAAAAAATGTTAAGTACATGCTAATGATGAAAATTAAGTAAGTTGAAGTAAAGTCAAGTGCATGAAGTTAGATGAATGTGCATGCATCTTTACTCTCTCATATACATGGTCTTCAATATTTATACCATGCTTTCGTACAAATAAATATTCCTATCTTATGGCCCTAGGTCTCTTTATGTTATGTTCATATGATTAAGATTAAAAGGAACCCACTTCGGGAACTTACGTTTTCATACCCTTAAAATTGAACCTATGCATGTTCACCATTTTCATAACTAAACCTAAGATAGCTGGCGTGTTCACCATTTTCATACCCACTTCTCTCTCCCATGTTTCCATGTTGTCTTCAGAGGATGCATAGTGCAACGTGGTGGTCTTTGTCGAGTTTCCAGTCCTGCATTTGCACTTCGACCTGATGCTGAATGCATCTGTGATGAATGCTCAAGCAACTATGAAGGTCTACATGTTCCATGGCTGTCAGTTCTGTGCACCTATCATGAGCCCGTTCTTCCGCCCGCTTGAGCTGTATGATGATATCCCCTTGGATGACATACAACCAGCTTTTCATCCCTTGATGTACTCCACTGATGGAGAGTCCAACTCCAACACCTGCCTAACCCCGACTTATTATGTGGAGTCTAGTCCTTCAGAGCCATCATACCCTTTGGTGATTCGCTTGACTTCAGATTCCTCTTCTTCTACTATGAGCCAAGCACCACCCTCAGTTTGTGGACGAGGCTTCACTCATACCCGAGCTATAACACCCTAATTGTCCCATGCTATGCTTAAGTCATATTATGGAATTATTAGTTGTTACTTTTGTTTGTAGAACTAACATGACCTTTTGAAATTACTTTATAAATGAAAATAAAGGTAAATTTTTTTTTGAATGATAAGAACATGAGCAAATCATTTTGAAAACTAAGAGCTATGAATGCATCGTGAACATTTAATGTCGAATGTCTCTATCTCAATAAGCGGTGCAAAATAAAATAAATAAGGGTGACAAGAATAAAAATTATCTTAGGTAAATAAAACATTCATTCCACCGTCATCATAGTTAATATAATAATAGTAATGCCAAAAGTCATACATAAAGATGATGATGGGTCCGATATCTACTGTCAGCCTTACAAAACAACCTAACTAAATACATTGGAAAGAAAAGTACATCAGAAATCCTAAACGCCCATATATGCTAAATGGAAATGATAACCCCATAACTACAAACCAAACAGAGCTATCATCATGCTCAGCTCCGCATGTGCTATCCAAATCAACCGTCGGATGGAAGGAAACCATTCCTGAATCCACTGAAAGCAACATCACGACATCCTCTTTCTCAAACATGCCCATATCCATGAGGCACAACACAGGTACGAATGAACCCGCGGCCACGAACCGAGGGTGATGCGTGATGAGGAGCTACCGAAGAAGAAGGCGAATCAGAAGTTAGGTGAATCACTAATGGGTAAGAAGGCTCAGAAGGGTCAGACTCCACATGGTAGCTCAGGTAGGAGGGCTCCGATGAATCGGAATCCAAGGAAATAGTTGGGATCAGGCGAGTATCTGAGTCAAACTATCCATTAGTGGGGTACCTCAGTGGCTGAAAGTAAGGACGGATGTCATCCAGGGTGAGCTCACCGTATGGCTAGTGTGGGCGGAAAAACGGCCTCACAACCAATACCTAAAGCAAACGGTCATGGAAGATGTAGACCCTTATAGCTATACTCGTAGACATCATAGAAGCATTAGTCACTGGGTCAAAGCACCAATGCCATACCAAGAACTCAATGAAAATCACCACTATGCCCGACGCCGGCATCCTCTAAAGATGAGACGGAAACTTAGGAGTGAGAAATACAAGATTTCTCAATAGGATCGCGACTAGACAAACACTATGTCATCGTCATCTTCCCAGCCACTTCTGGTTCAATTATAAAAGAAGTGGACATGCATAGGTTCAATTTTTAATGATTTTAAAAACATAAATCCCGAAACGGGTTGCTTTTAAACTTAACATCATAATCATATCATCATAAGTAAACATACCTATGACAGGATGGAATAAGCATTCATTATGCATATGGACAACATAGATACAAGCATTGTCATACAATCTCATAGACTTAACCATGGTTTTACTTTAACTTTAATTTCATTCTTAGTACATGCTTAACAATCTTTACTTTTCCTTTGAAATAGACTGCTTTTGGACATGAGCTTATTCCGTGACCATCGTCATGCAGTACTAACCAAATCAGACTAAGTTGATAATGGTTACCTCTAAGTTTAAGGGTCCTCCATGTCACCCTTGCCTCCCTTGTAGAGGTTCTTTGAGTCTTTGTGAATCACTATTTCTCACTTCCCTTATTAAAGTGATTGAAGCGTCATATCTCATTCTTTCTTTTCTTATCATTATACCTTACATGCATAGTACTTCTTGATAAGACACGTGTTAACATGCAATGATATGACTAAATCCATAATTTCTTACAGAAATCTGATAGCACGGTTGGACCGAAGCTTCCCCAAAATGCTGATCATGAAACGTTCAACCAACAGTCCATTATATCTGTCTCATATCATCACACCAATCATTCAATCATGAAACAATGCTCAATCAACTTGTCATACATCATGCCGAATGGCAACATACATTCATACCCTAAAAGGGGTTTATAGTTGTGTTACTCTTTGTTGAAAGTCTTATCAGCCATCATGTGATTTTCCATGGTTATCCATGAGAGAATCACATAGTTAAAATAAATATTTATGTAGTCTTTTAGTTACTTAGTCTTTATAGGAAATTACTTTTTACTTGAGTACATGTCTTATGGAACACTTGTTCGAGTTAACTAAGTTAGCTAATTATTTCCTTTCGTTGAGATAGTGCACCTAGTGATTCCTAGATTCATGGTATGCTCAGAGGCCCTAATCATAGTTTTGTTCCCAAGGATTTCAACATCCCTCTAGTCCTTGATCATGACAACATATAACCACACTCATGAACCCAATAACACCATGTTCACCAATCACCAAGGGATAGTTTTTAACTTATCCAAGTTGCAAAGTTTCAAACTTTTATAATTAACATAACAAGATTTTACCTTCGCTATTATAAAAGTTATCATTCTTTATAAAGTAATTATAATGTTTCATTCTTTAAGAAAGTATGTGCCTCTAAAATCATGCTCTTGTCTTAAACATTTAATCTTTATGAAATAATGATACAAGATATTAGCTTTAGAACTAAAAAAGTCTTGTTCTATAAGAAAGTTGACACTTTTAATTATTCTAAGGCCATCAAGGTCTCAACTTTATGCGTTAAAGTTATATCATGATTTAAAAGAATCCTTCCTAGAAGGAAGTTTAACACTTTATGCATAATTTTGACTCAAGATACAAACTTTATAAATTAAAAGTTGTAAGTTAACAATTTTATGACTAAAAGTGACATTCTTGAAGAAAGCTTAGAACTTTACTCAACATTTTTATCTCAAGGTTCAACCTTTACAAGATTAAAGTTCAAATCTACAACTTTATGACCTAAGGTTACCTTCTTGATTAAAGTTTAAAACTTTATGAAAGGTCTTACTTTCAAGATTCTATTTTTAATACATGAAGTGACAAGTTCTCATTTTTATGACTTAAAAAGGCTTCATGTTCCAAAAAGCTTAAGCTTTTACATATATTCTTGTCTTCAAGAAGGACAAAATAAAACTTTAGGGAGACACAAAACTTGCGCCACTTTTAAGATTGCAAGAAATGAACTTTTTGAAATTTTTATGCATCAAGAATGTTTTTAGTCTTGTCAAATTAAGAGAAAATTATAAAGATGACAACTTTTCCAATCATAAGCATCATCATAAGAAAATAAATAACTTTTGTCCCAAACACCACCAAGACCATCATTCTTTTTCCAACAACTCACAAGAAACATCAAGATCTCATGCATCAAGAAAGGAAAATAGAAATTTTGAAGCATTTAAAGAAAGAAACTTTCAAGGATCAAGAACAACTCATGAACAACATATTTTACCAAAAAAAGAAACTTTTGCTCATGAAAAGCATGAGAGTTTTTCTCAAGCTTTCACTTGAAGATCTTAGTCATAAGAGGAAGCAAGGTTCAAGCTTGCTTGATTAAATAAAAGAGACAAGTAGAGATCACTACCTAAGGCCAAAAAGTGGCATTTTTGCAAGAGAAGAAGATGAAGACTCCTCCTTGGTGGATGATGGTGGCAGATTTGAATGAAGAAGGAAGAAGCTCTTGAGTTCTCTTGAAAATGAGGCTTGTGGTGTATAAATCTTGTCTCCAAAGACTAAAAGATGTGGTCTTGTGAGAGTTTTGATTTTGGTTGTGGTAGAGAAAGGAAGAAGAAGATGAAGAAGAATGAAGAAGGTGTTGAGAGAATAAAAGACTTAAAAAGAGAGTGAAAAGTCACAAAATGAAAAATGGATGTGCATGTAGCGGGTGGCCGTAGCTTCCTAAGAGTGGGGGAGAGATATTTTTGCTTCACTTTGTGTTAATTAAGGATTACGGGGACAAATTGGATGATAGAGGAACAAATCATGTACTTATTCTTACATAAAGCACTTTTAATGCTTTATGCTTTAGTAACATCACACTTTACTTTATTGTCTAGTTGACTAAATTTGAATTTAATCATATGATTAAGTGTTCTTGCAACTTAATTAATATGATTAAGCAAGGATTAGTGATTAACTCATGTTATCATGATTAACAAAAATTAATCTTGCGATTAAGCTTAATTATCCTTAATTAAACTCGATTAAGCTGATTAAGGGTGATTAGTACTTCATTAAGCTATTAAGAGTTTGACTCACTTAATTAAAGATTATCTAATCTCGATTAAGCATTAACTTTTCTCTTCCAAATTGCCATATCAATTCATTAATTAAGCCTTAATATCTAATTTCTCATTAAGTGCCTAATTTGTAACACCCTAATAGTTCCATTCTATGCTTAAGTCATATTGTGGACTAGTTGTTACTTTTGCTTGTGGAATTAACATTACCTTTTAGAAATTACTTTTTAACGAAAATAGGGGTAATTTTTTTTAAACAATAACGAGTAAACTATTTTTGAAATCGAGAGCCATGAGTGCATCGTGAACGTGTAATACAAACGTCGCTATCTCATAAATACATCGCATTTAACAAAAATAGAAGCAATGAGAATAACCACAATCTTAGATAAAGATAACATTCATTCTATAGCCATCCCATAGTTAATATAATAGTCGTAATAGCATAAGTCATACACAAAGATAATAATGGGTCCGATACCTACTGTCGGCCCTACAAAATACCCTAACGAAATACATGATAGAAGGAAATACATAAGAAATCCCAATTTGTCCATACATGCTGAATGAAAATAATAACCCTCGCTACAACCAAAAAGGGGTTATCCTCATGCTCAGCTCCGCATGCAAATCAACACCTCACTCATCTGGCAAAAGGTAGCCGTTCCCGAATCCTCGAGGAGACACATCACCACGTTCTCCTCCTCGAGCGCGGCCATGCCCACAAGGCATGGCACGAGTACAGATGAACCCGCGACCACGAACTGAGGGTGGAGTGTGGCGAGGGGCTACTGAAGAAGAAGATGAATCGGACGACAGGCGAATCACAGACGGGAAAGAAGGCTCAGACGGGTCTGTCTCCACGTGGTAGCTCGGATAGGACGGTTCCGAAGGATCGGAATCCAACAAAACTGTTAGTGTCAGGCAGGTGTCAAAATCGGAATCTCCGTCAGTAGGGTACCTCGGAGAATTGGAAAGGCGGGCGAACGTCATCCATAGTGATGCCCTCGAATGGCTCATGAGGGCCAAAAAACAGACTCATCACGGGTGCACGGAACTGGTGGCTATGGAACATGTAGACCCGCATCGCTGCCTGAGCAGTCATCATGGATGCATTTAGCACCGGTCAAAGTGCAAATGCATCACTGGGAACTCAATGAAAATCACCACCGTGCCCGACGCCGGTATCCTCTGAAGACGACACAGAAACGTAGGAGTGAGAAATATTAAATTTCTCAGCAGGATCGCGACTAAACAAACATAGTGTCATCATCATCGTCCCAGCCACTTCGGGTTTAATATAAAAATAGTGGACAGATATCGGTTCAATTTTTATAGTTTTAGAAAACGTAAATCCCGAAACGGGTTACTTTTAACTTTATCATCATATCCATAGTGTCATACATAAGCATACATGCTAATATACATAATAAACATTCATAATGCAGATAAGGAATATAATAACATGCATGACTATGCAACTCATCAACTTGACCATGGTCCTACTTTGACTTTCATTTTTAGCACGTGCTTAACATTCTTTTACTTTTCCTTTGAAATAGACTGCTTTTGGACATGAGCTCATTCCGTGACCATCATCACGTAGTACTAAACCAAATCAGACTAAGTCGATATTGGTTATCCCTAAGTTAGAGGATCCTCCATGTCACCCTTGTCTCCCTCATAGAGGTTCCTTGTGGATCACCGTCTTTCACTTCCCGAAAATGATTGAGGGGTCATATCCCATGGTTTCTTTTCTTATCATTATACTTTATATGCATAGTACTTCTTTGATTAGACACATGCAATGATATGACTAAGTCCATAATTTTGACGGAAATCCGGCAGCATAACGGCTACACCTGAGCTTCCCCAAAATGCCAATCATAAACTTTCAACTAATAGTTTATCATATCTATATCATATCATCACACTTATCATTCAATCATGAGACAAGCTCAATCAAACTCATCATTCGTCATGCTGAATGGCATCACACATTCATACCCTAAAGGGGTTTATAGTTATGTTATTCTTTGTGAAGAATATCATGAATCATCATATGATTTCTCGTGGTTACCCATGAGAGAATCACATAGTTAAGATATGTATATGTGGTCTTTTAGTTACTTAGCTCTCATATGAAATTATTCTTTACTTTAGTTCATGTCTTATGGAACACTTATTCAAATTAATTAAGTTAGGTGGTTGTTTCCTTTCCTTGAGACCGTGTACTTAATGATTCCTAGATTCATGGCATGCTCAGAGGCCCTAATCATACTTCTGTTCCCAAAGAGTTCGAGATCCCTCTAATCCTTGGGTAATGACAATGCATAACCATACTCATGAACCCAACAACACCATGTTCACTAATCACCAAAGGTGATTTTTAACTTATTCAACTTACAAAGTTTCAGGCTTTCATTATTAACATATCAAGGTTTTACCTTAAATATTATTAAAGTTATCATTCTTTATAAAGTAGTTATAAAGATTTCTTCTTTATGAATGCAAGTGCCTCTAAAATTAAGCTCCTATCTTAAAAATTAGATCTTTACGTAATAATGATACAAGTTACTAACTTTTTAACTAAAAAGTCTTATTCTTTATGAAAGTTGACTCATTTAATTATTCTAAGACCATCAAGGTCTCAACTTTATGACTTAAAGTTGTCTCTACATTAAAAAGGTTCCTACTTTATCAAATAGTGATATGAAACATTAACTTTAAGGTTGAAAAGTCTTGATCTTTATAAAAATTAACACCTTTTAGCATTGTTTTGGTTCAAGATCGAAACTTTATGAATTAAATGTTACAAAACAACACTTTTATGACTTAAAGGTCTCATTCTTGATTAAAGTTTGAAACTTTATGAAAAGTCTTATCTTTAAGGTTTGATTTCTAAGACATAAAGTGACAAGATATCATTTTATAACTCAAAAAGGCTTGTTATTCTAAAAAGTTTAGACTTTTACATGTATTCTTGTCTTCAAAACAAAACAAAAGAAGACTTTATGATGGCAGTAAAACTTGCGCCACTTTTTGTGTATCAAGAAGCAAACTTTTTGAAGCTTTAAGCATTAAGAATGTTTGTAGTCATGTCAAATGAATAGAAAATGATAAAGAAGACAACTTTCCACTCAATACAACCAAGAACATCAAGATCTCATACATCAAAAATTAAAAATGGGAACTTTAAAGCATTTAGAGTGAGAAACTTTCAAGGGTCAAGAACACTTGGGAATAAAAGCATGGACATACTTTACTAAGAATGAAAACACCAAGAACACTTTAAAAAGAACATGAACATAGTTTACCAAGAATGGAAACATCAAGAACTTTAAGAAGAAGATGAACATGTTTTGCCAAAAATGGAAACATCAAGAACACTTTAAGAAGAACATAAACATATTTCACCAAAAATAGAAGATCAAGAACACTTTAAGAAGAACATGAACATATTTTGCCAAAAATGGAAACTTTCTCTTTTGAAGAGCATGAAGGATCTTCTCAAGTTTTCACTTAGAGATCTTGGTCATGAAAGAACCAAGCTCCAAGCTTCCTTGAGCAAACAAAATGAAAAAGATGAAGATCACTACCTCTTCTTGAAGATGGCACAAAACAAGAGAAGAGAAAGAAGAAGATGATGGCTCCTCTTGATGATGATGGTAGCATTTTTGCAAAGAAGGAGAAGCTCTTGAGATCTTGTGAAAATAGAGATTGTAGTGTTTTGATCTTATCTCCAAAGACTCAAAGATGAGGTCCTTGAAGAGCTAAGTGAGTGGTTTTGGGTGGTGGTGGTGGAGAAAGGAAAAAAAAGATGAAGAAGAAGATGAGAGAGTTTAGAGAGAAGTTGGAGGATTTGGCTTTGAAGAGAGAGAATAAGATGAGTAAAAATGAAAATGTGAGTGTGTGTGTGTGTGTGTGTGTGTGTGTGTGTGTGTGAGCGTGGCATCCAACATAAAGGGAAAGAGGGAGATATTTTTGTGTTATTTTGTGTTAATTAAGGTTTAGGGGGACAAATTGGATGATGGGGGAACAAAGCATGTACTAACTCTTACATAAAGCACTCTTGTCTTATGCTTTATGCTATTATAACATTACTTTTTACTTTATTGTCTAGTTAACTAAATTTGAATTTAATCATGTGATTTAGTGGTCATACAACTTAATTAAGATGATTAAGTAAGGATTAGTGATTAACACACAAGAACATGATTAACAAAAATTAATCTTGCGATTAAGTTTAATCAACCTTAATTAAATTCAATTAAGCTAATTAAGGGTGATTAGTGCTTAATTAAGCTATTAAGGGTCTGACTTGCTTAATTAGAGATTTTCTAATCTCTATTAAGCATTATTTTGACTTTTCTCATCCAAGTTAACTCATAAATTCTTCGTTAACCCCTTAATTAAGCCTTAATCTCATAATTTTTCATTTAGTGCCTAATTACTTGGGTTACTAAGGTAATTTAGCACAACATGAAATTGAGGATGTTACATAATTACTCAGGGTTACTAAGATAATTTAGCACTATAGGAAATTGAGAATGTTGTACGAGCCATGCCCCATGGGCATGGGCAAGCGAAGCACCTGAAGGCTTCAAGAATGGATTCGTTCCCTTCTGAGGATGATTTAGGATAACACATGCCAAGCTTGGATGCAATGATAGCCCCTTTTACTTGTAGTTCTAGGGTTATCATTTCGATGGCATGTACGGGTGGCAGAGATTTATTATGTATTTCTTTTTCTTATGCTTGCATCTTGTTATGGCTATTTTGTAGAATTGATAGTAGATATCAGTGCCATGGCAAATTATGTAGGATATGTTATAATTACCCTACCTATATCTAACTATGATGGCTGCGGAATGACTATTTTGATCAAATGAGTTGATTGTCCTTTATATTACTTTTATTTATTTAAGTAATGATGCTTAATTTTATATGCTCATGATCTGCTCATGGCTCATGTATTTTTCCAAATGGGTTTATTTATTGTTCAAGAAAAAAATATTTACCCGTATTTTCAATATAAAGTAATTTCAAATAGCAAGTTAGTTTCCGCGAGCAAAAATAACAATTAGTAACTTCCATAATACGACTTAAGCGTAACATGGGGTTATAAAGGTATTATAGTATGCGTATTTAATTTCAGAGATTTTTCCTCCTACTTATAGATAAGAGTGGATTAGAGTTAATAATTTAGAATTCCATGATATGGGGAATATACCTCGGGACTCTTAACAGCTCGACGCACGTTAAGGAGTCCCAGATATGTGGGGACATGGGTTGAGTGCATTAATCAAGGCAAGCGGAGCCCAACATTTCTAGCCACACTATAAGCATCTTTTTCTACCTCACGGGTTCTAAGTTAGGCCTTGGTCCTTTGTCATATGTGATCCAACTTGGGCCATGTAGGCCCAAGTGTAACGTGATTCAATAAATGGGCTAGGTTATGGGCTCTAAGATTCTAGTCTAGAACAGAACATTTCTCAAGCCTAACGTAACCTAAGAGTTTTAGAAAAATTTTAACCCTTTATAACAAAACAGCTCAAAATAATATCTTTCATTTTATTTATTTAAGATATTAAAGGATAATAATAAAGTCAAAAGAAAATTAATCTTTATTGATATTAACTTTTTGTATTATCAATTTAAAAATTTTATACTTACATATAATAATATATGATTGTATTATTTAATTAATTTATTGTTTAGTGTAATTATGAGTAGATATTTTTTAATGCAAAAGTAAAAAATAAGATATACTTACTAATAAAACATTATATTTAGTTTTTACATTCAACTAGAAAAATTTTATACAAAACAAAATTTACAAGTGCCATATTTTAGAAATACTTAATAAAAATTTTAGCCCCTTATTGTCTTTTAACAAAATTCAGGGTTATTATACAACCAACAATACCACATAACTAGAATATTTTAATCAAATTTTTTGATATAATATATGATAGTAGTTGAATTAAATATAGTGGTATAATCTACTTATTTGAAAGTTATCAATAATGCCACATCATTCTAACACATAATTTCTAACAAAAAATTTGGTTATTTAGGATTTTTCATGTACAAAACATAATTCATGGATTTCACATCCTCCAATGCCCTTTGTGAGGATGGACGATAATAGAACCCCTATTATAAAACTCGACTCAATGATAAACTCGGCCAAAGCACCGAGTGGTCATTGGTTAAACTAGTTGAACTAGATTTAATTAAATAAATATATTAAAATTTAAATAAATATGATAAAATGATAAAAGTAATTAATAATTTTACACACTTTAAAAGTTTGTATATATTTTATTATGTACTGATTGGAACATTTAAATAATAAAAAGCATACATATAAAATAAAAAAATTAATTTTTTTAAATCTCACTAACTCACTCAAGAATCAAGACCTAAACAAAAATAATTCAGCTACTAACTTGAAGGCATAAGGCTCATTCCAATAAGTCAAGTGAGGAGATAAGGCCCACTAGCCCATTTTTACCTTTTTTTCTCAAAAGAATAATAATAGCAAAAGAAAAAAACTCAATTTGCGTAACATTTCTTTTCACACTGCCCTCTTTCTTATGCCACCAGACCATTTCTCAGCTCATCAACTCATATTTCTCTCAACTTCACTCCCAATTTGAAGTTCAAAGTGGAAGACTTTTTTTGTGTGCATCAAAAGTGTAATCTATCAACCCCTTCCCCTATCCCTTCCTTTCTTAACTCAATTTACATTCTTCACACAACAAACCCATAAATACCCTCTCACCCAAAACCATCATTTCTCATAGAATTTCCACTAGAAAACCACATTAGCTACCTTTTAGTATCTTCTTTTTCTACTCTTTCCATAGCTTTTTTTTTTTTTAGGTTGCTAGATTTTGCAAATCAGTGGCTCATCAATTCACTGGTTTTTTCAAAAAATCTACCAAGTCAAATAGTTCACACCAATTCATCTATGAGTTTGATTCTTTGTATTGCCCGGACCGGCTGATCCAATTCGAGTTTTATAACTATGGGTAGAACTCTTTGCAAAACTTTTTTTTTTTGGTCTGAACCTTTTGTAATTTTTTTTTTTTTTGGTATTTAATAACCTTTGACAACTTTTACGGGAAGGATAAGATGGCACTCCATATGTGTTGGACCATCTAATGTCCCACTATCAAGATTATTGGATTTTATTTGAATGTTTCAGGTCTAAAATTATAATAAAATAATAATTTTTAAAGTTAAAATGATAATTTTTAGAGTTACAAAACTAACCTTCACTCAATTTTTAACTTTCCCTTCATCGCTTCACTTTTTTTTTACCTTCATCCCATCTTACCACCACTAACTTCCACCGTCGACTGCCCTTGCATCGCCTCCTTGTCTGCGGCAACCTCCTCATAGTGCTTCCATCCCTTACGAACCCACACAACTTGCTAAAGCAACTCAACTTCTACAGTAGAAGGACATCATTCCTCTTGGCAGCTTTGGCGCCATGTTACTAAAAGTGGCAGTTACAAAAGTAGGCATGCTATCAACGAAGTTTTGGCCATCAGAAATGACAGTTTTGGTCTTGTCGTTGCTGAAGTCTATAGATCATCACATTCCAAGTGCCCAAAAACCAACCCAATAGCTATATGGGTTCTGCTATCTTGGAAGGACATCATTACCACCGTTCCTCTTCTTTTCTCTCTTTGGACCAAATGCTAACAAGAGAAAAACAAAATCCTATCTAACTAGAAGATTATCTAGCACCATCATTTCATATATATGGCAAAATCTTTCTTTTAAAAAAAATATTCTTCATTTTTATTATTAATCATGGTTTCAAAATAGTGAAGCTGATAAAATATTTTCAAGGGAGATAGTGGCTAGTGGTTTATCAGGATAGGTGGTGGAAGCTTGTAGAGGGTGGGTTAAGGGAGAAAAGAGTAAGGATTTGAAGAAAAAAGATAAAAAGTTGAAATTGAAAAATTGGAACTTTGAAACTTTGAAAGTTAAAAAGGGTTAAATTGGTAAACTTTAAAGTGAAGATGGTGGACCATCCCATTGTCCAAAACATATTTCAGACCATGTTAACACTCACGACAACTTTTAACAGGAAACAACATAGTTATAAAATTCAAACCGAACCAACTAGTCCAACTTGTGAATTGATCAAGTGACTGGTTCAAGCTACACAATGAAATAGTCTTGCTCAAGAATCGGTGTGACCTAGACTGACTTGGCTGATTCGGGGAAAAACTAATGACCTAGCTTAGTTTAGTAAAACTGGCCAGGTGATGCATTTTGATTTTTTCCTTTCTTTTTTTGGAAATATTTTTAACTTTTCAGAAGCAAAGTTGATAACATTTTCAAGTCATGATGATGGAAGTAACTGGGTTTTCTTATTTTATGGCATAAGTCTTTGATCCATGCAAGTTTTCTATTTGCCTGGACTAAGCCCATCTTACCATTATTAGCGGGTACCACTCTCACCCCTATAAATACCATAGCAAAAGGAGGGGGCTAGGCAGTGTTCTCTGAACCTAGATACTAAACACCCCACTCTCGCTATCACTAGTGAAGACCGCAGCAGTCTTAAGTTCCACTTACTTCCATTTTTGATATAGGACTATCAATAGTAGGATATTTTATAGCATAAGTCTTGGTTTCCACTTATTTTCATTTTTTATGTGAGACAAAAAATAATAGAAAGCAACTCATTTTTACTATAACTTACTTTCACTTACTCTAACATGGGTTAATTTTGGGTCTTTAGTGATATCTAAACAAAATCAAAATAAAATTTTATTTTATATGTATATTTTTTATAATTTAAATATACTAATTAGTATATAATGATTGGGTGCATGCTTTTATATATATATAAGCATTCAAATTTTTATAATGTATTAAATTATTAATTATTTATATTATTTTATTATATTTATTTAAATTTTAATATATTTTATATATTTATTTAACCGATTTAACCAACGACCCATTAATTAAACCAATGGCCCAATAATTTAGTGTTTTGGGCGAGTCCATTATTTACCAAATTAACATTGGTTTTTGATAATCTAACAAGCACAGATCCTCCGAATTTGGATCTCCTCCATCTCGGTGTCGTTCCCCTCTGCACTGCACATCATCTACCAAGGCCATTCCTCTGCGAAACGATAACTAGCATTTCGCAGAGGACTGCAATACCAAGTTGTAATTTCAGTCATGCAAACTAAAAAATTCCACTTACACATGGTCGATTCAGTCAAAATCTTGTTATTATAATATTTTTTTTTTCTCAGCTTCGAAGTTCAGATCCTTCAATTCTCCTTTGTTAACCTTTTAGATCACATTTTCATGACTCACTCCATGTACCCCTGCTTAACAGCTGAAGCTTAAAACACCCATCCAATGATTCCGTTGCATCACTGCACTCCCTGTTCTGTTACGTTCCACCATTCGCCATTCTCCAAACCATAAAAGCCAGTACAATGAACAATTACCCGTTCGGATCCCAAGGCCCCAAGTCCTTTCACGCGTACCCAAGAAGTGACTTCGACTTAGAATCAGGAACCGGCACAAAACGACCCAGGAAACCCAAGAACTCCTCGTATTTTCACCCCTTCAGAATGATCAAATCGTTTTTGAACCGTTTCCACCACTACTTCAAGCTCCACCCTCTGATGGTTATTTTCGCAGCCTTGTCTTTTGGTGTCACAGTCCTAATGTTCCTCTCCTTTTACGGAACCCAACACAGGACGCAGAATGGTTATTATGGTAAATTTGATACCGGTTCGGAGGATTACCCTTTCCCCAGCCTCAAGAACCTTGTGATGGTTGCTGGGCACTCTATTTATACTAGCAGCAGCTGTGGGAAGATTGACAAGGAGGATTCTTGGTTTTTGGAATCATATCAGAAGAATCCTGGTCAAGCTGCCACTTTTGTGACGCATATTCAGGAGGGGATTGAAATTGCAGCAAGAGATGACTCTGCTTTGCTTCTGTTCAGTGGCGGAGAGACTAGGAAAGATGCTGGCCCTCGTAGCGAGGCGCAGAGTTACTGGGCTGTCGCGGATGCTAAAGGATGGCTTGGTGAGTATTCTTCATTTTGTTGAGTTTTTGGTAACTGTTTTTGGCTATGGCAACATGTTATCTGATCATTGAAAATTGAAATTCGGTGCCTGCTCGATTTCATTGTTGGAAATTATAGGCTTGGAAGCATCACCAAAGGAACTAGGAATGGGATGAAATAGTTGTACTATTATTATTCCTCTTATGCTTAACAAAGAGAGTTTAGATATCTATCGAGTGTGCAGGTTACTATTTGTGAGACATGAATGTCTAAAAGCAAAATAGAAATCACAATAATGATAGAAAATAGAAGATGGTAGATTAGCTAGTGAATTGAGCTGTTATGTAGCTGCACTACTGCAACCCGTCTTTGAGAATCAGTAATTGAATCGTTATTTTTCTTACAATCTTTCTGCCTTGTCTAACTCAAAGTCGTAATTTTATAATTGAAATATTATTTGTAATCTTTTAGCTGATTTATGTTTTATACTTTCATTTTATTATACAACAATTTTGATGTAATACAAATCATCAATCCATGCATAAATACGATTAGTGCATGAATCAGGCATGTAAACTTGAAAAGTTGTCAAGTTCAGAGAAAGTCATCTCAGTTCCAATATTTGATTTTAATCCTGCATCTCAAGTACACTTATGAGTCAAACTTATTTTATTGGAAAGCAATATAAATCAGAGGATGTTTCCTTAAAATGGGGGAAAGATATGGAAGCATGAACGGCTACTTTCTTCCATACGAAAAATGGTTTCTTGGCATTGGTTATACTTTGGGAAGAAATATGAGGACCTTAGTTTCATCAGTTGGACTCTGATTACTAGCTTATGCCTTGGATTCACGACCTATGATACTAGTATTCTTGCTATCTTCATTGAGTTGCTATCATATTTTATGCTGCTAATAAAATTGCTTACTTATTTTATTTGGTTTAAAAAAATTTTAGCATACTTAATGAATCCCATTCAATTAGCTGCTAAAATTTTTACAATAACTTTGTTATCTTAATGGTTTCCTCTGCATCATTTATCTGTTTCCTCAGGGTTTTACTGTTAATGATGCTGACATAGAGGTTTTTTAACTTTAGGGTGTGTTTGATATAGGGCTAAAAATGGGGTGTAAATTTCCAAGGATGGAAATTATCTTATTCTTTTCGGTTGTTTGTGTAGGTAAAGAAGAAAGTGTGAAATGGAGAGCACTTACAGAGGAGCATGCACGGGACAGCTTTGAAAATCTTCTATTTAGTGTGTGTCGATTCCGAGAGCTTACAGGCGCCTATCCCCAAAATATAACTGTATGTGAGCATTACTAATGTGCATTGTGAAGCACTCTATTCCATTTTGTTTACATGGAATTTGTCAATATGTTTGCTGAATGATGAAAGTAAATGGAGTAGGTTTTATTAAAATATATGGCCATGCTTTCGTTGCATGAAAAGCTGAGTGGTTCCTCAGGATTTTGTAATGGCTGCTGAGAATATAGTCTAAATTAATTGGCAAAAAATATAATTTGTCTGCAAATATGTTGCATGTGAAATCCAACAAGCTTGCATTCCCTGTAAAACATTTATGGAGTTGTCTTTAATGGTCCTGCATTAAGTCCAACTTTGGTGCTTGTAGAAAATATAAAGTATGTCAAATTGCAGGAAAGTAAGTTGTATTTGTTAATTACTAACATGAAAAATAAGAGTTTTGTAGCATACATTCTTGTTACTTGTAAGATGATTTAGAGAAATTTTTGCTACAGTTAATTGACATTTCTTTTACCTGATGGTATCTATCAATCGCATCTTATATAAATACATAATTTTGATTTCTATCAGTAGATCCTCCATGGAGGCTTATTTAATTTTAGATCTCATTTGTAACAGGACCACTGTGTTTGCATGCATGTTTAGCTTGCAAACTATTCATTGTGTTTTTCTTGCATACAAGGTGTATAGTGTTATCAAGAGAAGTATAGAGCAGCATGTTATGTTTTCTAATACAGAACTCTTTTTCTATTCAAGTTTCATGCCTTGTATAAAGGAATTATAAAAAAATAAATAAATAAATGATGATTAGATGTTCTTTGATTAGCATACAGATTCGTTGTGAAATTTTCATTACGAATGGTAACATCATGATTTGCATCATGATTCTCAATCTGATTTATGAATTTGGGAATCAGGTTGTAAGTTACGATTTCAAGGAAGAGCGATTTGCGCGTCTACATCGATCTGCAATTGGCTTTCCAGAGTCTAGGTTCTTCTATGCTGGCACTCCTGCTACATCAAATTCAAAGGCAGCTGCTCTAAAAGGTGAGGAATTGGTGAGAACCCAATTCCTCAGAGATCCATACGGATGTCGAGGTTCACTCTATCATAAGAAACTAAAGCGTGATCCCTTTCACCGGTCAATTCCATATCCTAATGGGTGCCCTGAAATTGAAGCTTTATTCAGATATTGTGGACCAACTACTTTCCCTGGTGCACTCCCGTGGTCATAGTGACCTTACCTTGGTCAAATTATACAAGTGTAAACTAACAAAATAGAGATATTTGATACAAATTATGATGACCTGACATTGCATTACTTTGTTGATAAATGATGCGATTGTTAAATTTTGTTCAGTTGAGATGATAAGTTGTGTAGATGAAAATGCTTTTGCATCTTACGCTGAAAAAGTCTATTACGGTGTGTAAGGCGGTTTGTTATAATTCTTGGTGTTCTCAAATACACCGTTGAATGAGAATGGTAACTGACTCGTGAGGGGGATCCATTTTATTACTTGTTTTTACATATGGACGGGAAATGTTTCCAGGCTTCATCGTTCCACTGTTCAATTAAGTTGCATAGATGTATAAGTTGTAGGAATTTATTTATATCGCATTATGATGAGTTTATGGAAAGATCTCTTGCTAAATAAGGCACTAAAATTTGTATTTAAATAAAAGATTAATCTCTTTAAATAAACTCCCTTTCGTACGTTGGTCATCACGTGTGAAATAGTAAAACATATTTTGATTGAACAGATACAGGTGTTTCTTCTCTGATTTCATTACTTCTGAACATAAAATTTCTGATAATTTCATGCTTATACATGAGTTGGGAGAAGGGGGAATGAAATGGCATTCGTATGGCAGGCTTAATTTGCTTGGATCATTGACATGATATTCGAGTTTAAACTTTAAACTTCCGCTCTACCTGGTGTTCCTCAATGTAGGGCAGCTTGAAAAAGCCTCTTCAGTAAAGCCATCAAAGAGACAGGACCTTGCAGAAGACATCCAATCAATTCAGCTGGATGATAATAAATACTCATCCTTTACAATTTTCAAGTCTTCGTCCATGTTGGGACCACAACAACAAGCTTGCCCAAAAATTGCCGCATGAGAATTGTCTTCCTTCGTTGCTACTAGTGGCTTGGCAGGCACTATCGTGCCCGTCAATTCATATGTTTTTTTATTTATTTTTGGGGTCAATGTATGTTTTATTTTTTAAATAAGAGTTTTGCTAAGAAGTAGGGCACTAATCAAGGAATTAAAATAAAAAAAAGAAATATTTGAAGCTTTCAAAGCATTTAATACATTGAAATATACAATTTTTTTTCTTTTGATTTCTTAACTAATACCAACACTGATTTGATAAATCTTCCAAATATTAGTATAATTAAATATTCTTGCACATTTGTGTTTGTATATTTTCTTAAATATTAATAGTATTAAAAATAACTTAAAATGAACAACAATTTTACATCAATTTTCTCAAGATGTTCATCATACTAGAGCTTCTGAAATTGCTGATGAGTTGGGATTTTCATTGACCAGGGATTTAGGCTAATACTTGGGGGTTCCTTTGATTCATAAAAGAGCCTCCTCTAGATCTTTTAGCTTTGTGACTGATAAGTTATTTTAGCGATTGAGTTCTTGGGAAGCCAATTCATCATCTCTTGCGGGTAGAATTACTTTGTGTTCTTTAGTCTTGAATGCTGCTCCTATGTATGCCGTGCAAACAGCTTATATTCCTAATCCTATTTGTGAGAAGAATGATAGTATATGTAACACTCTCTCAAGTATAGTAGTATGCTTAAGTCATAGTACCACACTCAAAAGTTGTTACTGTTACCTAAGCAGACCTTATTTCACAGCAACTTCAGCCGTCTTCGAAACCTTTTGAGCTATCTGGAGATAACACAGAAATAGAAGTGAGAATTTTAAATTCTCAGTAGGATTCTCTAAACTATCACACGTAGTGTCATCGTTATTATCTCCAGCTATTTTGATTTATTATGGAGAAGGTGATCATGCCAAATAAATTGTTCAGTTTTATAGTTTGAAAATATATTGTCCGAAGCAATATGCAAATATAACTCAAGATATAAGAGTTATTATAAAATAAATTTACAACTCATAACTTAAATAATAGTTGTAGTATATTCAAATATAATAATTCCAATATAATGAAGAAATAGAACAGATCATGCATATGCAAATGCGTTCACTTGAGTTCATAGGCGTTACATATTGCCGTCCCTAGGGTGTCGCATATGTTTTAATCTTTAGTCTTTATTGCCATTTGATAGTCTGATCTAGGAGTGAGCTCACCCATGACCATCATCATACAATATTGACCTGCAAGGGGACCCATGTGTCTCTAGTCTTAGAGGGATCTCATTTTGGCCACGTGCCTCTAAATTGAAGGGATCTCTTCTGGTCACGTGCCTCAAGAATAGAGGGATCTCAGCTGACCACTTGTCTTCAATGTAAAGGGATTTCATCTAACCACGTGCCTCCAAGGTAGAAGGATCTCATAGTTTTATATTAGTTTCATAGGGAGGGATCCAATTAATTGCCTCCAAGTGAAGGGACCCAATCTTCTCTTATTTAACTGCCTTCACAAGGAGAGATCTCATAACTGCCTGCAAGTGAATGGATCCACATTTAATATATTCATATCCTTTCATTCTCATACATAATCATACATAGACATGCTGAATGCACTCATGCATATGCTTCATCATTTACTTTCATATTTCATGTTCATATCATAAATATTCATAACAGAAACTATCATAATTTCATAAAATTCTACCGAAAATTTGACAGAATAACGGATCAAGTCTGCTTTTTCGTGAATAGTATCAGTCAACCAGACAGTCATTCATACAGAAAAATTAATACAAGGTATAAATGCTCTACTAATCAAACAAAGTTTCATAACATTGATTTTGAATTAGTTTTCTGCCACTTCCTTTTGACTTTACCTGGTTTTTGTAACTTAGGCCATAAATTCATTTTAACTTATTTAGACCTAAATTTTGGATATGGTGAAGTGTTATGTGTCTATTTTCTAACCTCTTTAGTCCCATCTAATTTTGATAAATGTAACTCAAGTTATTTAAATTCTATCTCGACCTGCCCTGTAGTTGGACAGAATTACACTCTCAAAAGTAAAAATTCACTAAAAATTGAAAACTCGTTGAAATCATACGAAATTTGTATTACAACAAGTCCCATTTCATTTGCTTGAGTAGAGCTTGAGTTCTAAGCTCCGAAATTTGACCCTCTGGACTGCCCTGTTTTAGCCCGGTTTGGACTTAGGATGACTTCCTTAAACTACTAGGAGCAATTGAGATCGAATCTAACTCTGAAATTTTTATGGGACTTTTATCTATGTCTTATCTTTCTAATAAAATTAGTTTCACTCAATTTGAAAGAGTATAGGGCAAGTTATGCCCCTCGAATTCCAGTCTGCTCAGAATCGAGGTCAGAATTCTAGGGTAAACTTTAAAAATTTGTATCTCACTCAATACTAATCCAATGGTCTTATAATTTTATGGTTGGAAAGCCCTAGATGTCTAGTTTCATATAAAAATAATTTCATTATATTTAAACGGCTGTAGGCGAAGCCATACACTCTGCCATAGGGTTTCTCACCTAGACAACATTCTGATTCTTCACTTCTTCTAGTTTTCTCCTTCTAACTTCAATTCCAACTCAAGATTTCATGATCATCCAATCATAAACCATCAAATACATCCAATATATCACCAAATGAATGAAGCAAAGTAGAATTCCAAGCAACCACAATCCATAGAAATCAAGAATAAAAATTGAATCCTACCTCAAATTGATGTAGAAACTAGCTAGATTTGAGTTTTTGGTGGAGAAAGTAGGTAGAGCTTGGAGATGGGAGGAAGAAGGAGTGGAATTGGAGAAGAGAGAAAGAAGAATGGGCAGCTGATGGAGGGAGCACGAAAATGAGGGGAGTTAGGAGAGATTTTGTTGTTTTAAAACATGGTTAGTTAGGTTTTGTGGCTTGTGATTGGTGGAGGCTTTGGTGGTGGTGAGTGAGCCAAGTTTCTCCACTCTTTGGGTAGCTACTTGGCACCACTTAGGTGGAAGAATGGTGGTTGAATTTCAGCCACTTATCCTAAGGGTTTCATCACATAATCCTATTGATTCGGTTCTGACAGTTTAAAATACCGAAATTCTATCGATTTTCTTCAAATCGGCAAAACGATTATGAAGAATTTTATGAGGTTTACTATGTTTCTATTTTAATTGTTTCTAATCCAAATCTCTCTAATTAACATCTAATTAACTCCTAATTAATCTTTCATTAACTTCTAATTAATTCTACACATCCAATAAAGTCAGATAAATCGATTAATCACATATATTAAACTTAGCGTAATTCCGAATATTATACTAAATAATTTCTCATAGTCTTTTACACAACAATCTAAATTCCCTATGGAGATTTGTGATTTTATTGCTAGTTTGGCCCCTCCTACGGACCTTGACACTCCACATACAGTGGCTTGGAGCGGTAGTAATGATGATGATTTTTCACTTAAACCAGCTTACAGTCTTATTTCCCAATCTGGCAGTTTGTCTGCTAATTCTTTCTTCCAATTGATTTGGAAAAGTATTGGTGTGGAACGAATTCGTGTGTTCTTATGGCAAGGTGCTGCTAATGCGCTCCCCACTAACCATTATAAGTATTCTAGACATGTTTCAGATGATCCCACTTGTTCCAGGTGTGATTTACTTGTTCATGAAACTTCTATTCATGTTTTATGTGATTGTCCTATTGCTCTTGGTTTTTGGAGTAGACTGATTGATGCTAAAACTTATGCTACTTTCTATACTTATTCTTTGCGATCTTGGGTGCATTGGAATCTTGAGTTGAATAATCCCATTGAGGGTCAAAGTTGGTCTTGTGTGTTTGCTTTTGCTATTCACTACTTGTGGCGTATTAGGAATCAAGAAATTTTTTAGTTTTTAACTCCTGCTGAGGAGGATATTTTTAACCGATTTTGGTTTGTTTTTAAAAGCCAAAGCTTGTGTTGCTTGTGTTGACAGATCCAATCTGACTAGAACTCCTCATGTTATTCATGTTGCCTGGGATTGCCCTCAAGAGGGATGGATTAAGGCAAACTCTAATGGTTCTGTTGCTCATGATCAGAAAGCTTCTTGTGGAGGCACTCTGCGTAATCACTTGAGGCAGTTTTTAGGTGATGTGGCGACTAACTTGGGGGGAGGCATTTTGCATAATCACTTGAGGCAGTTTTTAGGTGATGTGGCGACTAACTTGGGGGGCTAAAGTTTGGGGAGCTTTTTATTCTCTGCAATTAGCATGGCAATTAGGTCATAAGAAGATGATTTTAGAAATTGATTAAGGAGATGTTGATGAGAAGCTGGCAGGTGAGCATTAACCTCGTTTATCATGAAAAGCAATAGAGCTGCGAACTGGATGGCTGATCTAGGGCACTATTTGAATTTGGGAGTTTGTTTTTATTTTATTCCCCCTTCGGGTCTTGGTGTTATTTTAAGAGATGATTTGGTCAGGGTTCTCTTGCATCGATCTATGACTTGATTTTTCTCTTGTTTTGTGTTCTATTTGCGCTTTTTAGCCCGTTCAACCACCAAAATAATAAAAGATAAAAGAACTCCCCATCTACCTCTTAAATGGTCCATTGTTTAAACAAGATTTTCGTATTTGATTTAGAAACCTCTATTGACTGATTGCTTTCATCAATGCTTCAATAGCTTTAGGATTTATATTTTCTTCATTTGACAACAGAGGGCCTTTAAATCATTCGGGAAGATGGGGGGTGGATGATCATCTACCATTCTCGCTAGAATTCTGACATGGACTTCATTTTTTACTCGACTTGTCCTTTAAATTGTAAGTTGGAACAAGAATTTATCATGATGGATCTTTTAATTCTCCAAGATTGCACTTAACTTCAAATTTTTGAAAGATAAATGTATTTTAGTGTCTACCATTTTTTAATTTTAAAAACCTTTTAGACATATAGAGATTGATGTGTAGATAATCACAAATTTTCGTTTCATTTTTAATTAAGATGTATAAAAATTCATTTGTTCACTAATTCCACATTCTCATGCATTATATTCATCACGTACAAAACTGAAATCACCAGTTATAATTTAAACAAATGTTCAAAAGAATATCCACAGTCATTATTCACTAATAACAGCATCTTTTTCAAATAAGTACTGGATACTATGAGGAAGAGGCCAATGCCACAATACTTTTCTTGATGAATACCACCACCGATTCTAGTAGACTACTGAAATGGGGTGACCTATCATCCAAAAACAGCAAAACATGAATTTTTTTTGTCAGAAAAAAAAATGCATTTAAGTGAAACGTTTTAGCTATTAACAAGTGCAGAAACAAATTTCAAGAACAATCCAAATTAAAAGTCCAATCAGACATCGATGAAGTAAAAAACCAACAAGGACGTTCTACCGATAATATTGAATCAATAAAATGCTACATAGTTATCTATCATTTTTCTTATGGGATTTACTGGTTGTTGGCGACAAGAATTCAAACATGAAATTTCAAAACACAAATCAAAAGCACAGAACTTCATGTTCGTACTCGGAAACCTGTTCATTTATTCTCAATCACTTTATGCTGGTCATTGAGACAGAGACGTGTATTGTAAACAAAAATACATTAAAATGGACAATTTTGAATTAGAATCCTTATAACAGCAAATTCATGGGCTAAATATAATGATAAAGCTTTGTATATAAACTTTATACTCAACTCATTCTTATATTGTGTATTTTCTTGAACAAATCAAACATTCATACAACATATTAAGCAAGGCAAAACGGACAAAATACTAAATGTATAAACAATAAGAAAAATGTTGAAAAATTGGATTAATAAATAACAAGGAACCATCAGAAACCAGAATTTTATCCCCAGAAGCTATAATCGCTATACGGTCCGCATCATGGTTGGGGTCACAAAACCCCCATCACTTGGTTCCCTCTTTCGATTTGGTTTCCAGCCACTATCTACAACATAGATAGCACTTGCAATGAAATCGAACATAAGAAATAGAAAAATTCTTTAAAAAAATCAGAACTTTACTGGGTTGTGCCGAAAAAGAGGGCTCAGATTTAATGGGTATGAGAAATTTATCAGCACTGAATCATCAGAGTGGTGCATGACTTTCTCTGTTACTCATCACAGCCCAGACAGTTCATTGTTGAATGCAAATACACTATGATCATAAAAGGGAATGCAGAGCAAAAAGGGGATTGAAAGACACAGAAGCAGAGGAGTTTTTGGCGTATAGACAGACGCAGAGAAGTTGAATGAGGAGGAAGAGTTTCAGGATCCTTATATAGGGGAAAGCACAAAAAAGAAACCCTAATTCGCTATTGAAGGGCGACACGTTTGCTCCTATTTCGTATCGCTTTCTTCTTAACCATCACAAGAAAGGAGAGGCCAAGTTGGTCCGTCCATCCATTATCATGGCCCAGCCCAAATTATCCTTTTGTTTTAGGTTTAGATAAATATATAATTCAAACAAATATTTTGGCAGCAAAAAAATACTACTCATCTTTAAAATAAAGAGTTTAATTAGTATGTATTGATAATATAAAATTATTTTATAATATTAATTAATAAAATAAAAAAAATTATAATAAATTTTTATTATAATAAATAATTATTTATATAAATTAATATTTTTTATTATTTTTATTAATTAATAATATAAAAATATTTTATATTATTAATATATTTAAATTAAATTCAAAAATAAAATAAAAAAGAGTAAATAATAATAATGATAATAATAATAATAATAATAATAATAAGTTGTTTGTTGCTGCACACTAGATCACTTTAGAATCACCCCCTCGCAAGGCTACTGATGCACCATTCACTTTAACATTGTTGTTCCTCCCAACTGCCTCTGATATGCCCTATCAGTCACATCCCCCCTGGCCCCCCTTTCTTTCTTTTTTCTCTCTTTTCTCACACACCACCACCACCACCAACAGGTCTTTGATTCCCGTGAAGTCCAGCGGCTAAGCAATGGGCCTCGCTGCCGAGGTTTGATCGAGAAGCTTCTGGCTCTACCATGGATGTGGAGGTGAATGCCGAAATTCCTTGCATACGGAGCTCCGCGTCAAGTTGGACAACACCAAGCAGAATCACCACTCTCTTCCTTCCCCTCTGCTCGTCACTCACAATACATTACATCCCACCTTCTAAGTAAACCCACGACTTGTTTTTCCCTCTCTCCTATAAAGCATTGTATTTAATTTTGGAGTGCTATTATCAAAAGATCGCAACTTTTTATGGTGCTGGAAGCTAGATTTGGTTTTGGGCATCTAATGTATTGTTTTTTTACGGATGGAATCATGAGATGATGAGGTTCCCACGGAGCACACATGTATGGAATGGTGCTATTCACCAGGATGGTTGGGATCATGGAATGATGAAGTTGGGTCAAACCACCACCGTTGTTGATCGCCCCATTCACCACGCCGTCGACCTCAGCCACCACGACCACCGTCATGCGTCGCTGACACACCGCTATGCATGGTGCTTCCGTTGGCGGCGAAGCCATGGACAAAGGCACAGATCAGGGACGAACCGGGAACAGACTGAGAAAAGGAGAGGGAGTAGTGCTCCTAGTGTGTACCACAAATAAATGGTGTAGGGGTGTTTTTATTATAATATCAACCATTGATATTAAAATGGATTGTTGAGATTAAAGAGTGTGTGTTGTAAGGTGTATAACCGCACTCACCTACTAATAATAATAATAATAATAATAATAAAAGGTTTAAAGTCACTTTAGTTGTCCTTTTTAATCCAACTTTTTATTTTATTTTTTTTATTTATTTATATTATTATCTAGTACAAATAAACAAAGATCACTTTTTGGTATAAATTTTATTTTATAAGGATAAATTTATAAACATACTAATAGTAAACATTTATGTCCATGTTCGATAATTTTGCAATAAACTGATTCAAAGTTTTGTTCCTTTTTTGTTTTACAGGTGAAAGAGCTGGAAAATTTATTCAGAGAGATTCAAAAGGTCCAAAAAGGCGATATTACAAAATGTTTCCTAGGGCATCTTCCATCCATAGAGTTTGGAGTGGTAAAAGTCAACTAAACTAAAGCATGAGCTACTTTTTTTACATTTCTTTTCACATGAGAAATCTAAAAATGTCTAAATAGATTGAGTAGAGCTACGCAATTCTGAATTGTAAGACCAAACTAATTATCCTGCATATTATGGGAAGAAAGTGCCTAGGCCACTTCAATATTGTGAGTCACTAGAACTATATCCATAAGGTAACAGTCCATTGCAAACTTCAGGCCCAAATAACAAGGCTACGCCTCTACTTCATGAGTCTCAAGGTTGGACAAGATGGCCCATGTTGCAGCAGCCAAAATATTGCCATCAAAGTCTCTTATTACAACTCCCACTACACTTCACTTTCATAATTCAAGTGAAGCATCCACATTCACTTTGAGGGTTCTACTGGAAGGGAGCTCCCAACGTGCTGCACTTGTGCTCCCTGCTAGTGCGAAAATCATGGCTAATGCACCTATGGATTGAGCCAAGTAAAATTCCTTCATGGTTCTTCTTGATGTCTCAATCAACTCTTGCTATGATAAAATTTTCCCTTCAGAGAAAAATTGATTTCGTCCCATCCATATGCTGTAAAGGCAGACAATGAATAGATCCATATCATTCGGGTGCATCTTCTTCCACAAATCATCGAGCCAATCATGAAGAGACATACCCACGATGTTCTTGGTCTTCAAGCTGAGAATTATGTTCTTAATATATAGTGTATCAATATTAATATCTTAAAATTGCTTAACTCTTACTATATTTACTTCAAAAATTATTATGTGTATCAAAATTAACCTTTGATGATGATGATGATGATAATAATAATATTATTACTATTAAATGATTAATTTGAAGAGTCCAAGATGTGAGAAAAGAAGAAAAGAGAAATAAAATTTGAAGGAAATGAGCAAGCGAGAGAGATGGATTGCGAGAATTGAAATCCAAATCCAACTACACCACTATTCTCTTTAGTCAACGAGGAACGAGAAGTAACAATCAAATCAAATCAAATTGATTGGGGGCATTGTAGTGTTATTTTGACATCTCAATAAGCACCATAAATAACACCACTCTTACATAAAATGTAAATATATGCAATTTCTACAACATTTTATAACAGATCTGACCAATCCACTAGTGTCTTATTTTTTTGAATTGAGATAGTTTCTTATCTTGTGCTGTCCAAGCCACTGGCTCAGGTTGGTTGCCAAGAAAGGGTCCAATGGAAAAAGTGGACTAAGGTCTTGCTGGGCTGAAGATGGCTAGGGAGGCAATTAGGCTGCTGTCTCGGCTTTAATGAATTGAAAAGGAAAAATAGATTCAAAAAAAGACAACATCCCTTGTGGCATTTATCTCATCAGTACCTAAGTTATAAAAAGTATAACCCTTAACTACTTGTTTAAAACTAAGAAAAATTCCTTTCTCTGCTTAAGGATTAAATTTGTGTTGTTGTTGCTTGAGAGTTGGTATATAATAGAGACACCCAAAAGGTTTCAAATTGACATATTCGGGTAAAGAGTTAAATAGCAACTCACAAGGAGACACATTACTTAACAAAGGTGATGGAATCCGATTGATGAGAAACACCACATGAAGAATCGCATAGGACCAAAAAAATTTTGGGCAAGTGAGATTAAAAAAGAAGCGCACACCTAACATTAAGGATAAAATTGGACGCATACATTGAGGTGTTTCTCTACAACTAGTTTGATGAATAATGCCCTTTGAAGCATAAAATTTATCAAGTTTAAATTCCGGGCCATTGTCACTTTGAGTAAATTTTATGTGAGCATTAACATGTACTTCTACAAATTCACAAAATTTTCTAACTTGCTAGATGTTTTGGACTGAAATCATCAAGTACAATTAGAAAATATGTGTGTCCATGAATTGAAGTAGTATTAAAAGGGCCCCAAATATCAAAATGCACCAATTCAAAGGCATGTGTTGCATTGGTCTTACTAAATGAATAAGAAACACATTTTTTTTTTTTTAAATGGCAAAGGTTTCATGGAAGACCTGTATTATTTGGACAAGAAATTGTGGGAAATTTTTTTACTTAAAGCACATAATCTTTGGTGAGATAGATGTCCCAAGTGATAGTGCCATAATTCTTCATTAGAAAAGGATGAAGAATAAGGTCCAGGTTGTGTAATGTGGTTGCATCGGGCCAATCTATTCACCTTAGGGTGGTCCTCCATGTAGCACAATCCACTCATTTGCTTAGCTAAACCAATTGTCTTCAAGGAGCTCATATCCTATATGAGACAATGGTCAAGTGTAAAGAAAAGAAAGCAATTCAGATTGGCAGTCAATTTGGAAACAAAGATTACATTGTAAGAAAAATTGGAGACATGCAAGACATCGATTAAAAACAAATTGGGAGAAAAATACACTGTCCCGTTGAATTGGGCTTGCACCATGCTCCCATCTGGCAATTTAACAGAAATGGTCTTGATTCTTTGATAGGTAGTGAAAATGTTTAAATTGCAACAGATGTGATCTGATGCCTCGGAATCCAAAATCCAAGGTTCATTATACATACCAGAAAAACATGAAAGGGCTTGACAAAAACGGGTACTTGTCTAAGTGTGTGAATTTGTATTTTTAAAAACCTGAGAAGTGGGTGCAATGGTGACTTGAGAAGCCATAGCCAGAGTAGCAATGGTAGCATTTGCCGACACAAGCACAGGATATTGGAGCAAGGACATCAACTTCTGGTATTGATCTTTTGTGAGAACCAAGGTTGAAGATTGAGGAACCACTCGCATCTCATCTTCTTCCTTGTTGTCATCAACATCTCCGATGATGTTATGAGCTGTGTGCGTCTCCCGGGGGCAAGACCCAAGAGGGAAACCATGTTTTCTGAAACACAATTCCACAGTGTGTCCACCCTTGCCACAATATGTACATATCTTAGTAGAACCACGTCCAGATGAAGAAAAGGGAGCACCACAGCCATGCCCCGAACCACGTCGACCATCAACAGCATTAACTACTAGGACAGTGTCTTCAACAAAACCTATTCTATTCTATTGCTTCTATTGTTTCACCATTGGGAACACCTTATTTAAGGCAAGGATAGGATCCATAAAGAGGATCTGAGATTGATCCCCTGCATAGTCATCATTGAGTCCATACAAAAAACAAAGTGTATGATCTTACTTTCTATGCAAAGACAAATTTCTAGAGCCAATACAAGAGCGTTTGACTAGACAAAGACATATAAATGGAGGCCTATAATGTTTCAGTTCTTCCCATAGCATTTTTTAACTTGGTAAAATTCAGTTACAGTTAGGATTCCTTGTTGTAGGCCATAAATTCATGTTGTAGCTTACCAATACGTGTCATATCACCTTCTGAGAAACGCTCACGGAGGTCTCGCCAAACCTTTGCTGCATCCTGAATGGCATCAACACTTTCTACCACTAAAGGAGATATGGAATTCATGAGCCATCCATGGATGATGGTGTTGCATCTTTCCTACACTTTATACATGGGATAAAAGGATCTAGGGCTATGATGGTGCCATCAAAAAAATCAATTTTGTTTTTGGATATCATGGCTTTTTTCATTTTTATGGCCTAGGTATGGTAATTTGGCCCGCTGAGCAAAGAGGGAACCATTATGAGAGATGGGTTTTCATTTGGGTGAATGTAGTATGGACTACTAGGCTCTTGGCTAGGATCATTGGTGGGTGTTTGTTGGTTAGAAGAAGAAGTATTATGGGTGTGTTTAGGCATTATATAGTGCGCATCAAAGCTCCTATGGTAGGGGCTCTGAGACCATGATAGGAAAACAAAATAATAAAATGATTTGTTGGGATAACAACAACTTGATTTCTCCCCTAGATAACAATAGTCTTGTCCAGTGACATAAAACACCGGACAGAACCCTTTTCCTACCATGAAGCCAACAAGCTTGAATGTTGGGGCAAGGCCATGGCCACTAAAATTGATGCTCTTGTGAAGAACTGGACATCGATTTTTTTCACCCTCTATCCCATGTCATTCCTATCGGGAATAAGTGGGCATAGAAGATCAAATGCCAGGTGGATGGTTTCATTAAGAGATATAAAGTGAGACTACTAGTGAAAGGTTACACCCAAATGGAGGGTTTAGATTATTTTGATACATTTTCTCCTGCTACAAAAATGACTGCCATTTGTTTTTTATTGGCCTTGGCACCCATCAAGAATTGGCATTTACATCAATTAGATGTTGATAACGCATTCTTGCATGGTGATTTATAGGAAGATGCCTACATGGAGGTCCCACTTGGTGTCCCATCTCCTGGCCCAAATAAAGTTTGCAAGTTGTTGAAATCTGTTTATGGGCTTAAGCAGGCTAGTAGGTAGTGGTTTGATAAGCATACTACATTCTTGGTGGATCATGGCTATGTTCAAAGTTCTAGTGATCATTCACTTTTCCTAAAGGTTAAAGAATGTCATCACACTAGTCTATTAATTTATGTGGATGAAATAATTTTGGCTGGGGACTCATTGCAACAGCTTGCATCTATCAAGAGTAAGCTGGACCAGCAATTTTGCATCAAGGATTTAGGTGTACTACGTTATTTCCTAGGCCTTGAAGTGGCCCATTTGAAGTTGGGAGTGTATCTTTCACATAAGCAATATTGTCTTAACCTCTTGATGGATTCAGGGCTCCTTGGATCGAAACTAGCAAAAACCCTTGTCGATCCCTCTTTTCAACTCCATGAAGATACAATGGCACTATTTCCAAACCCCACTGCTTATCAGCAATTAGTGGGTCGACTACTCTATCTTACAACCACATGGCCTAATGTTTGCTTGACAACTCGACAACTATCTCAATTCATGATTAACATGTAACATCCTCAATTTTCCTTAGTACAAAATTACCTCAGTAACCCTAAGTAATTAGGCACTTAATGAGAAATTAAAGGATTAAGACTTAATCAAAAGATTAATGAGGATATTATGGAAAGAAAAGTTAAGAAAATACTTAATTAATATTAGAGAATCTCTAATTAAGTAAGTCAAACTCTTAAAAGTGTAATTAAGCACTAATCACAAATAATTAGCTTAATCAAGTTTAATTAAGGATAATTAAACTTAATTAAAAGTTTAATTTTTGTTAATCATGGTCATATGAAGTAATCACTAATCCTTAATTAAGTTGCAAGAGTATTTAATCACATAATTAAAATTCAAATTTAGTCAACTAGACAATAAAGCATTGATAATGTCATTAAAGCATAAAGTATGAGACAATATCACCTTTTGTAAGAGTAAGTACACTCTTTGTCTCGTTCATCATCCAATATATCCCCTCAATCCTTAATTAACACATATGACACAAAATATCTCTCCCTACATGCCCTAATACCTACGGCCATGCACACAAACACACAGACTCACTTCATTTTTTCAACTCTTATTCTCTCTCTAAGTTTTTTACTTCTCTATACACTTTCTTCTTCTTCATCTTCTTCTTCCTTTCTCCACCACCACTTTAACCAAAACTTCCTCACTAAACCCTTCAAAGATCACATCTTTTAGTCTTTGAAGACAAGATTCAAACACAACAACCTTCACTCTCACAAGAACTCAAGAGCTCTCACCTTCTTCAAGTCAAAATCGCCACCACCACCACTTGAAGGAGCCATCATCTTCTTCATTTTCCTCTTCAAGAAGATGCCACTTACACCCTTAGGTAGTGATCTTTCTCTTGTTCTTTTTGTTACCCAAGAAAGCTTGAAGCTTGGTGTCACACCCTCCCAAGTACAGTACTATGCTTAAGTCATAGTACCACACCTTGGAGTTGTTACTGTTACCTGAGCGGACCTCATCTGACAGCAACTTCAGCCGTCTTCGGAACTTCTTGAACTATCTGGAGATAACACCGAAATAGGAGTGAGAATTTTAAATTCTCAGTAGGATTCCTCGAGTATCATGCATAATGTCATCGTTGTCATCTCCAGTTGCTTCGGTTTATTATGAAAAAGGTGATCATGTTATGCCAGCTATTCAATTTTATAGTTCGAAAATATATTATCCGAAGCAAAGTCTATTTTACTCATACACTTGGCATTTGGGAGAGCACATACAAGGTCAATTCATGAATTATATTATGAATAATAACTGAAACATAATAAAATACAATAACATCAATATACTGGAGACATAATATCTGTACATGCCTTTACTTATATTTGAATTTATACAGATACATAAAATTTATTTTTCTTTCTTTATCTTCTGCTTAACATGCCATATTCCAGAGTATGATCGCCATGTCATACCCCATCGGGATGTGATCGCCATGTTGCATTCCTTAGGAATATGTTCTTCCTGCCACGTCTCAGAGTATGATTGCCATGTCATACTCCATCAGAATGTGATCGCCATGTCTCATTCCTTAGGGTATGGGATCATTATGCTATATTCCAGAGTATAATCGCCATGTCATACCCCATCAGAGCGTGATCACCATGTCACGTTCCTTAGGAATATAGACTCATCATCATATCTTTCATCATAAAATTTTTATATGCCATCATGAATTTTCAGTACTTACACTAACTGGGTCATGCCATGCCTCTTGTAAGCCTAGTCCCCTATACTCACACTAACTGGGTCGATGTCATACCTCATGTGAGTGGAGTGCTTGCATATGATTTTAATCTTTAGTCTTTAGTCTTTAGTCTTTACTGCCCTTGGGTAGTCCGATCTAGGAGTGAGCTCGTCAGCTCATCTCGTGATCGTCATCACACAGACTAACCCACAAGGGGATTCACGTGCCTCTAATCTTGGAGGGATCTCATTTTGGTCACGTGCTTCTAATCGAAGGGATCTCTTCTAGTCACGTGCCTCAAATTGAGGGATCTTATCTGACTACGTGCCTTCAATACAAAGGGATCTCATCTGACCAAGTGCCTCCAAGGTAGAGGGATCTCATAGTTTTAACTACCTTCACAAGGAGGGATTCAAAGTGCAATTGCCTCCAAGTGAAGGGACCCACATCTTTATATTATTTAACTGCCTTCACAGGGAGGGATTCAATGTGCAACTGCCTCCAAGTGAAGGGATTCATATTTAATATATTTATGTCTTTTCATTCTCATGTATAATCAAGCATAGACATGCTGAATACACTCATACATATGCTTCATCATTTATTTTCATATACCTCATATCATACTTATATCATTCTTGCATATAGAATTTTCACATACAAATTCATAATTATATAGTTGTTCATATCATAAATTTCTTGTAATATAAACACTCATAGCTTCATAGACTTTTGCCGTAAATTCGGCAGTATAATGGATCAGATCCGTTTCCCCATGAATAATGCTAGTTCTCACGGACAAATCAGTCATAGCAGTATAATCAATTTAACATATCTATCAATGTAAAACTTGCAACCGTCAGTTCAAACCTCATATGTTCATTAACACTTGTGAAACCATCAATTTGGTCATTTCTGCCAATTCTATTCAGTTTTGCCCGAATTTTGCATCATTCACCTTTACTTCTATTCAACTCATTTAAACCTGAATTTTGGATATGTCATAGCTCTATGTGTCTTGTTTCCAACCCTTTTGGTCCCATCTCATTTTGATATGTGTAGCTCAAGATATTTAAATTTTGCCTCAGCCTATTCAGTCATTGATCCGAATTATACTCTTGGAAGTAAAAATTCACTAAAAATCGAAAGCAAATCCAAACCATACGAAATTGATGTCATACCAAAGCCAACAGGACAAGCTTTCATTTGCAACAAGTTCCATTACATTTGCTTTAGTATAGCTCGAGTTATAAGTCCTGAAATTCGACCTTCCTGAACTACCTTATTTTGGCTTGGTTTGGACATAGGGCAACTTTCTCGAACCACTAGGAACAAATGAGATCATAACTGTAACATCCCCATTTTCACCTAAGTTAATTAGCTCGGTGTTCCCGGCTAATTAGAGGGGTTAACGATTAATTGAGAATTAATCGATTAATCTCGAGAGCAAGAGCTTAGTAAATTAAAGGCAAGTCGACAATTGAGATTTAATGCATTAAAAGTTACAATTAAAAGCCTAATTGCCCAATCCTTATTAATCCATGATTTAGAACATAAAATCAAGGTGATCTAATCTAATTAACTAAGAGCATATAAGTCTCAAAACTTAATCATAGTAACCTTCATATCTTCTTACAAAATTAATGAGGAAAAATCCTTTTTAATTAAAATGTGCTAATGAGTAATTTAAACCAATTGAATTAATTAACATTTAGACAATTACAACAATTATAAAGATGTAGAAACTTCCCTTTAATTATGGTTTGAAAGTTTGGTCAAAGCAAGAGTCATATCCAACCATCCATTTACTTTCTCATCATACGCCACAAGATCAAGAGTTCACATTAGTAGATCCCTTAAGTCATGACAAGAGTTGTACTCTCCTTCATCAAGATAATGACACTTGATGTGATCCTAGCCATCCAATGACAAATCCTAAGAGAGCTCATGCTTTTAACCACTTGACAAAAACACTACATAGTCTTTACCCAATTGCCAAGACTCAAAGGAAACACAACACTCTCTTTTGCCCCAAGGTTTTACCCACTCCATAACTTGTGTAAGAAGCAAAAGTCACCTCACTTCTCCCCCATTTTTGTGCCATACCATCAGCCCTCTCTCTCTCTTCAATTCATTTTCAATTCCTCTCTCAAGACACACACACAAAGCTCTCTTCTCTCTCCTCTCTCCAAGTCTTATACTCTCTTCTTCTTCCAAGCTTCATTGTGTTCTTCCAACCCTCATACTACTTCCTACTCATCTCCATTTACCATTCTCACAAGCCCTTCAAGGACCACCCTCTTTGGTTCTTGGAGAAACAAAACAAACACTCACCTAGCCCCCATATCAAGCTCAAGGAGAAGAAGGCCATCTCCAACCACTTCATTTTTCAAACTTCCAAGAAGAAACACTTTGGGTAATGATTCTAACTCTTCTTTCTCATGTATTTTTCAAGCTCTAGAATCTCCTAAGCTCTTCATAGCTAGGTGGTTTTAGAACTTGCTTCAAGGTCTCATGACCACATCTTGCCTTATGAGTGTTCTTGCCTTGATGAAAATATTGTTTTGAAAAGAGATTTTGTGGTATGGTGATTTTTATGTATCATGCTTTATTTTGTTTCAAAATACTGATTTGCTGACTAAAACTTTGAGTATGATGATGAGTTAAAACATGAAAATGGTGATTTGAAGTGATATAACAATTTCTCCATAAGCTTGAAGTGAAAAACTTAAAAACTAGTGAATCTGGAATTCTGGCAGTCTGTAAAGCGTGCCGTATGTTTATTGCTACAAAACTCAAAATGCAACGAAACTAATTTTCTGTGAAAGTAGACTCAAAGAGCTTTCCATACATATAAAATATGTGAGATTTGGCCTTAAAACGAGAGAGATATAATTTTTCAAAATTTGCTGTTCCTGGATGGGTTTCGGTCCGGGCAGTAGGTAATAAAACATGCATAACTCAAGTTATATATAACATTTTTGAGTGGGACCAAGTTTTTTAGAAAGCCAAGACATAGAGGAACACTCCCATAAAACAGTTTTGTCAGATTCCATGTGAGGAACTCCCAGTGAAGTGGACAAGCCACTGACCCGAGATGAACTTTCAATCCTGAGCAGTCAGAATAAAATGTGCATAACTCAAGCTACAAAATGAATTTTTAAGTAGGGTTTATTTTGTTTAAAAATAGACTCAGAGAAGTATATCCACACAAAAATTCGAAATAAAAGAGTAAAAGATGAAATTATGGTGAATTTTCAAAATTACTGCCCCACTGTAAAAGTAAAATTGGTTAGGGTAAAAGTTAAAGAATAAGGAGAAATAAGCTTTAAGACATTAATACCCTTACATTAAGCATTAGAGAACCCTCAAAATTCAACTTAAAAAGTATCAAAAAGGACATTAGACAAAAATTGGCATTATGCTCAATAAGAGAAGTTTACACAAGAGACAACCTCAATTAAAAGCTTGCACCCAATTTATTAAGCTAAGCTCATAAAATATTGCTTGAGAATATGCCTATGTTTATATGCAAGCATGATGCTACGATGATGATCATGATGACGATGATATGATGATGTTATGATGATGATTATGATGATGATGATATGATATGATGCTTGATGATACTATGATATTGGTTTCTCTGTTTGGCAAAATTTTGGGAAGCTTCTGCCTGTAGTTATCTTTGAAATTTTGTAAGAATTATAGACCTAGAAATATTTTGCATCATAATGCTTAAATAAGAAGAAATTTAATTCAAGTAAGTGATCCTTCAAAAGGGAAGGTAACCTAATTTAAGTTTCTCCTCACCCACGACTCACATGAGGCATGGCATGACCAGCTAGTGTGAGTATAGGGGATAGGTCTTACATGAGACATGGCATGACCCAGCTAGTGTAAGTACCGAAATTCTATGGTGGCGACGGCAACGGTATGAGCTCATTACCACTTATGTTTAGTGGGTGAAAAGATAAAGTCAAGTTAAGAAAAGAAAAGGGACTTCGGTCTAAAACCCTAAAAAGGGAAGAAGTTAAGAGAATCATCTAGCTTGGACATGCATGTTTTATACGATTACACTTGTGCTTATGATTATTATGATACAATTAATTAGAAGGTATGTTAAAAATTGAATCCGCTTCGGATACTCATGTTTTCGAAAATCTAAGAATTGAATTTGATGCATGCTCACTGTTTTTATTTATAAAATCGAAGTGGCTGGGACGATGACGATGACACTTACGTGTTAGGGTCGAGTCCTACTGAGAAATCTTATTTCTCACCCTAGTTGTTTTTCTGTCTCGTCACCAGATACTCATGGCTCACCCCATGGAATGGAGCATGGACCCTCCTGACCATGAGTGGGCTTACGACGGGGATACACACGCTATTGTGGCCACGACCACCACAGTAGTTCGTACACATTTTTATCTGGGTCGAATTTTTGAAGAAGAGGAGCCAGAAAACCCGCCAGCCCCAGTAGACGTCTCTTCAGCTCTCCTTGGACAGCCCCTAGGTCCTTGGAATTTTCCGCCCGAGCCATTGCTCGACATCGAGATGGAGCCGATGTCGCCGGGTTTGCCCGCAGCTGAGTTCGCACCCCCATCGGAGATCCCTGTGATAGAGGTGAGCTCGACGGCCGCTCCTAGGGCCGCTTCGCCGCCGCTCCCCGAGTATCACCCTGCCAAGTCCGAGGAGGACCCCTCCGTTGCATGCTCTTCGGTGGCCAGCCATACCCCAGGTCGTCGTTTCCGTCACGTCGAGGTGATCAGTAGGTACCCTCACATCATTCACAATCCTCGTGTTCCCCGAGGCTAAGGAGCGAGGGGGACCAGACACTCGAGAACCTGAGTCCATCCGATTGAAGGGCGTGGAAAGGATAGAGAAGTCAGCTTATGTCTACGTGGGCCTATTCCATTTATTGCTCCTTATCCGTTGTATTTCATTTTGTATTGGACCTTGTCAAATTTATGTACCTTTGATTGTGGGGCCATGGCATGACCAGGAGTTCCCTTTTTATGTATTTGTTGGATATTATGAGACTAATTATATCTATGTGGTTGTTGTAGTAATTTGAATGCATGGTATTTTAATTTATCCCTTGTTCGTTCAATTTATACTGAAATCTTTGCGATACGCTCGTTTATTGCTATCTTCTCGCGCAAGGCTTTACTTTCCAAAAGTGACGATGTATTTCAAAAAAAAAAAAAAAATTTACTGTATTTTCCGCGTAATTTAATTTCAAGTGAAGTTTAGTTTTCCACGAGCATAAGTAACAACTAATAAAACGCCGTAATACGACTTAAGCGTAGTATGGGTTTATTAGGGTGTTACAATAACAAACTTGAAATTTCATTATGAGATGTTCTCCTATGTGTAAGCTTTCTAAAAAAGTTAGTTTCACTCAATTTGGAGTTGTGTAGGGTGAGTTACACCATTCTCAAGTCACACTGCCCGAACGAAAGTCCTGATTCCTAGGTCAAATTTCAAAAATTCATCTCTCTCTCAATACTAATCCAATAGTCTTATATTATATATGTATGGAAAGCCCTGAATGTTTACTTTCATATAAAAATAGTTCCATCGAATTTAACCGGCTGTAGGCGGAGCCGTACACTCCGCCATACAGGCTGCCATGGACTTTTCACCTAGACAGCATCCTAATCCTCCACTTCTTCTAATTTTCTTCTTCTAACTTTAATTTCAACTCAAGATTTCATATTAATCCAACTATAATACATCATAGACATCCAATATATCATCAAATACATGAAGAAGATTAAAATCTCATGCAGCCATAGTTCAAAGAATTTAAGAATAGAGATGGAATCCTACCTCTTTTAGGTGTGATATTGCTGAATTTGAGTTTGGATTGATGGAACCTTGACAAAGCTTGGAGATTTGATGGAGTAGGTTGAGAGGGGAAGAAAAGAAGAGGGCTGGAGCAAGAGGGAAAGGGGGTGCAAGTCGGTCAGAAATGAGAAGAAGAGTCTGACTTAAATACATGAGGGTAGTTGGAATTGTGAGTGTTGATTGGTTGAAATTTTGTGATTGGAATTTGGCTATGTCTCCTTCTTTTGAGGCCAAATTACCCTCCACGTCGTCCCAGAAGTGGAGCTCGCTCCCATTCTCCCTGAAATCGGAAATCGTCTTGATTCTGCTTAAAGTCGGAACTCGCGCCATTTATTTGACACTTGGAGATGAAATCATATATTGGAAATCACGTCTGGTTTATTCGAAACTTGGAAGCAAAGTCGGATGTCGGAAATCATATAATCACATAATCTCGGAACTCCTAATTCAAACTCGGGAATACCAACAGAAATGGAAAGCAACTAGGATAAACCCGGACAAGTTGTACACGAAATCAACTCAAAGATCTGAACTCGTGTCCGTTATAGTTGAGTTCAACTCTAAGGTCGGATCTCGTAACATTAAACCCGGAGGTCGATACCTATCAACTCGGAGGGTGAAAACCATGTACAGCTTGTTTTGAAACATTAAGTCATAAATCGGAAATGAGGAATACTATGGTTAAGGTCGAAACTCGGGAATTCGGAATTATTGATAACTTGGAAGGCCAATATGGATTAATGTCGAAAATCAGAATCACAAGCACATAAAACATTTTAAAATCGAAAGTCATTGACAAGAATATCAAACCTAAAATACTTAAACCCGAAAGTCGGGAGTTTTACATAAACTTGGAAGTTAGTACCAGAATAGGAAAGCTTATACCCGAATCCCGGAAGTCGGAAATTATGTACAATATACTTAATCGAAGTTGGAGATTGGAACTCGAAAGCCACTTCATTTAACTCGACACTAGAACATGAAGTCGGAAATCAGGAATAATCAAAATTGAAGATGAAGTCGGAAATCGAACATGAAGTCGTAAATCATGGAAATTTGAAGGTGAAGTTGGAACTCGTGGTGGATGTTACACTTGGCTCTCACCATGGCCAAGAACTTCAAGTGAGAACTTGAGAAAAACTCTATGCTTTTCTTGAGTAAAAGCTTCTATTTTTAGTAAAGCTTGTTCATGAGATCTTTTGTGTTCATTCAAAGTTTTTCTTCATGAATGCTTCAAAAGCTTTCATTTTTCTCTCTTGATGATGAGTTCTTGGTGTTTTTGTCAGTTGTAGAAAAGAATAATGCTATCTTGGTAGTATTTTTTTTAAAATTGGCTTCTTTCTTTATGAGGAATTTATGATTGAAAATATCATCTTTTTGCATCTTCTTTATGATTTTGATGTGACTAAGAATATTCTAAAGGATAAAACTTTAAAAAGTTAGCTTCTTAATGCATTAAAAGTGGCGCTATATCATATATTTCATAAAGTTCCATTTTGTTTTTTTTAAAGATAAGCCACTTCATAAAGTTTTACACTTTCTTCAAGAATATAACTTTTTGGTCATGAAAATGTAATCTTGCAACTTTATCTTGTAAAGATTGAACCTCAAGTTAGGAATATACAGTATAGTTTCAAACTTTCTTTAGGAATGAATCTTTTAAGGTTTAAGGTAACTTTAAGTTATAAAATTGGAATCTTGAAGGTATAATAATGATTAAAATTTTCAATCTTCTTAGAGAATAAGATTTTTTAAATCATAAAGTTAGCATCTTGTATCATTATTTCATAAAGATTAGTTCTTGAAGACATGAATATAATTTAAAGGTTCATACTTTCATAAAAAATGAAACTTTATATTCATAAAGGTAACAATCTTGTTATGTTAATTATGAAAGTTTGAATCTTGCAACTTAGATTGATTTATGATTGGTAAGCACATGGTGTTGTTGGGTTTATAATTGTGGTTATGCGTTGTTATGACCCAAGGGACTAGAGGGATCTCAAAATCTTTTGGGAACAGAAGTATGATTAAAATCTCTGAGCATACTATGAACCTAGAAATCACTAGTGCACTATTTCAAGGAAACTAAAAGATTTGAATAAAACATGTTAGCTAAAATGACATGTAGGTTTCGGCCACGATGAACCAAGACAAAAGTATAAGTGTTAAACTTTTAACTTTAAGAATGAGTTCTTTAGGATGTGAACATAAAGAATCTATTAAGTTATATGGTGAAAATGAATTCCTAATGTAAAGTATAGTCTTATTTGAGGAGTTATTGATTAAAAGTTTCTAACATATATTTACTTTAAGTTATATGATTCTCCCATGAAAAACATGAGGAGTTTTGCCATGATTTATAAGACATTACACAAAGTGCAAGGAAACCCTAGATACCAATTAGGGTATGAGTGAATATCACTCCCATATATGATTGTTGATTAGCATGATTGATTCGAATATGGACTTATGATTGATGGATTATTGATGCTTGATGAAATACTCTGTGATGAATATGATGGATTATTGATGTTTGATGAGATATTCTACAATGAATATGATGGATTATTAGTTGATTTCACACGCTTAGCAATTTTGGGGAATCTCCGGTCTAGTTATTATGCTGCCAAATTTTCGTCAAATTATAGACTTAGACATATTCATTGCATACTTACTTATTCTTGTCTTTGAGCACAGTGCATAGGGAAATATGAGATGTGATATAAGAAAATGAAGTAAAGGGATGTGATCCTTTAGTAAGGGAAGGTGATCCACAAAGACAAAATAATTGGGCATGATCCTTCGAGATACCTCTCTACTTTGGAGGTAGAGATCGAACAACCTTCCAATTATAGAGGTAGACCCCTTTGTCAGCCAGAGTCTGATTTATATTAGTACTGTATATCAATGATCACAGGACGAGTTCATATTCAATAGTAGTCTATTCTAAGAGCAGATGAAATAAAGAAAGTTAAGCACGTGCTAAGTATGAAAGTAAAGTTGAAGGAAGACTCGAATCAAGTCATGAAGTTACATGAATGTGCGTGCATCCTTACTTTCTCACATGCTTGTTTGTGAATGCTTACATTATGCTTTAATATGTATATTTTTATTTTATGGCCTTATGTTGCTTTATGATAGAATTATGATGTTAAGTCTAAAAGAAACTCGCTTCGGGAACTTATGTTTTCAAAACCTTTAAAATTAAACCTAAACATGTTCACCATTTCATAATTAAAACCCGAAGTGGTTGGGATGACGACGATGACACATTGATTGTCTAGTCGAGATCCTATTGAGAAATCTTGTATTTCTCACCTCTCATGTTTCCGTGTTATCTTCAGAGGATGCCATCATCGGGCAGCGTGGTGATTTACGTTGAGTTTTTGGTTTGGCATTAGCGTTTTGACCCAATGCTGAATGTCTCTATGATGATTACGAGAGTAGTGATGAAGGCCTACATCTTTCACAGCCGCCAGTTCCACGCGCCAGTCATGAGCCCGTTTTCTACCCCCACGAGCTATTTGATGATGTTACCTTGGACGATATCCGTCCACCTTTTCATCCGTCGAGGTACGCTATTGATAGAGAGTTCAACTCTGACACCCACCTGACATTGATGTATTTTGTGGAGTCCAATCCTTCGGAGTTGACCTACACGACATATTCTGTGGAGCCCGATCTTTTGGAGTCGTCCTACCCTTCGGTGATCCGTTTGTCTTTGAATTCTTCTGTTGGCCATGCACCACCCTCGGTCCGCGAACGTGGGTTCATTCGCACCGCACCATACCTCATTGACGTGGGCGCGCCTGTGAATGGGGATATGGAGATGATGCACCTGGTGGTTGCGGGAATGGGTATCTTCCGTTTAACAGATTATTTGGGTAGCACATGCCAAGCCATACGCAAATATAGCCCCTTTTGGTTGTAGTTTTAGGTTTATGATGTATCTCTTTCCATGCTATATTTTGTTTTTGTTGCACCTTGTTAGGATTATCTTGTAAGGCCGACAGTAGGTATCGGACCTATGGTTATTTTATGTATGGTTGTGGAGTGAATATATAGTATGTTTATTTAAGATGGTTGTTTCTTATTATGTCCTTATTTACTTTATTGTACTGCATGTATGAAGTAATGACGTATGATCTTTTACGCTCACAATGCGTGCATGGCTCTTCTTGATTTCCAAAACGGTTTATTTCGTTATTGTAAAAAAAAAAAAAAAAATTTACTCCTATGTTCGATTTGAAGTAATTCCAAATAACAAATTTAGACTCCACAAGCAAAACTAACTACTAGTAATTCCATATTACGACTTAAGTATAGCATGGGACTATTAGGGTGTTACATAAGCCCACTGAAACTCATCATCACGCTGCAACAAGACTTCTTCATTACCTCAAGGATTCCTCGGGACAAGGGCTAATCTTCTAACACGACACCACCCCCCAATTCCTTGGTTTCGCCAACACGGATTGGTGTGGATGCCCGAACTCACGATGATCTATCACCAAATATTGTTTCTTTATTGCAACTTCATTGATTTCATGGAGAACCAGGAAACAGCCGACTATTGCCCGATTGTCCTCCAAAGCAGAGTACCAAGCGTTAGCTGCTGCCACTTGCGAGCTTCAATGGCGGAGTTATTTGGCTCGAGATTTTCACCTTCAATGTTCATGACCATGATTTTATACTACGACAATCAAAGCGCCTTACATATTGCTGTTGATCCTGTTTTCCATGAGTGCACCAAGCATTTGGAGATAGATTGTCGCATTGTTCATGAAAAATTGCAAACTAGGCTCATGAAGCTTCTTCCCATTCCTTCTTCTTTACAAGTGGCTAACTTGTTCACTAAGAGTCTCCATTTACCTTGCCTTCAACAGTTCTTTCCCGAGCTAGGGATGGTTGACATCTGCCATCCTCCAGTGTGTGGGGAGGTTATAGAGCACACCAAAGAAGAGTCTAAATAGATGTAGCAGAATATTGCCACACTAGCTCCCTAAGCATATCAAAATTTCCTTTCTACTTTCCTTCATGTACAGGACCACACACCATCACAGATAACAAGATTGTTATGCACTTAGTGGAAGGAATCAATCACAGATTTAGGGTCACATAATATCGCACAATTGGTGCTCCTTCTGCATTTACTTTTCTTCCTCGTGTGTGTATAAGTACTGATACAAACAAATGAGAAATCAAGCTATCGTTATCCCAGCAAATCATTCTATTATTTTGCTTGCCTATTAGCCATAAAATAAAATAAAATCTTAACTCAACATTGCAATAATTTTCCTTACATGCAAAACAAATAATATAGGGTCTCCATCTCTGACTAGGGGAGAAAGAATTGGAAGAGGCAGTTAGAGGTCTTTGCTATCCATTGTCTCTCCTTATGCTCCTCATTCCTAGTGATTACCACATGCTATTATTCTCATCCAATTCAAGCCATTACATTGTTTTACTTTTTTGAGATTTTCTTTTACCAATTTCGATGTTTAATTCTAATTACTTGTTTAAGTGCTATTATTTTGATTAAAAAAAAGATATATTTTTTTAAATAAAACGGTACTTTTTGTGTTTTCTTATCGGTTTGGGTTAATTTTTTAGTAAACATATAATCACTAGAAAATGTGTGAAAGGATCTCTTTTTAGAAGTTACAATTTTCATTTTCTAGAAAAGGGTCTTTTCTATAATATAAAGAAGATATTTAAGGGTGTAAAAAAAAATCTTTTAATACTACATTCAAATATAAATTAATTTTACATCCTAACATAAAATAACTTTTATCTTTTCAAAACATCTTTTGAAAAAAGATAATTTTAAAAAAGACCTTTTGGAAGAAATTCATCTAAATGAGTCCTAAATCAAGCTAATTAGAGCAAGGAGCAATTGTTTTGCTAATATTTTTATGAAGAAATGAAAAAGGAAATCTCCTAAAAGTTTAAACCAATCACCAACTTCGACCAAAACTCAACACGGTCCATCACAGACACCAACTTCAACTCTATTCATGCATCGTGTGTGGAGAAGACAAAGATGAATTTGAAGGTGAAGAGGATGAGAAGGAGGAAGGAGTAATGGGTGGGAGGGGCAAAAACTTCAATACCGCCACCCTCTTGAAGGAAATATGCACCTTCGGTTGCGCTAGCAACCACAACACTCCATCTCTTCGTATCGTTCTTCAAGGAGAGGAGCAAGAGACAAGATAATGTTGTAATTAAAATATTTTTTAATTTTAAAACACAATGATTACCTCATTATCAGGTAATAAATTACAAACTTTAATCCATTCTTATAACAATCTAATGATCCAATCTACAAGAACCATCACTAGATCTCTACATGCAAGGTCCAGGATAAACACCTCTAAGGAAGGCAAAGAGTGCACCCACAATCTGAACACCATCAAGCACTTTGAGAAGAAGCATCGGCTAGTACGTTGAGTGCTTAGGGTGCCCATAATCGATAGTGTGAACATTGGTAGAGAATCACCCAAATATTGTAATAGAAATCAAAAGCAACCAAAGCATTGGTGAATCGAAAGCTGAAAGAGGTAATTTTGAGTGTTAAAACAAATCATCACGATTAAGAATTCAACAAACTCTATTAGTCTTGATCATAGTTTTATCAAAAACGGTAAGCAAAAAACATAATGAAGTGTAAAAAGATTATTTATTTTCAGAATGGTGAAAAAATTGCCTTGCAACACCAAAGTCTAATAGGCAAGACGAAGAGATCCTTTGATCTATCAAAGAGAGGAGCTTGCAAAAATCATGAAAGTGCCCCCAAAGGCAAATTTGTAATTTCGACTATAATAAAACTCTAAAAAAATTACTTCATTATCATTAAAATTTATGCACAACATGTGGCATTATCTATTCTCTTAATGGTCAATTATCGACTACAGTTAAATATCATGCTATTTACTTGAATTTTAAGTCGACAAAACAAATTAAATTAACTCTTATTAGTTTGCTTCGCAGCTCTCAATTCGGGGAACAGAAGCAGTTCCTCTGATGAGTTCTCACAAATTAAAGTGTCAAAAATATAAAAACAAATAGAACAGAAATTTAATGAAATTGACTAGATTTTGATCAGAAATGTCAACGAGAAAGAAATATAATGGCAAACAAGAAATTGGTAATAGCAATGTAAAGAAACAAGATCAAAATAAAAATTGACAATATGAAGGACCATTACTTGAGTTCTTCCATACTTCTGAGCGTCAGAATGAGCATTTTTACAGAGTGTGTTTAGAGGTGAATCTCAGTATGCAAAGGTCCCCCACTTTTTCCACAATCTGGCAATTTATAATCCTAAAGACTCACTAGAAGTTGAAGCCCATTATTTCCACGTTCTGCAAACCATTTTTTGATGCCCATTATCTCCACGTTCTGCAGTCCGTTCCTTTGTAACCCATGTTCTTTCTTGCTTTCTTCATTATTCACATTTTTATAATACTCAAATCTGGTCGGAATCTTATCCCAGAGTTCTTCCTGTTCATTCCAAACCAACCATCCTCGAAATATAAACTCCAAATGAATCGATTGTGTCTTTCAGCTTTTTTCGACCCTCAAAAATATGATATCCTCATGCACCTCTCGATGTCAGTGCCTGCAGCTTCTAAATTTCGACCCTTCCCTTTATCGAAAACTTTTTATTTTTGTCGACACTTCAACTCCGAGTTGCTACGTTTAAAGTCGAATACATCTCGACTTTTCTTCACCTAACACATGCCAACATAAACCTAAGAAAAGTCTATAATTTTTGAAATAAGAAATCTCAGATGTAATTACACGAAATTACCTAGGCCATTAGTGGTCATTATTGTAACACCCTCCCAAGTACAGTACTATGCTTAAGTCATAGCACCACACTCAAGAGTTGTTACTGTTACCTGAGCAAACCTTATTTCCCAGCAACTTCAGCCGTCTTCAAAACCTTTCGAGCTATCTAGAGATAATACAGAAATAGGAGTGAGAATTTTAAATTCTCAGTAGGATTCTCTAAACTATCACACGTAGTGTTATCGTTATTATCTCCAGCTACTTCGGTTTATTATGAAGAAGGTGATCATGCTAAATAAATTGTTCAGTTTTATAGTTTGAAAATATATTGTCCGAAGCAGAGTTCATTTTATTCATGCACTTAAGATATACGAGTTATTATAAAATAAATTTACAATTCATAACTTAAATAATAGTTGCAGTATATTCAAATATAATAATTCCAATATAATGAAGAAATAGAATAGATCATACATATGCAAATACGTTCACTTGAGTTCATACAAAAAGCAGTTGTGTTTCTTTAACTTTCTTTGACTTCCTTTCCTTGGTACACCTAGGCGTTACGTATCGCCGTCCCTAGAGTGCTTGCATATGTTTTAATCTTTAGTCTTTACTGCCCTTGGGCAATTTGTTCTAGGAGTAAGCTCAATTCGTGACCGTCGTCACACAGTACTGACTTGTAAGGGGACCCATATGCCTCTAGTCTTGGACACATGCCTCTAAATTGAAGGGATCTCTTCTGGTCATGTGCCTCAAGAATATAGGGATCTTAGCTAACCACTTACCTTCAATGTAAAGGGATCTTATCTGATCACGTGCCTCCAAGGTAGAGGGATCTCATAGTTTTATACTGCCTTCATAGGGAGTGACCTAATTAACTGCCTCCAAGTGAAGGGACCTAATCTTATCTTATTTAACTGCCTTCACAAGGAGGGATCTCATAACTGCCTCCTAGTGAAGGGATCCACATTTAATATATTCATATCCTTTCATTCTTATACATAATCATGCATAGACATGCTGAATGCACTCATACTTATGCTTCATCATTTGCTTTCATATATCCTTGCATATAAAATTTCATGTTTATATCATAAATATTCACAACAAAACTATCATAATTTCATAAAAATTCTGCAGAAAATTTGGCAACATAACGAATCAAGTCGACTTCCTCATGAATAGTACCAGTCAACTAGACAGTCATTCATATAGAAAAATCAATGCAAGGTATAGGTGCCCCAATAATCAAACAAAGTTTCATAACCTTGATCTTGAATTAGTTTTCTGTCACTTCCTTTTTATTCTACCTGGTTTTTGTAACTTAGGCCATAAATTCATTTTAACTCATTTATACTTGAATTTTGGATATGTTTTCTAACATCTTTAGTCCCATCTAATTTTGATAAATGTAACTCAAGTTATTTAAGTTCTATCTCGACTTGCCCTGTAGTTGGCCAAAATTACACGCTTAAAAGTAAAAATCCACTAAAAATCGAAAACCAGTTCAAATCATACAAAATTTGTATCATATTAAAGCTAACAGGACAAGTTTTCATTTGCAATAAGTCTCATTTCATTTGCTTGAGTAGAACTTGAGTTATAAGCTCCGCTGTTTAACCCTTCTGGGTTGCCCTGTTCTAGCCCGGTTTGGACTCAAGGCAATTTCCTTGAATCACTAGGAGTAACTAAGACCGAGTCTAACTTTGAAATTTACATGGAATGTTCTCCTATGTGTAAGCTTTCTAACAACGTTGGTTTCATTCAATTCCAAGTTGTATAGGGCAAGTTTTGCCCTGAAAAACCTTGTCTGTACAAAATCAAACTCAAAAATCTAGGTCAAACTTCCAAAATTCATATCTCCCTCAATACTAATCCAATGACCTTATAATTATATGGTTGGAAAGTCTTAGATGTCTAGTTTCATATAAAAATAGTTTCATTAAATTTAAACGGCTGTAGGCGGAGCCGTACACTCCGCCGTACGAACCGTCGAGGGAAAAACCCTAACAACTTCTTGAATTCTCTCTATCTTCAAGTTCTTTCACACTAATTCCAATTCTAATCACAACATACATGCAAAATCAACCATAATCCATCGTCATCACTCCAAATCACATCAGTATTATGAGAAAAATAGGATCCCCACACAACCCTGAATCAAGGAAAATAAGAAAAGAAGTTGGAATCTTACCTTTATTTTGATGCAACAACTAGATAGTCTTGAGTTCTAGTGAAAGATATGGGTGCAAGAAGCTTGAGAGAGGCTGAAAGTAGAAAAAAGAGATGAAGAAGATGAAGAGAAGAACAAGGAATTCTGCTAGAAGGGGCGAATTTCTGCTGGGCAGAAAAGGAAAATAAGACAAGCAAAATTTGAGGGATAGTTGGAATGAAAGCCTCTCATTGATGTAAAACCTTGTGGCTTAATTTCAACCAACCTTCCTCATTTTTTGTGGCTGTCTTATGCCACTTTTTTTGGAGGATTAAGTGGCTAAGTATTCAACCACTTGATTTAGAGTTTTGATTGTATAATTTTATTGATTTGAGCCTAACAATTTAGAATACCAAAATTTTACCAATTTCTTTTAAATTGGTAAAACGATTTTAGAAAAATCCTATGAAGTCTCTTACGTTTCTAATTTAATTTCCTTAAATCTAATCTCTCTAAATGATACTTAATTGGCCTTAGATAAATACTTAATCGATTTCTAATTAATTTCATTTATTCAATAAAAACCGAACAATTTAGTTAAAAACGATAAAATTTTTCGGACATTACAATTATCATTAAAATTTATGTACATGTGACATTACCTATTCTCTTAATGGTCAATTATCGACTACAATTAAATATCATGCCAACATAACCCTCAAAAAAGTAAATATAATTTTTGAGATAAGAAATCTCATATGTAGCCACACAAAAAAATTACATAAGTGGTCCATAAGTGGTCAGTGTAATTTTCCCTTTCAATTCTCGTTTATGAATATTTCCTTTTAAATTATGATAGCATCATCTCATGAACACAACGTTCTACGACCTCAATTATATCAAGCTAGCTCATGATCACTGAAGTTTCTATTTGCAGTATAATTCTTGTGAAATTTGCTAGTGTTTCCATCCACAACAAAGAATTCCAAATTTTCTGAAGCAAACTTGAAAAGTGTATGGCGTAATTTGCATAGTCTGTGACATGAAATCAGGATGATAGAGTTTCTGCTAATCATGGATATTGCCCTCTTTGAAGAATTTTGCAACCAGCAAAATATATTCATCAGTTTGGATGATTCATACACATAGGTGAAATAGACCACTATAGAAAAATACTTCACCATCACTGGAATCTTCATGCATGGACCTCTGCCAGATTAAACCAACTGAATATTTTGTACAATAGTTAATAGGCCAGGTGACCAACTACACACAGATTCCTTTTTTTTTTTTTTTTTTTCCACGCCAACTACATAAAGATTCAAACCGCTATTCGCTTCTTGACATACAAAACCAACAAACGAATGAAACAAAGTATGGAAAGCTATCTTCCCCTCGGCCACTATAGTCAACATCAGCATTGTAAGATCGCTACTCATATTAAATTAGAACATAGATTCTTACACCACTAAACAAGTGAACTGCAGGATTTCTAGGATGCGACTCAAAGTTGAGAAATTATATATTGCTACAAGAGTCATCTAAAAGAGGCATGTTTAGCATGTATATGCACTTACTATTTTCCAGATGTCATTACATAGATCAAGAGAAGTCATCTTTAAGGTGTCATATTCAAACTCCTCAATTGCATTTTTATCCTTTGCCACAACATCTGCAATGAAGATTTAAGGAGCATGCAATTTTTGCATTTTTTGAAGGACCAAAAACATATACAGTAGACCTAAAAAAGAGAGATGAGGGGGCAAAGTGCAGTAAACTCAAGAAAAGGATACAACCTGAAATTTTGGACTGATCATCCAAGTTTGGCACAATATTTGTGACAGAAGCATACATCGAAAGTAGCATCCTGAAACAGAAAAGAACATTTATGCTCCAATTTATATCAAAAAATGTGAATAGCAATTAGAGGGCATAATCACTTGACTTAGACTCTAATATAAAAGATAAGATACATAGCAAATAACGTTACATGTACTAGGCAATTTTACATCTTAGATTCAAGTTTGCAATGTACTCACTGTGTCCTCAGCTTATCATGCTCATTTTTTAGTAAAGTCTTCTTTTGCTCTTGTAAAGTAATCTGCTGCTGCTCTAGACCATTGAAATCAATGCTAATGGCTGTGTTGATGCAAAATAGATGGTAAGGTACGTTATGCCGGCAAGTTAACAATGTGAAAAAAAGCATTGCAATTGAAAAGTTGAAAAAAACTAGAGACTTATCTAAACTCCTCTTTCAACATGCGTTCTTTTTCAAGTTCCTCCTCCAATTCTCTCTGTAGAAGGTCCAGTTCAGCATCAGCAGCAGTCTCACATCTAGCTTCCTCTTTTTTCTGCTTGCATGCATCTATCTTTTTCTGATAATCTGATTCATATAAGCACTAGTCAACTACATGATACAGCTTGAGGACCTACTCATCATAGATAACTTGAACATGAACTAGCAGAGATAAAATAAAACTTGTTGTAGTGGAATTCTATTCATTGCAATGGAAGGCATAACATACACCACCTACATCTGCATGATTCATAGGCAAACTTTATCAAATCCAACATCTTTCCATTTAACATTATCATTATTTAAATAAATCACAAAGGTGATGCCCAAAACCAAGGGATAGAGACACACACAGAAGGGGAATGCATATGCTAGCATTGGAAACTTGAATCACCTTGCTGAGAACTTCCAGTCCACTTTTAATGATTTATAGTTTATAATATTGCTCAAGTTTTGAAAATGTTAACTTGTGATTAGAAGTTCTAGATCCACACATTCACCAAACTTGCAGCATCTCAACTAACAATAAAAGACAAAATTAAAAGGGATCTAGACATTTCTCATGAAAACAAACCCACTTGCCAAAAACACGAGTACTAACCCCAAGCACAACATTAGCAACAACAATAACCAAGTCATATCACACTATATGGGTAAGTGCAACATTAACAATGTTCATAAAACTACATCCCTCTTTGCCATGGTAAACAATGATAAGAATGATAACCAACAAATAATGATAAGCCAATGTTGATAACTAGAGGAATACAGTAGCAGGAGCACAATAATAATAATAAAATATAATAGGGTTATCTTTAAGTTAATTTTCATGGTTTCTGTTTATGGGTGGTATTATTGGGTCATATATGGCTTATTAAGTGTCCTACTGTCTTAAGTCCCAAGGAATTATAATGGGTTTCGGTTAGTAGTAAGTGTCAATAATTTTATGTTGGGAGTTGTTTCCTTAATCCAGTAATGTATGGGAAGATGTAGCAAGTAATTATAATTTGAATTCCCTAAGAGTTGTAATGTGAAAGGTCTTAGTTTCCACGATAGAGGATACATCTTAGTCTTTGTATGGTAGCTATCTCTTAATAATATTTCGGAATTATAAAGAAGAACTTTCTTCTTTCCTGGTTGGCAAAGGAAGAGTCCCAAGGCCTAGCCAAGCACAAGAGTTGGCTGAGATTCGAACAATAATTCTGCAACTCGCACAAGAGGTGCAGAACCTGTGTAGAGAACAGCCTGGAATTTGTAATGAGACACCAAAGAATAGTCATACAGAATCTGAAGAACATGGGGAGTACGTGATAAGAACCTTGGGAGAACCACATCACAAAAGCTAGCTATTGTGATGGGAGAGCCCAAGGCCTTATAAACCCCCCATTGGAATCCCATACTTCTGATGTGGGACTCAAGTCCCATACCTTGCAATTGGGTCCTAACATCCCACCACGCTCCGCAGCCCTGGCGCCCACGCGGGCTAGCTGTGCACTAGCCCCTTTGACTAGTCCCGAGCGAACACTACAATGCCGGCGTCACCACCCGCGCCGCTCGATTGCAGCTGAGAGACATGGTGGAAGGCTCTGATACCAATTGATAAGAACCTTGGGAGAACCACATCACAAAAGCTAGCTATTGTGATGGGAGAGCCCAAAGCCTTATAAACCCCCCATCGGAATCCCATACTTCCGATGTGGGACTCAAGTCCCATACCTTGCAATTGGGTCCTAACAGTACGTCAACTCTTTCCATGATTCCACAAATCGTGATCAATCCTAGCACAGTGTACTTGAGAAGTAGTTGGCAAGAGCTCTTGAGTTGAATTCTAGAGTTCTTGTTTAAGTTGATAATTTTCATGGGAAGATGCATGCTAAAGACTTCCTTGACTGGAAATACTCCTTGGAAACATTTTTCGAGTGGAAACCCATGACCGAAGGAAGGTGTAGTTTGTGAAGCTGAAGCCTAATTGAATTGCCCTAAAAAGGTTTAGAAGAACAGCGTGAAAGGCAACATAAGGAAAAGATCAGGAAATGAAGGCAAAATTGCGAAAGCAATTTCTTCCTGCTGATTATATAACACATCTATCTGAGATTTCATGGGTTGAAACAACAAAATCGCAGTGTGGAGGAATATACGACGAACTTTTACAACCTTTAAATAAGGCTTGGCTTGAATGAGCAGCCCGCTATTTATATTGATTAAACTCCACTATCCAGGATGAGATTAGTCTTGAAGCTCGCATGTGTACCCTGAAAGATGCATATCAATTTGCTCTTAAAGAAGAGGAAAGGATAGCTCGTTTGGGATCAAGGCATCAGATGAATACTGACTAATTTGTCGTTTACAACTGTTGTCAAAGAAGAAAAGGTGATATGCCAGCAACACAAAGTAGCCATCAAACATCTGTTAACAACAAAATTGCTTCCAAAACCATGGGGGAGTTCAGAAGGAATGAAAAGGAGAAGGAATCAGGAAGACCAAGCATCTTTGGCAGAACTAGCAACTCTTGTATTTGCCGTTTTTCTTGTGGTTTGCAGTGTCCATCCTTTTCATGCCTTCATCGCCATGTTAATTTTGTAGAAGGCGGCGATGAAAAAAAAGGAAAGGGGGGTGGAGTAGAACCTACTTTTGGTGAAGGTGAAGGGATAAATCTACTGCCTATGGAGGGTGAAACTTAGGTTGTAACAACAACAACAACAACAAAGGCTGAGAGGAGATTGAAGATCGGATGAGGCACAACATATTTTGAACTACAGTCACTTGCCGAGGAAAAGTGTGCAATGTGATTGCTGATAATAGCAGCAGCGAGAACATAATTGCCAACAAAGCAGCGGAAAAACTAAAGCTCCTTACAGAAAAGCATCCTCATCCTTGTAAGATTGCTTCGTTTCAAGAAGGCATTAAAGTACTAGTTACTTCAAGGTGCTTTGTTCAATCCGGAATTGGCAATGACCACAAAGGTGAAATTTGGCGTGTGTTAGGTACCTGGGATTATAAATTGGTCCTTAGTCGTAATTGCTAAGTATTAAGTATGTGAGATGAGAGAGAATGGGGGGCTCGCTCTTATGTAACTACCTGCTGAGTCAGCAGGAGATAGTGGGGGAGGGAGATACCATGTGATTCTGTTATGAGGTGAGGGAAATAATATATAGAGGGAGGGAAGAAATGAGAGGTAGGCAGAAATTGGATTAGAAGACTATTGGCTTTGGGAGAGTGCTAGGTCTCTCAAATACTCAGTGTATCTTTTACTTTGTTATTCATCTTCAGACTCATACTGGTATCACACTGATATCAGCTTGAATTCCATTAATATACCAGAATTTCTACTGCTCTTCGCTCTCTAATGACTAGGTTCCTAACAAATGGTATCAGAGCCCCCGATCTTGGGGGCCTTGTGCCAAAAACTATACTTATTCTTTGCAATAGAGTCTGATTTGTAGAAACGCATGAAGAGGATACGGCGGACGCTGAAAGAAAATGCGAAGCTGTTGAAACGAAGACGGCGCAGGCTACGTCAACTACCAGTTTGGGAAGACGATGAAGATGGGCGGTGGAGGAGAAGGAGGAGATCCTCCATGGAAGATTGGGCTCCGAATGTTCGTGCATTTTTTGAAAGCATGCAGGTTGAAGAGGAGGAGGATGAAGATAGTGGAGAAGGGGAAGATCTGACAGATTCTGAGCAAGATGAAATGGGGGAAGTGATGGCTGACCACCATTTACAGAAATCAGATCGAGTTGAGGATGAATCAGTAGAAGATGAGGAAGTTCCAAAAAGGATGGAGGGCAGGCTAGTTATGCACGGGTCGAGCCACATTCATGTGGACAAAGATGAGCCAAGGAAGGAGGTAGGAAAGACGGAAGATGGAGTGGGAGAGGTGGTAGTTGGTCAACATTCTCAACGCTTTGGTTTCATCAAGATGAATAAGGAGATAGAGGGAGAGCTGAGGCAGCAGCCACCACTGGTTTGGACAGCGGCCAAGAAGCCGGGAAGTCTGGCTGGACGTGAGCTTTGGACTTGCGGGTGATCCAACAAACCAACATCCACCACTGGGACCAACCAAGCTACCTCCGCTGCCGAAACCACCAGACCCAGGTTTGGCCATGGAGGCAAAGGCGACACCGACCGCTCAGTAACCGTCACCAGAACCACCAGATCCTTCGGATTCCGAGGCGAATGCAGTAGCCGGCAAAATACCGGCAGTGGAACTGCGCGTTGCAGCAAAGTTGTGGGCAACAGCGAAGTCGAATGCAACAGTGGATTCGCTTGTAACTCTAACAGTCGCGGCGGAGATGTCGACCGGCGAGCCACTCCCGGAGGAGAACCAAGAAGAAGTGTGGACATGAGGGGGGCGCAGCCATGGTTTGCGTGCAACAGCAAAAGAAAGGAGTGGAAGCAAGTGGCTGGACATTTAACAGTTTGGGTCAAAATTTTGACCTAATGGGTCAAAGCCCCAAGCTGGGTTAGCCCAAAATCAAGTCTCCAGAGTTGCTAAAATACGATAGTGAGGAGAATAGAGAGTTTGGGGTTAGTAGGAGTTTTGTCAAAGGATTGGGTTTACTTTCTAACTTTACATACATAATCAATGGGCTTAATATTGGGCCCATTTGGGTGAGGGAAGAAAATTGGGTTAAAGACATAAAGTGGGCCTGTGGCAGTGGGGTGGAATTGTTTGCTATGCTGTCTCAAATGGATTGCTCAAGAAAACGTGATAAAATTGATGACGCTAGGAATTGCTTCTCAACAAAGATCATGTGGAAGACCACCAAAAGGTTGCAAGCCGGTCCTTTCATCGTGAGAGTTTCTCTTGGAGACCATCATCATAGGGAAGAACTCGAGAGCAGGTTTGAAGGTATGCCGATGGTATTATCACGAATTTATCAACTTCTCAATAATTTAGAATTCAATAGCACAGTTTGTTTGGGAGCTATTGCTGAAGAGGGCAAGTTCCTAATTGGGGGACCTAGTTGCATTGAAAAGATTGCTCAATCTGGAATTAAGGATTGGGCTTTGGCTGGAGCTAACATGGACACTGCTATTAATACTGGGTTTAATGGGAGTTTGATTAGACAAGGAACAAAACAAATCACAATTCATGTGGAGACTCCGAAAATTCAAGCACGAGCAAAGGTTGGAGGTAAGATAGCTGGTTGCAAGGCATCAAGGGATGGTGTTCCTTGTCAGGTGTCAGCAAGTGCTCAACAGCTAATTGCAACAAGAGGAGCCTCTCAACTGGCATCCACTCTAGTTCTTGACGGAAAATCACTTACTGCTATAAATATAGTCATGAGTGTCATGGGGATCAATCTCAGTAACCTCAGTACATTACATCTTGAGCCTCTTGTTGAGGAATGCTCAGCTCCCGCAGATTATTTTGCAAAGGCAACCCATCCTATATGACTAGGAAAGGTGACAATTATTGCAAAAATGAAGTCAGAGCTTGATAGTGATGATTTTTCACTTCCTAGCATTGGGGATGTTGAGACAACTGATGATGCTATTGGTATCAATTACTTCAAGGACAATGCAAAGGGACTTGGGACAGAACTATGGGACCCAAGTGGAAATAACTACTCTGCATGCATGCTTTCCTTTTTCAAGATTTGGGACCCAGGGGAAGTCTTTTTAGTAGAATTGTTTTCCAAGAGTATTGTTTTGCTTCTCAAACCATAAGACAATTCTATACATCAAGTTCTTTACAAGCACTCCTTGTTTAGTTCCTAAGAGAACCTGCAGATGGAACAATCTCACTTGCTCCTTGGGTCTTCTTTGTGATGGATGCTCCCAAAGCTGCCATGGCCAGCCAAATCCTAAGTTACTGTTAAGCCATGCAGAATTTATGATTGAAGTTCATGAGCCCCACCTTGAGGACAAGGTGGAAGTTTGGGGGGAGTATTGTTAAGTACCTGGGATTATAAATTGGTCCTTAGTGGTAATTGCTAAGTATTAAGTATGTGAGATGAGAGAGAATGAGGGGCTCACTCTTGTGTAACTACCTACTGAGTCAACAGGAGATAGTGGGGGAGGGAGATACCATGTGATTCTATTATAAGGTGAGGGAAACAATATATAGAGGGAGGGAAGAAATGAGAGGTAGGCAGAAATTGGATTAGAAGGCCATTGGCTTTGGGAGAGTGCCGGGTCTCTCAAATACTCAGTATATCTTTTACTTTGTTATTCATATCTTCAGACTCATACTGGTATCACACTTATATCAGCTTGAGTTCCATTAATATACCAGAATTTCTACTACTCTTCGCTCTCTAATAACCAGGTTCCTAACAGCGTGACATTGTCCCTGTGGATATTTGCCACATCGTGTTTGGAAGACCATGGCAGTATGACAGGAATGTGAAGCATTTTCCTACTCCTAAAACATATACCTTTCAAAACAATAGAAAGACTTTCACACTACATCCTTTGAAGGGGGAACCAACAGGTCAAAGGGCTAGTAATAACAAGGCTAGCTGTTTTATCAAGGCTGGCTAGTTTAAAGAAGAATGCAGACTATTAGATACCAAGCCACTCATGAATCAGGCCTTAGTTGTAAGTGCTAAGTATGTTCGGTGAAAGAGAATGATGGGCATTCTTGTGTAACAAACTACTGAGTCAGCAATAAGATAGTGGGGGAGGGAGATACCATGTGATTCTATTATGAGGTTTGGGAAGTAAGGTGAGAGGCTGTATATATTAGAGAGGGTGTGTGTGAGGGAGGGTAGGCAGAAATTTGGACTAGGCTTTGGGCAGCCTCTCTAATGCTCAGAAACTTCTTCAATTTCATGCTAACTTTGTATTCTCTTCTTCTCTGTTAAAAACACACTCAGTTTCTTTAATTTTCTGGTTCCTATTTGTGGTCTCTATCAATTGGCATCAGAGCCTCGTTCTTGGGGGCTGTGGAGGCCAATTGTTGAAACTGCCATGGAAGCTAGGATAAAGAATCTAGAGAGGAAGATGGATGAGGTCGAGCGGCTATTGAGAGGACGACACCAAACTCGAACCAAAGGGCAATCTCCACCACGGAGAGAGCGTCAAAGGATTGAGATGGAGGATTGGGATGGGGGAATCAGGAGGACACACAAGCGATGTTCTCCTGCTTGCTTTAAGGATGGATCTTTGAGACACAGAGAAGGAGTCTCTTGAGGGAGTAGGCCACCTGACTCATCTTGGAACAATGGGCACCCACGGCATCATGACGGAGGACAGAGACGAGCAACCGTCAACATGGGTGGCCATCAAACCGTGAGGGTGAGAGAGCGGGACTCATCGCACAACAGAGAAGACCGCACGAGGAGGGGAAGGAGAGGAGAAATGTCAAGTGATGGTCGACCACCGCAGAAGCCACCGAACCTTGAGACCTCCGCAACAGTCGTGACAGAGGTGTTGGCAGAGGCGGAAGCGGCCGAAGAAGCTCATCCCTACTGCGTGAAGGAAGACCGTCCAACGCCGCTAAAACTGCCAAACCCAATGTGGGTGGCAGCTAGCGAGCCACCGTCGAACGCCGGTGAATTACCTCACGCGGAGGTGGAGGTGGAAACGAAGCAGCTACCACCAGACCCACCCGATCCGACATACTTAGAAGAGATTGCCGCCGCCGTTGAGGTGTCTATGGTGGATATTCAGGCAGAGATGGCAGATGCGACGGCAGCTACAGAACAGACCATTCACCATGGCTGCAGCGTGAACAAGAACGAGGAGAAAGAAAGAGCAAAATTGAATCTTTAGGAAGTGGGTCAAGTTGTTGACCTAATGGGCCAAACCCAAATTATTCAGGCATGTTCACTTCTTAACCTCATGGGCCAAGCCCAAAGGTGGGAGCAAGTGTACTCTAGCATTACCATGCCACTAATATTATTTTGGGGCTAGAAGCCACCAATATTTGAAAAGTGGCTTTCAAATTCAGATATAGGAGTATTGGGCCAAGCCCAAGTCGAATTGGAGAAGGATTGGAGTGTTGAAGAAAGTAGCTATGTCTTGAAATTATTGGGCCAAACCCAGAAGGAAATATATAGAAACTAGGGTATGAAAATTTCTCAATGAGAAGCATGGTTGGGGCTGAATCATGTTTCTTTTTCAGAGACAAAAGAAAACTGCTCTCCAGCGTTGAAAAGGTGGAACCAAGACCCATCACGTCTCAAAGAAGTAATTGGTCCCTTTAAGCTATCCAAGCCAGCCGTCAAAGTTGGACCTAAAGATGAAGATGGTTGCTCTCAACTCCATCAACTGATACAGTGGTGTGCAGCCATTGCTCAATTGATCCTTGGCAAACTGGACGATTCTCAAATCGAGTACTTTATGGCTGAGGAACATGAAGAAACAGAAGAGATATTCCTTCTTAGAGTGGTGTGGGCCTTCCTTATGATTTACATCAAGGTGACTCTGTTTTACAAGGTTACTGATAACAATTATCGTTTGTTGTTTGGGTATACACCAGCTAGCTTTGGTTCAGTTGTAGGAGAACTCAAGTTATCGGACACAACTGCCATTGCCTCCCCAAAGTTTCTGTTCATAGAGATGTTTGCTCTTATAGGAAGGGCAATTGAAGGTGATGTATCTATAGCAGTGGCAACAACCAAAGAGCAACTTCTAAACTTCCACCTTGAGGACAAGGTGGATTTTGAGGGGGGAAGTATTGAGGACGTCAACTATGTAATGATTGATCCCTACTATATGGACTGCCACAGTGAATTCTGCAGCTTTGAGATTCTGCAAAATCAGCTACAAATTCCCTATCAAATAGAAAGTGATGAGGCATTAGCGATTATGGACGAGGGTGCCCAATCTAGTGACGATGCTGGAGTTGGTCAGAGGATTCATTATTCAAGAATTAAGGCCATACTTGTGGTGTTGCACTCATTGTTTAACAAACAATCCCAAACTTCCAAGACAAATATTGTAAAGAACACTTTTGGAGACAGCAATGATAGCCTTGGAGGGAAGAAAGCTGTAGTGTTTTCTCAGTGGAGGTGGATGTCAGGTTGGCGTGAAGTGTGTCTTAAGGACTCTTCAATTCAATATAGAAGACTTGATGGAATATTGTCAGTCTTTGTAAGAGGAATAGCTGGAAAAGGTTTCAACACTCTCCCTGAGGAGGTATCAGTTGTGATTATGTCATTGAAGGCTGCCAGTCTTGGTCTCAACATGGTGGCTGCCAGTCTTGGTCTCAACATGGTGGATGCCCTCCATGTTCTTATGCTAGATCTAAAGTGGAATCCTACAACTGAAGATCAAGCAATAGACCAACAATTTGCACCGGGTAGCCAACTACTGCTTCCATGCCTAGTAATTGAGTGGGAGCTCAAGGTTGAGCCTCAGGAGGATAGAGCAGGCCACCAACGCCAGCAAAGCTTGCAAGAGTCTAGGGAATGTCTAAAATCCTTCATGTCTGAGAGAAGTCCAGCAATTTTGAGTATGGGACTTGGAACAACACTATGGAACCCAGGTGGACATTTCCACACTACAAGAACACTTTCCTCTTTTTTCAAGATTTGGGATCCAGGTGGAACTCTTTCTTCAGCAATATTGTCTTGGCTTTTACACCATCACCTTGAGGACAAGGTGATTCTTTTAGGGGGAGTATTGTTAGATACCAAGTCGCTCATGAATTAGGCCTTAGTTGTAAGTGCTAAGTATGTTAGGTGAGAGAGAATGATGGCGATTCTTGTGTAACAAACTGCTGAGTCAACAATAAGATATTGGGAGAGGGAGATACCATGTGATTCTGTTATGAGGTTTGGGAAGTAAGGTGAGAGGCTGTAAATAAAAGAGAGGGTGTGTGTGAGGGAGGGTAAGCAGAAATTTGGACTAGGCTTTGGGAGAGTCTGAGCCTCTCTAATGCTCAGAAACTTCTTCTGTAATTTCATATTGACTTTGTACTTTCTTCTTCTCTATTAAAAACACACTCAATTTCTTTAATTTTCTGGTTCCTATTTGTGGTCTCTATCACAGACCCTTGTGGTAGTTGGTAGAATTGCTGAAAGTGAAAAAAGAAGGAAAGCTACCATTATCACCTACAGTTAGGAAGCTTTTTGCTTACTGTGATGAGCTAGTTAGTGAAGTATTACCAAAGGGGTGCCTCCCATGTGAGATGTACAGAATGCTATGATCTAATTCTAGGAGCAGCATTACCAAATCAGGCTGCATACGGCATGCCTCCACAATAAAGGGCTGAAGTAAGGCGAAATGTAGAAGATTTGACAAGGTTTATTGAGAGTAAGCTTGTTAATTTCCAACTCTACTTACACCAAAGAAAGATGGTTCATTGAGAATTTGCATAGACAGTCCTGTTATTAAAAAACTAATGTGAAATATTGCTTTCTAATTCCAAAGTCTGAAAAGATGTTAAATTTTCTTGTAGGGTCAACTAGTTTTCAAAGCTAGATTTAAGGAGTGAATACCATCAATTCTGGATTCGTAAAGGGGATGAATGTAAGACAGCATTTAAGACACAAGATGGGCTATAAGAGTGGCTAGTCATTCCATTTGAACTCTCCAATGCTCTTAGCTCGTATATGCAAGTAATGACAGAGGTATTGAGACCTTTCCTTAACTCCTTTGTTGTGATCTGTTTTGATGATATACTCATCTCTAGTAATAACAAATCTGAACATTTGAGCCACCTAAGACAAGTTATGGAGGTCCTTCAGCATGGGAAGCTTTATGTTAATTTTGAAGAAGTGTTCTTTCTTGACCAATAATTTGGTGTTTTTGGTATTTATTGTTTCAGGTGAGGGTTTAAAGCCTGACTCAAAAAAAATAAAAGCTATACCTGATTGGCCTTCACCCCAATCAATTGAAGAGATGTGTAGTTTCCATGGGCTAGCATCTTTTTACAGGCAATATATTCATAATTTCAATTCAATTATGAGTCCAAAACAAATTTCCATGAGACAACAAAATTCGGGTGGACAGATGACGCAGAGAAAGCTCTTGAACATTTTAACAGCCACAACCCAGGCTCCTGTGCTTGTTTTGCCATATTTCAGCAAGTTATTTGTTGTTGAATGCCATGCATCCCATGTGGGAATAGGAGGTATTCCCAGCCAAGAGAGCAGATTTGTAGCCTTCTTCAATGAGAACCTCACAGAACCTAAGCAGCACTATTCAGCCTATGATCTAACAGTACTATGCTTTTGTTCAGGCTTTGCACCACTGGCAACATTATTTACTGCACCAAGATTTTGGTGTCTATTCAGATCATGAGTATCTTAGAAACCTCAACTCACCAAAGAAGTTAATTCCAAGACATGCTTCACAGAGCTCATTTCTTCAGCAATTTACTTTCTCTATTAAGCACAGAAGTGTCAAATCGAATGGGGTGGCATATGCACTGAGCAAAAGATCTTATTTACTATCAACTTTACACAGCCAAGAAATCAGCTTTGAGCTATTGAAGGATCAGTACATGAGTGATCCATTTTTCAGCCAAACAGTTAAAGAATTATGATGCTCAGCTACAGCAACAACGTCCCAATCATTTCTTATGCATAAGGGATCCATATTTCATGGGAATCAACTATGTATACCTGAAGGATATCTTTGGGAGAAGATCATGAGAGAATTGCATGGTGGTGGTTTAGGAGGGCATTTTGGGACAAACAAGACCTTGGCTATGGTGGCTGAACAATCTTAAGAATGAGTCGTGATGTTGAAAGACTAGTTGAGCAATGCAAAGTTTGCCAATATTTCGCAAAATACTAGCTTATATACTATATTACCTATTGCTCATTCTCCTTGGGTCCATCTTATTATGGATTTCGTGCTCGGACTTCCAAAGACATCCAAGGGGTTTGACTCTATATTTGTTGCGGTTGATCTTTTCCTTAAATGGCACATTTCATTCCATGAACTAGGACTGCTGATGCATCTCACGTGGCAGATTTATTTATGCCAAGAGGTGGTGCGTTTACATGGAGTTCCTAATTCCACAAACATGAAGAGATGTGAAGTTCATGGGACATTTTTAGCAAACTTTATGGAGGAAGATGAGAACATAGCTGCAATACTCTAGCATGTATCATTCACAAATGGATGGTGATCCAGAAGTAGCCAATCGAAGCCTTGGAAATTTACTACATTGGCCAGTTGGAGAAAATGTGAAGACATGGGACATGATTCCCCCCAAGCTAAATTTGCTTTCAGTAACTTTGTCAATCACACAACCAAGAAGTGTCCTTTTGAGGCTGCATATGGCCACAAACCTCGATGTTTTGTGTTTAGCTCCGTTATTGGATGAGGCTAGGGTTAGAGAATATGGAGTAGCATATGCTGATCATATCCATCACATAGATGATGAAGTAAGAGCTGCCATTGAAGCTAGCAATGAGCACTACAAAGAGGCTGCCAAATAGCATCACCATTTCAAAGAGTTTGCAGAAGGTGATTGGGTTTGGTAAAAGGGAAAGGTTTCCAAAGGATAATACCATAAATTAGTTTCACGAAAGATTGGGCCATGCAGAACTGTGAAGAATACAAGCTCTAATGCTTATGTGGTAAAGTTGCTAAAAGATCAACAAATTAGTCCAATCTTTAATGTTTCTGCTTTATTTGTATTTCATAGTTTTGATGATAACATAGGCTGTCAGCTGACAAAGGGTCGACAACCCAAATTCCAAAAAAGCCTTCCCAATTCCCTGGTACAATTCTAGCTATACTCTTTGTCCTACATTAAAAAACTTCAAAAACACATCTTCAATTCCCACAGTTTATTACAGTCATTGTTTGCAACATCATGACTATTATCCAGAATCAGGCACAACCCCAATTACCACAAACATGGGTACTACAAAAGCACCAACTCCAAGCATAACATTAGCAATACACACACACACACACACACACACAAAAAAAGGTCACAGCTATTCACCATGGTTATTCAAATCACACACTTTGACAACCCCAAACACACAATACATCAAACAAACAACAATGGCCATAACCCGCTATCAACAACACAAGCATCAGAAACCATGAAAATGAAAACTTTAGCAAAAATAAAATAAAAAATAAAAACTCAAATTCCCGCCTTTTCTTTTTACAATTGGAAAATTGGAAAAACACCCACTAAAGAGGAACAAAAATGCGACACACCCACGAAGAGAAAAGGGGGAAAAAGATAGGATCTGACCTTGGAGCAAAGAGCGAGCATCGTTGAGGTCGGAGTCGCAGGTTGAAGAAAGCAAAGTGGTGTGCTGGAGACAGAGTGCAAGGCTGTTCGGGTCATGGCGGTCCTGCAGAACCTTCGCGAGATCGTCGCTCCATGAGATCAACTTGTCCACGTCAATGGCTCTAGAAGAATCCGCCATTTGTGCTGAGAGACCAAGACAGTGGACACAACACAGGGCCCGAGAGGTGAGAGCGGGGTTGGCTGGGAAAGGGTGACGCGAGTGAGAAAGGGAGAGAGGGAAGTTCGAATGAGAGAGGCCAGTAATCCTAGGCGAGTGACAGCTTTGTCCTCGCTAGTTTGGGAGTTAGATAGTCCCAAGTAAAAATTATAAAATGAGTAAAGCGATAAATTGGTCTTATTGATTTTTACGTAAAATAAATTAGCCTTTAATAAAAATAAAATAATAAATTAGTTTTTAATATTTTAAAATATCAGATAAATTAATTTCAATCAAAAATAAATAAATAAATAAATAAATTAATCTTTAATTATTTTAAAATTAAATAATTTAGTCCCTTTATCTTTTTAAAATCAAACGATTTAGTCCCTTTATCTAGGGATTAAATTGTTTGATTTTTAAAAAATTAGAAATCAATTTATCTGTTTATTTTTATTAGAGACTAATTTATCCGATATTTTAAAATGTTGGGAACCAATTTATCAATTTATTTTTATTAGAAACTAATTTATCCTACATGAAAATCAATAGAAACCAATTTATCACTTTACTCTTATAAAATAACCTGTCAAATTTATTGCAAAAAAGGGTGCCTTGGCCTTTTATTTGCAAAGTTCCCCCTTTTGCTTTGTTCATCAACCTCATACCTATCATCTTCCTTGTGGAACTCCATGACCTATAGCAAATATGCTTAGCGACTGAATTGCATATTCGCGTCGACGTCGTGCAAGCCACTGTTTACACCGTCGCACGAGCTAGCTGCTACTGCTGCTTCTTGCTCTCTTCTTTGTCCATAGTCACAATTTGGAAATCCTTCACCTTTGCTAGCTTGTTCTCTCCGTGTTGTTGTTGGTTTGTGATTATTGCTGTTGTTGATGTGGTTGTGGGAGGCTCAACAAGTTGGATGCTACCTCTTGTGGGCTGCTTTGAGACCTTAGGATCCATGAACAGGCACAAAAGAAAAGGGGTGTGGGGGAAAAATTAAAAATAAAAATAAAAGAAAGGAAAAATAATTGGTCCTCTTTGATTGAAGAAGGTGATCTAAAAAGTCCTAAACTTTCATGAGTTTTCACTATTTCTAGCAAGGATCGGAGGACAAAACCATAACTCCCACCGGAGGCATTTGTTTTACTTGTCTTACCGGCGGCATTTCATGAGTTTTCACTCTTTCTTAGGGATTTATCTCCAAATATTCTAACTATATACATTTTAAATTGATTGCCGAACGATTAAACACAGGTTAAATAACAGCATTTTGATTTAAAATAAAATGGATCCAATGATTGTGAACACATATAATGAATCAATGTTTAAAGGGGACTAACGTAACTCCCAAAGTTAGAGGGACTAATGTTTCGTTTGGATGTAAAGAGAAAATGAAAGGAAAGAGATAGAAAGAAAGAAAATGAAGGGAAGAGAAAAATATAATTTTTTTTTTCATATATTTGGATGAATAGAATATAAGAGGAAAGAAAATTAAAGTTAAAAATAAAATAACATATATGTCCTTATTGTAATAAAGTATAATATATTTTAAGTTTAATTTTGATGCATTGACAATATAAAATATTTTTATATAGTCAATCAATCATATTTTTCCATATGAATGACTATTTAAATAGTAAATGTGATAATTAATCATATTTACTGATGTGATAATATATAAGTGAAAGATAATGTAAGTATTTTACATTAATAGTATACATAAATTAAATTCATATTTTTTTAATTTTTATTTTTTTAATAAATTACATAAATAATATTTTATAATAAATATTAATTAAAAATTTTAATGTATTGATAACTAAATTATGAAATTTAGTTTGATATTATTTTTAAAATAAAAAATGTGACATAAATTTAATTTATAATATTTATATATAAAATCTTCGTTTACTAAAACTGTCCTAATTTTTTTAAATAAATTTATTTTTATTTGTTTATTAAATATATATTTTTATTGTTATTATACCGCTTCACTTTATTTCTACGCTCTCTATTTTACAACACCAAAAGGCTCTTTGTTTTAAAAGGTAATCATGTCATTTACCATACACACCTTCCTTCTCTCCCATTTTTTCCCCATTAGGGAGGAGACAATTTTTGCTGCCCACTTTTTGATTTTCTTATCCTTTTCTTTCCTGAACCAAACAGAGGAAAAGTGCCCAATTTGTCCATTTTCCCTCCATGCATTTCCCTTCATTCCTTTTTCTCTTAAAACAAACAACGTGTAAGTTATGATTCACCGTAATCCTAATGCCCTATGTGTAACACCCTCCCAAGACAAGATCTTATGTTTAAGTCACAAGACCACACCTGAGTTGTTCTTATTACGAATCGGACATTTTCTCGACAAAGAACTTCACTGCCTTCGGAACTTCTTGAACTATCTGGAGATAACACGGAAATGGGAGTGAGAATTACAAATTCTCAGTAGGATTCTCTACCATACACATAATGTCATCGATGTCATCTCCAGTTTGCTTCGGTTTATTATGAAAAAGGTGAACATGCTATACAAACTGTTTAATTTTACATTTCGAAAAATATATTATCCGAAGCAAAATTCATTTTTACTCATACACTTGGCATTTGGAAGAGCCCATACAAATCAAATCATGAATAATGACCGAAACATAATGAAATATAATAGCATCAATACACTGGAGACATAACGTCTACCCATAACTTTACTTCTCTTTCTTCATCTTTCTTTTCATCATAAAATCTTTACATGTCACATTCCAGAGTATGATCGCCATGTCATATCCCATCAGAGCGTGATCGCCATGTCATATTCCTTAGGAATATGAAATCTTCATTCGGTACTTATACTAACTTGGTCCTGCCATGCCTCATGTAAGTTCTATCCCCTATACTCACACTAGCTGGGTCGATGTCATGCCTCATGTGAGTGGGGTACTTGCATATGCTTTAATCTTTAGTCTTTAGCCTTTAGTCTTTAGCCTTTACTACCCTTGGGTAGCCTGGCCTTGGAGTGAGCTCATCAGCTCGACCCGTGACCATCGTCACACCGACTCACCCACAAGAGGACCCACGTGCCTCTAGTCTTGGAGAGATCTCATTCTGGTCATATGCCTCTAATTGAAGGGATCTCTTCTGGTTACATGCCTCAAAATTGAGGAATCTCATCTGATTACGTGCCTTCAATATAGAGGGATCTCATCTGACTATGTGCCTCCAAGGTAGAGGGACCCAAGTTTTAGCTGCCTTCACAAAGAGGGACTCAATGTGCAACTGCCTCTAGGTGAAGGGACCCACATCTTTATCGTTTAACTGCCTTCACAGGGAATGATTCAAAGTGCAACTGCCTCTGAGTGAAAGGATTCACATTTAATATACTTATGTCTTTTCATTCTCATGCATAATCAAGCATAAACATGTTGAATACTCTTATACATATGCTCATCATTTATTTTCATATACCTCATATCATACTTATATCATTCTTACATATAGAATTTCCATATACATATTCATAAATTTCTTGTAATAGAAACATTCCTAGTTTCATAGATTTCTGCCGTAAATTCGGCAGGATAACGGATCAGATCCGTTTCCCCATGAATAGTGCCAGTTCTCACAGACAAATTAGCCATAGCAATATAATTAATCTAACATGTCTCTTAATATAAAACTTGTAATCCTTAATTCAAACCTTATGTGTCCATTAACACTTGTGAAACCGTCAATTTGGTCATTTCTGCCAATTATACTCAATTCTGCCCGAATTTTGCATAATTCACCTTTACCTCTATTCAACTCATTTAAACCTGAATTTGGATATGTCATAGCTCTATATGTTTACTTTCTAACCTCTTTGGTCCTATATCATTTTGATTTATATAACTCAAGATATTTAAATTTTGCCTCATCCTATTCGGTCACTAGTCCGAATTACACTCTTGGAAGTATAAATTCTCTAAAAATCGAAACTAAGCTCAAATCATATGAAATTGGTCTCATATTAAAGTAATAGGACAACCTTTCATTTGCAATCAATTTCACTTGATTTGCTTAAGTATACCTCGAGTTATAAGTCCTGGAAGTCGACCTTCTTGAACTACCCTGTTTTGGCTTGGTTTGGATATAGGATAACTTCCCCGAACCACTGGGAACAATTGGGGTCATAACAAACTCGGAATTTTATATTGAGATGTTCCCCTATGTGTAAACTTTCTAACAAAGTTGGTCTCACTCAATTTAGAGTTGTGTAGGGTGAGTTATACCCTTCTCAAGTCACTCTACCTGGATGAAAGTCCTAGTTCCTAAGTCAAACTTCAAAAATTCATATCTCTCTCAATACTAATCCAATGACCTTATATGATATATGTATGGAAAGCCCTGAATGTCTACTTTCATCTAAAAATAGTTTCATTGGATTTGACCGGTTGTAGGCCGAGCTGTACACTCTGCCATACGGACTATAGTGAAATTCCTCAACCAGATAGCATTCTAATCCTCCATTCCTTCTAGTTTTCTCCTTCTAACTTTAATTCTAACTCAAGATTCATATTAATCCAATTATAATACATCCAATATAACATCAAATACATGGAAAAGAGTAAAATTTCATGCAATCATAGTCTAAAGAATTCAATAACAGAAATGGAATCCTACCTCTTTGGAGTGTGATCTTGCTGGATTTGAGTTTGGATTGAATGGAGCCTCGACAAATCTTGGAGATTCGATAGAGTAGATTGAGAGAGGAAGGGAAGAAGAAGGCTGGAGCAAGAGGGAAAGAGAGGGTCTAAATCAGCTGGGGATGAGGAGGGGAGTTTGACTTAAATACATGGGGGTAGTTGGAATTGTGGTGTTGATTGGTTGGAATTTTGTGGTTGAAGTTCGACCATATCTCCCTCTTTTGTGGCCAAATTGCTCTCCACGTCGTCCTAAAAGTGGGACTCGCCTCATTCTATCTGAACTCGGAACTCGTCTTGATTCTGCTTAAAGTTAGAACTTATGCTATTTATTTGAGCTTGGAGCTGAAGCCTGATGTCGGAACTCATCCCATCTTATTTGTGACTTTGAGGAAATCTTATCTGGTTTATTCGAGACTTGGAAGCAAGGTTAGATGTCGGAAGTCATATAGTTTACAATCACATAATCTCGGAACTCCCCATTCAAACTCAGGAACACCAACAGAAATGGAAAGTTCCTGGGAATGAACTCGGACATCGAAACTCGTGTATGACTGAAAATCAACTCAAAGATTCAAACTCATGTCCATTGAGTTCAACTCTGATGCTGGAACTTGTTATATTAAAATTGGAGGTCGGCACTTGCACCATTGTGTTAAAGTATCAACTTGGGGTCAAGTCGGAAGTCGGAATGGGATGCTGGGTTAAGGTCGGAACTAGGGAATTCGGAATCACAACTTAAACTCGGAAGTCGGTATTTTATATATAGTGTGTTTGAGACTCTAAGTCAGATATTGGAACTCGGAAGCCACTCCATTTAACTCGAAACTAGAACATGAAATCGGAAATTTGAAATAATCAAAATTGAAGATGAAATCGGAAATCGGATAGGACATGAAGTCGAAGATTGTGCAAGACGAACTCGGAACTCGGAAATTATCTCACTTCGTGTGAAATTCGAAGACGAAGTCGGGAATCATGTAAACTTGAAGGTGAAGTCGGAAATCGGGAATCGGGGTGGATGTTACACTATGAATGCTTAGGAACATTTAAGTGTTTTTTTTTTTTAACTTTTTGAGTTATGTTATTTGCAAGGTTAAGAAAATTGGATCGGGTATCGAACCAGCAAAGTAGGGGTCCAAAGGTTCAGAAGTTTAACCGAGGGTACGACTGGGACATAATAAAATATATATTTAATTATTTATATATATATTTAATTATTTATATATATAAATATATACACATGATTAATTAAAAAATAAAAAATCATATTAAATATAAAATTTATTTATATAAATTTTCACTTACATTTTTTTTGAAAAGTAATCACAAACAGTATAACAATCATTTTTAGTTTTTTATTTTTAAATTAATTTAAGAATATATAGCAAATAAGTATACTAAAAAAAATCAAAGTTCTAAAAGAAATGAATTTTTGTTCTGACTGAGCTTCTTCTTTTTTTAAAATAAAAAAAAAATAGCATTTTTACCAAATTTGAAAAAAAAAAAAAACCATATCAATCAACCAATTTGACCAGTCAGATTCACCAATTTTGACCAGTTCTTGACCAATTTTGACCACATCTAGTTTAATGGTAAAGATCGAACTGACTTAGGGTCCGGTTCCCGATCGGATTGGTCTGACCAGCCGGTCTAGTTCGATTCTCTTAACAGTGGTTATTTGGACTCACATTCTTTCAGTTTTCAAATGAGATTTATAACCCCCTCCAATGATGAATGGGAGTGAGTTGGCATAAAGATGAGAGAGAAGTGAATACAAATAATATTTATCTTTTCTTTTTTCTTTTTCTTTTGGTTAACAAGTTTTTTTTCTTCTCTCCTTGGTGATTAGATTCATTATTTCAAATTTATTTTTTTCCCAAAAAGAAAAGTTGAGATTTAAAATGGACCTCATGTGGGTCACTCCATATTATTAGTTTATAACTTTAGTTTTCTAAACGATCCTTACATGAATCAATTAATCCTATTAAAATTAAAGAGTTTAATCTTGATATACTAATAGTGTAAAAAAATTTTATGCAGTCAACCAATCATATTCTTCCATTACATGACTATTCAACTAGTATATGTGAGATTTAACCACATTTACTAATATGATAATATATGATTGGATGATAACATAAAAAAATTTTACACTATCAGTGCATACAAATTAAATCCAAAATAAATATTAATTGAATAAATTTTTATTTGTCTATTCACACTCCTAATTAGTATCAATCATTCATTTTTTTTTTCCTCTAACATGATTATCAAAATTTTAGGTTGAGAAGAAGGCTTGCTTAGTCCAAAGTTGGGACATGTCTCTTAACTTATCAAGTGCTTCCAAAAGTATTTACAGATCACCTAATAATGTATAGGTGCTTACAAAGAACATAGGAATTAAACACAAGTTATTAGCATTAGCAAAGTGGGCTAGCCTATCCCAGCCGCCAAAAGCAGGGTGGGGCGGGGCTACTTTAAGAAAATGGGTTCAACTTTTCAGCCTTGGCTATTTAATGGCAGGTTGGTAGGTTGGCTAGCCAAAAAATAAAAAAAATTTATTTTAATGTTTTAAATGAATGAAATTACCTTAAAAAAATTTTAATTTGCACCACAACCACAACTCACATCCTTCCCCGTATGTCATGCTTCCTTTCTTGTTTTCTTTAATTTTTCTATGAATATTTCCTTTCTAATTCAAATGTCTTTATCCAGTGAATATTGGCCACTACTGCACTCTATTTTGACTTATTCTACCTTCTAAGCTCTAAAAACCCCGCAATCAACTCTTTTCTTTTTCAGCAATGCATATAACATGAAATGATTTTTATGTGAGTGTAATGACTGGTTTGTGACCAATCATGGATCTGAGAGTGGGGTTAGGCCTAGACTTGACACTTACCTCACATAAACCATTAGATGGTCTAATGGTGAACCAACCAGCCTTTAAAAAAATTAAATAAATAATCCAGCCCGCGGGTTTAGTCCGCCCAGCTCCGCCTAAGTCCGTGGGTTAGGAGGGCTTAAATTTTTTGACAAGTTCAATATATTAACCCAAGGGGTTGGGCAGGCCAACCTAGCAAATTGAGTCCATTTTGCCATCTCTACAAGTTATGATAATGTAGGTGAAAGATTGATCAGGTGATCCAACTTTTTGTTGGCTCTTTTTTTTGTCCCTTTGAACACAGTTGGCTCATTGTTTTTTTCTCTTAACACATTTCCCTCTACTTTATTCCATTATTCTTCCCTCTACTCCATCACATAGATTTTTTCCTCTATTACATACATTCCTTGATTTATTGATATTTTATTTTTTTTAATTCTCAAAAAATAATATGCAAAAATTAACTTAAAAGCTTTAGAAAAGTTATTTAGAGACATATTAGAATGTTAATGACATGAGTCATAATGAATTAAAACAGTATTACATGAGTTACTCATCAATTAGTGTAAATATGGTAATTTGACCTTAACTAATTATGTTTATGGACAGTGATGTCAAATAATTAGTAAATGATAAAATTTCTCTAATCTATCACAAAATTATATATATATATATATATATATATATATATATATATATATATATATATATATATATATATATATATATATATATATTAGAGGGTTACATGCCCTCAAATAAAATTTTAGCCCTAATTTCTAATTTTTAGGGTTTTTACATGTTTATTTACTAAATTATGATAAATTGATTAATTAAATTATCAAAATACTAATTTATTTTAATTTTAATCTTTATAAGACATTATCAGATGGCTTCAGATGGGTTTACACAAATTTGGGTCATTGGAATGTGTTTAGATGTGTTTGACACATTAAATGTAGTAAAAAATGTAATTTTGACTATGTTATCTTAATTTTTCTACATAATTCTTCAAGTTTCTTCATTCTTCTTCAATTCTCCCTATTTTTTCCATAAAATTTTGATTGTTTGGAGTTCATTTAAGTGTCATTTCAACTAGCACAAGTTAGTTGGCCAGTGGTTGTATTTTTATACAATTTTCTAGCTTAATTAGTTAATTAACTATCTATAATTTATATATTAATTTATTGCTTTTTAAAAAACATCATCTCATGTGATGATATGATGAGGAGGGCATGAATTAGGGCTAGAATAGGCTGAGAAGGTTTTGACTTATTAAATATGGTAAAATTATAAAAGAAAATCTTTGAATATTCAAAACTTAACTTAATTTACTCAATTAAATTGAACTCTTTAATTAATAAAATATTTACTATATATCATGTGGCTTATTTTAGCATGATATCATGATGATGTCATGGCAATTTGTGAGGTCAATTAAGAAGTAGTTGATTATCTCGATGATTATAAAGTTGATTAGGTGATTTATGCTTAATTAAGCCCAAAATTCATTAATTAGACCCATTAATGTTTCAGCCAATATTCATGGTCCATTGTGAGGCCCAATTTTGTGTCCTGTTGGGCCATGGCTGGATATACACTAAAATATTGTCCTACAGTAAGTTTAGATGGTCTTATAGGTTTTTTGAGGTCCGTTATGTATCTCAATAAAGTTATTTTTATATAATTATATAAGTATTCTTCAAATTTGCTAAAAATTGGTATTTATTTTTAAAATTATACTAAGAATGCATATTCAGGCATACACATGCAAAAGGCAAAATATAAGAAACCAAAGCAAGCAAGATCATGAATCATGACAACCTAAAACCCTACCCTTGGCAAAGATAATTTAGTCTTACCATGAGACAACAAAAAAAAAGCCCCTTAATGACTTACAAACCAACACTCTTCTTTATCACAAGTCTCCTCACCAAAAATTACATCATTTTACTCTCTCAAATATGACAAGAACCAAACAAACTTCCTCGAAGAATCAAGCTCCAGCCGTAGCCATAAGGACAAGGGGTTGAGCCAAAATGAATCAAAACCAACATCAAGAAGATCAAGGATTAGAATTAATCAAAACTATAAGATCCTTGGAAGAGTTAAATAAAAGAAAAACCCCCTACCTTAGAGAATGATAAAAGAGCTCAAAAATGGTGTGGGGATGATTATGATGATTAACTCAAAGCTTGGAGAAAAGTAAGAAAGAAGAACAACTAAAGATCACTCAAGTGTATGGCTCACAAAATTTTCCTTCTTGTTAAAGATGAAGAAGAAGGATCATGTAGACACTCACACACATGCTAACACACTTATTTTTGTAACATCCACCAGAATTTTCTTATCGTTTTTTGCCTAATTATTCGATTTTTATCGGATAATTGAGATTAATTAGAACTAAATATTTATTTAGAGTCAATTAATTAGCAACTAATTGAGTTTAGATATGAAGGAATTAGGTTAGAAGTATAGGAGATTTCATAAAAATTTTCTTGAAACCGATTTACCGATTTAATGGAAATCGGTAACATTACAGTATTTTAAACTGTCGAAACCGAACCAATAGGATTTTACACTCAATAACCCTACCTCTCAGCCACTTAACCCATGAAAGTCGCGCTACTTTGGCCACAAAAATAGGGAAAGTTGGCTGAAATTCAGCCTTATGTTTTTAGGCCAATCAAAAGCCTTCATTTCAACTACCACTCCATGCTTTTATAACACATTCCTCTCCTCTCATTCAACCCCATTTTCTGCGTTGCCTTCTCCCTCACTTCAGCCCTCTTCTTCCCTTCTCCACTCACCCAACTCCATCAAACCTTCAAGCTCAACAAGGTTTTAATAGCCTAAACTCCAAAATCAAGCCAAATCACACATAACAAGAGGTAGATGTTTAATTCTTATCTTGGTTCTCTGATTTTGGGTAGCTAGTGGTGGTTTATTTTCTCAACTTTTGATATGATGATTGAATGATTATGATGATATTTGGCTGGTTTATTGGCTGTTTGTGAGGTTAAAATCGATTTGGAAGCAAGAAAGGATAAAAATAGGAAGAGTTGAGGGGCTGGAAAACCAAAAACCCTCTGTAGTCCATATGACGGAGTATACAGCTCTGCCTACCGCCAGTTACATTTGATGAAACCATTTTTATATGAAACTAGACATTCAGGGCTTTCCACACATATATCATATAAGGCCATTAGGTAAGTATTGAGAGAGATATGAATTTTGAAAGTTCGACCTAGGTTTTTGATTTTGATTCTGGGTAGACTAGGTTATTCAGGGTAAAACTCGCCCTATACTACTTGGAATTGAATGAAACTAACTTTGTTAGAAATCTTACACATAGGAGAATGTCCCATAAAAATTTGAGAGTTAGATAAGGTGCCGTTTGTTCCCAGTCATTCAAGAAAGTTGCCCTATGTCCAAACTGGGCCAAAAGAGGGCAGTTCATGAAGGTCAAATTTCGAGACTTATAACTCGAGTCCTACTAAGGCAAATGTAATAGAATTTTTTGTAAATGAAATGTTGTCCTATTAGTTTTAATATGAGATCAATTTATGATTTGAATCAGTTTTCAATTTTTAGTGGATTTTTGTTTTTAAGTGTGCAATTTTGGCTAGCCACAGGGCAAGCCGGGATAAAACCTAAATAACTTGAGTTATACTTATCAAAATTAGATGGGACCAAAGAGGTTAGAAAATAGACCCATAACAATTTCACATATCCAAAATTGAGGTCCAGATGATTTAAATAGAAATTATGGCCTGATTTACAAATATCAGGTTGAATGCAAGTATTGAGACAGCAACCATGTTTTAATTTCAATAATTGTGCCATGAATTGATGTTTGAAATATGAATGAACTATGTTGATTCCTATGAGAAATTGGTTCTGAGCGTTGGCACTATTCACGAGAAAGCGGACATGTTCCATTATGCCGCCGAAATTTCGGTAAGACCTATGCACGAGTCATAAGATACATGTGTATTTTTCAAGAAAATTCATGAAGATTATGTTATGATGAGCATAATGCCTATGTTATGATGAAAGTCCATAATACTTGGGCAGCCCGAAATAAAGTTAAGGGGAATAGATTGGTGGGGAGGTCAGGGAAAGTAAACCCGGCATTCCTGTATAGGAACGAGTTCGATCTTGAAAAGCAGACTATTACCCAGGAGTCTAAAATGGCCAAGAACTCCCAGGGGACCAAGTAATGGAAAAGTTTATGAAGAAAAGTTCAAGAATAAGTTTTGCATGATTACATTAAATGCATGATTACATTGAACAGTCATTATGAGTTGTTTACAGTTTGTCTGTTATATTTACTTATTGCTGTATGTTTATTATTCTGCTCATTATTCTGTATTTTACTGTTAGTAGCCTATTCTGTTTCTTATGCTGTCTTAAGTAAAACTGAACCTTACCTCGGACCAAATATTTTCTTAAACTTATTGAATATAGATAGTTCAATTTGATCCCATATTTTTATAAGTAAATAACAACCGAGGCAACTGAGAATGAATGTGACGTCAGTTAAATACCGTACGCGAACCCTACTGAGAATTTCCTTAAATTCTCACCTCGCTTTGTATTTCCGCATCATTCTTAGACGCTGGCTATGGACTCGACGGCCACTCCTTTTATTGAAGATCCCTGACCTGCAGCAGCTCCACAAGGACCCCGAGTTGGACTCGTTATACATAGTTGGCTCCTGCCATTTCTGTCCCTACTTTTTAGTAATAGGAATTTTGTTGTTCCCTTATTTCACTCTGCTTTTGAAACATATATATAAACGGAAGCGTTGGCTTCCAACTTATATATGTATATATATACAACTGATGATATATTTCCTATCTTTATTCTTTTCTGTGGTGCTTTTTATTAAATTCTGTTACGTCCTATAATGCTGATCACGTTTATTATATAAAGCGCCCCATTTCGTAGGTATATTCGTCAAACATATATATATATATATATATATATATATATATATATATATATATATATATATATATATATATATATATATATATATAAGAGAAAAAGAGAATATAATATAATGAATACTACTATAGATGGAATGCTAACATGGTAACACAACCTATCCAATTTCATGCTATGACTTAAGCTTAACATAAGTTAGTAGGGTGTTACATTTTTGGTATCAGAGCAGTTTGTTCTAGCTAAGGCCTGAGGATTGGACTGACTGTGCTTTGCGTATATTCTGTATTTTTAGCTAATAACGTGCATTAGATCTTGCCTGTACGGTTGAGATATAGATGTGCATGTGTATGAAGTGTCTGACCGTGTGAGCTATTATTTACTAGCACATTAGATTTAGTGTTGAACCTGATCAACTCAATAACTTTTGTTTTGTGTGCTCATAACTTAATGGCTTCCGGAAGGCGAGGTAGGCTACGCACAGAACCTGCTCAAAGGGATTCCGCTGACCTTATGGACACAGTACGAGAAATGGCTCATGTGATGCGGGGAATAGGCCGTAGCAGCTCACCAAATGATGGATCAATTAGGTAGGCAACCTGAGGCAAGTTGCGGAGGAAACCCACAAGGCCCGGGAGTTGACCTGAACTATCTTAAGTTTGCTGAGTTCAGGAAGGCAAATCCGCCAAGCTTTTGAGGGGCGCATGATCCTGATAAAGCTAATGAATGGATCAAAGCTATGGAGAAGGTTTTCTCTGTCCTGGATTGTTCGGATCATCAAAAGGTGACCTTTGCCACCTACATGCTCGAAGCAAACACAGAGTTTTGGTGGAACGGTGTGCGAAAATTATTCGAAGAATCTCAGACAGCAGTCACCTAGATGGTGTTCAGAGATGTCTTCTACCAAAAGTACTTTCCTGCCTCTGTTTGAAATGCCAAGGAACTCGAATTTATGCAGCTTCGTCAAGGAAACCGAACGATATCCGAATACATTGCCAAATTTGAGGAGTTGTAAATTTTCTATGATTTACCAAAGGAACCCAGATGAAGCTTGGAAGTGCGTCAAATTTGAAGGAGGGTTATGAGAAGATATTCTTACCGCAATAGGGCCAATGGAGATTAGAGATTTCCCTACATTGGTAAACAAGTGCCGACTTGTGGAAGATTGTAACTTGAAACTAGCGGCAGCCAAGGCATTTGGTGGTAGTTTCAAGAAGGGGTTGGCCCCGCAGGGCCCAAGATTCAAGCCCAACTTACAACAGCAGAGGAGATTCCCGCTGACAGGCAACAAAGGCAAGCAACCCCAGAGGCCTCTTCCGAATCCAACTTGCATGAAATGCGGTAAAAATCATGGCAATCGGCCGTGTTTGGCAGGCCAGAATGTTTGCTATGGGTGTGGCAAGCCAGGCCACAAAATTTATCAGTGTCCAACCAGGAATCCACCACAATCGTCTCAGCCCCAACGTCAAGGACGGGTTTTTACGATAAATGCAGAAGAAGCTGACAAGTCTGAGGGACTAATCCAAGGTACCTGTGAAGTGGACGGTGAGACTCTAACTGTACTCTATGATTCGGGTGCCTCACATTCATTTATTTTTCATAATTGTGTGGCTGTTTTGCAATTGCCAATTTCTGAATTGCCTTATGATTTACTAGTTTCTACTCCTACCAATGAACCTGTTAAAACTAGTCAAATTTACATTAATGTTCCTCTTCGAATTGAGGGTTGGACCTTTACAGCCAATTTGATTTGTCTTCCTCTGTTTGGCCTTGACATAATTCTGGGTATGGATTAGCTTTCTATCAATCGAGTCATGCTTAATTACTCCGATAAGATGGTGGTATTCCCCTCTGTCTCATCTTCTGAACCCTAAGCCTCAACACTCTTCTATCTGAACTCTTTATTAGTAAACTATAGTGGATCGAAGAGTCAAGGATACATCCTCCTGTCAGCTAATGTGACGAAAGTTGAACAGAAACTAGAAGAGATCCCAGTTGTTAAGGAATATCCTGATGTTTTTCCAGAAGATATTCCTAAATTCCCTCTTGAGAGAGAAATTGAGTTTACCATCGAGTTGGTTCTAGGTGCGGGACCAATATCTATAGCTCCATATCGAATGTCACCTTTGGAGCTGACAGAACTAAAGAGACAGATCGAAGAGCTTTTGGAAAAAGGATTCATACGGCCAAGCGCGTCGCCATGGGGAGCTCCAGTCTTGTTGGTCAAAAAGAAAGATGGGAGTATGCGCCTATGCGTGGATTATAGGCAGTTGAATAAAGTGACGATTAAGAATAAATATCTACTGCCAAGGATTGATGATCTCATGGACCAGCTACAAGGTGCAACAGTATTTTCCAAGATCAATTTGTGTTCCGGATATCATCAAATTCGAGTTCGGGAACAAGATATCCCTAAGACAGTTTTTCGAACTCGTTACGGGCACTACGAGTATGCCGTGATGTCGTTTAGACTGACCAACGCACCAGTAGTATTCATGGATTACATGAATTGAATATTTTGCTCGTATCTGGACAAGTTTGTAGTGGTTTTCATTGATGACAAATTTGTCTACTCGAAGATGGAGCGAGAGCATGCGGAACACTTATGGCTGGTTCTGCAAATTTTAAGAGAAAAGAAACTCTATGCTAAGTTATCCAAATGTGAATTTTGGATGAAAGAAGTAAAATTTCTCGGCCATGTAGTATCCTATAGAGGAATCTCCATAGACCCCAGCAAAGTAAAAGCAATTCTAAATTGGGAAAAGCTGACCATAGTCACTGAAGTCAGGAGGTTTCTAGGCTTAGCTGGATATTACAGATGATTCGTTAAGGATTTTTCTCGAATAGCCTTGCCCTTGACCCAGCTAACCAGGAAGAATGTTCCATTTGAATGGACACCGGAGTGCGAACAGAGTTTTCAAGACTTGAAGAAAAGGTTGATTACAACCCCAGTGTTAGCCTTCCCAGATCCTCGTGAACCATTTGAGGTCTATTGTGATGCTTCCAAACAAGGATTAAGGTGCGTGTTGATGCAAACCGGAAACGTGGTCGCATATGCCTCCAGGCAATTAAAGCCACATGAAAGGAATTATCCTACGCACGATCTCGAATTAGCTACAGTAGTATTTGCCTTAAAGATCTGGAGACATCACCTGTATGAAGTGAGGTTCGAGGTCTTTTCTGATCATAAGAGTTTGAAATATCTCTTTGATTAGAAGGAATTAAACATGAGGTAGCGAAGGTGGATGGAACTTAAGGAATACAAATTTGAATTGAAATACCACCCAAGTAAGGCAAACATTGTGGTAGATGCTTTGAGTAGGAAATCGTTGACCACAGCTTGGATGATGATTAAAGAGACGGAGCTTATTGAAAGCTTCCAAAATCTTAATTTGGGAATCCTTATAACTCCCAAGGCCCTTTAGTTACACCAAATTAAGATAACTAGTAGCTTTAAGGAACAGATTCGGCAAGCACAACAGTAAGATGCTGGTTTTCAACATATGATCAATCTCATACAATCAGGGAAACTAACGGATTTTGCTCAAGATAAAGAGGGCATCTGCCGACATTATGACAAGGTGTGTGTACCCGAGGGGAATGATCTTCGAAGAAGAATCTTGGAAGAAGGACATAAGGGTGAATTCACCATACATCCTGGTATTACTAAAACGTATCAAGATCTTAAGAGAATATTTTGGTGGCCAGGCATGAAGTCAGACGTGGCAAGCTTCATGAGCAAGTGCTTGACATGTCAGAAGGTAAAAGCAGAACATCAAAAACCCTCTAGGATGCTACAACCTTTGGAAATCCCTGAGTGGAAGTGGGAGAGTATCTCTATAGATTTTGTAATGGGATTACCAAGAACACCAACAAGATATGATGCCATATGGGTCATTGTGGATAAATTAACCAAATCTGTTCACTTTTTACCCATTCGAGCAAATTATCCGTTGGAAAAATTAGCTCAGCTGTACATTCAAGAAATTATAAGGCTGCATGGTACCCCTTCAACTATTATCTCTGATCAAGACCCAAGGTTTACTTCACAGTTTTGGGGAGCCTTACAAAAGGCATTTGGTACTAAGTTGTGTCTAAGCACTGCATATCATTCACAAACGAATGGTCAAACGGAAAGGAGAATTCAAACCTTAGAAGACATGCTGTGAGCCTATACATTGGAGCCACGTGGTAATTGGGATTGATATTTGCCATTAGCCGAATTTGCATACAACAATAGCTATTACGCTAGCATCGGTATGGCTCCTTACGAAGCACTGTATGGACAGAAGTGCTAATCTCCCCTGTGTTGGTTTGAAATAGGAGAATCAACTCTATTAGGGCCTGATTTAGTTGAGCAGACCACTAAGCAGATCAAGAAAATACGAAGTAAGATGCTTACCGCTTAAAGCCATCAGAAGAGTTACGCGGATACCAGAAGGAAACCTCTGGAATTTCAAGAAGGAGACCACGTACTTCTGAAGGTTACACCTACAACAGGGATAGGTAGAGCCATTAAGGTCAAGAAGCTAAATCCTCGCTTTATTGGTCCTTTTCAAATCTTGAAGCGAATCGGAGCAGTTGCGTACCGAATCGCTTTACCTCCACATTTGTCAAACCTTCACGATGTTTTTCACGTCTCTCAACTTAGAAGATATCAACCTGACCCTACACACTTTCTAGAACCTGAGTCAATACAGTTAAAAAGAGGACTTGACTTTCCATGTACAACATGCACGGATCGTAGACAAAAGTAGCAGGCAACTTCGAAACAAAACCATGCAGTTAGTAAAGGTAGTATGGGGAAAAGAATATGCTGAAGGCTACACTTAGGAACTAGAATTAGATATGAAGAAAGAGTATCTTGAACTATTCTCAGGTACTAAATTTTGAGAACAAAATTTTATTTTTTAGGAGGGTGGTAATGTAACATCCACCGGAATTTTCTTATCGTTTTTCGCCTAATTGTTCGATTTTTATTGGATAACTGAGATTAATTAGAATTCGGCTAAATATTTATTTAGGGTCAATTAATTAGCAACTAATTGAGTTTAGATATGAAGGAATTAGGTTAGAAGTATATGAGATTTCATAAAAATTTTCTTGAAATTGATTTACTGATTTAATGGAAATAGGTAAGATTATGGTATTTTAAACTGTCGGAACTAAACTAATAGGATTTTACACTCAATAACCTTACCTTAAGTGGCTGAGAACTTAGCCACTTAACCCATGAAAGTGGCACCACGTTGGCCACAAAAATGGGGAAAGTTGGCTGAAATTCAACCTTGTGTTTTTAGGCCAATCAAAAGCCTTCATTTTAACTACCACTCCATGCTTTTATAACACATTTCTCTCCTCTCATTCAGCCCCATTTTCTGTGCTCCCTTCTCCCTCACTTTAGCCCTCTTCTTCTCTCATCCACTCACCCAACTCCATCAAACCTTCAAGCTCAACAAGGTTTTGATAGCCTAAACTCCAAAATCAAGCCAAATCACACATAACAAGAGGTAGATGTTTAATTCTTGTCTTGGTTCTCTGATTTTGGGTGGTTGGTGGTGGTTTATTTTCTTAATTTTTGATGTGATGATTAAATGATTATGATGATATTTGGCTGGTTTATTGGCCGTTTGTGAGGTTAAAATCGATTTGGAAGTAAGAAAGGATGAAAATAGGAAAAGCTGAGGGGCTGGAAAACCAAAAACCCTCGGCAGTCCATACAGTGAAGTGTACGGCTCCACCTATGACCATTTACATTTGATGAAACTATTTTTATATGAAACTAGACATTCAGGGCTTTCCACACATATATCATATAAGGCCATTAGGTAAGTATTGAGAGAGATATGAATTTTGGAAGTTCGACCTAGGTTTTTGATTTTGATTCTGGGTAGACTAGGTTGTTCAGGGTAAAACTTGCCCTATACTACTTGGAATTGAATGAAACTAACTTTGTTAGAAATCTTACACATAAGAGAATGTCCCATAAAAATTTGAGAGTTAGATGAGGTGCCATTTGTTCCCAGTAGTTCAAGAAAGTTGCCTTATGCCCAAGCTAGGATAAAACAAGATAGTTCAAGAAGGTCAAATTTCGGGGCTTATAACTTGAGCCTTACTAAGGAAAATGGAATGGAATTTTTTGTAAATGAAAGGTTGTCCTGTTAGCTTTAATATGAGACTAATTTCGTATGATTTGAATCAATTTTCGATTTTTAGTGGATTTTTACTTTTAAGTGTGCAATTCTGGCCAGCCACAGGGCAGGCCGGGATAAAACCTAAATAACTTGAGTTATACTTATCAAAATTAGATGGGACTAAAGAGGTTAGAAAATAGACCCATAACACTTTCACATATCCAAAATTGAGGTCCAGATGAGTTAAATAGAAATTATAGACTGATTTACAAATATTGGGTTGAATGCAAGTATTGAGACAACAACCATGTTTTAATTTCAATGATTGTGCCATGAATTGATGTTTGAAATATGAATGAATTATGTTGATTCCTATGAAAAAATTGGTTCTAAGCACTGGCATTATTCAAGGGGAAGCGGACACGTTTCGTTATGCCACCAAAATTTCGGTAAGACTTATGCATGAGTCATAAGATACATGTGTATTTTTCAAGAAAATTCATGAAGATTATGTTATGATGAGCATAATGCCTATGTTATGATGAATGTCCATAATACTTGGGCCAACCCGAAATAAAGTTAAGGGGAATAGATTGGTGGGGAGGTCAGGGAAAGTAAACCCGGCATTCTTGTATAGGAACGAGCTCGATCTTGAAAAGCAGACTATTACCCAGGAGTCTAAAATGGCCAAGAACTCCCAGGGGACCAAGTAATGGAAAAGTTTATGAAGAAAAGTTCAAGAATAAGTTTTGCATGATTACATTAAATGCATGATTACATTGAACAGTCACTACAAGTTGTTTACAGTTTGTCTGTTATATTTACTTATTGCTATATGTTCATTGTTCTGCTCATTATTCTGTATTTTACTGTTAGTAGCCTATTTTGTTTCTTATGCTGTCTTAAGTAAAACTGAACCTTATCTCGGACCAAATATTTTCTTAAACTTATTGAATATGGATAGTTCAGTTTGATCCCATATTTTTATAAGTAAATAACAACCGAGGCAACTGAGAATGAATGTGACGTCAGTTAAATACCGTACGCAAACCGTACTGAGAATTTCCTTAAATTCTCACCTCACTTTGTATTTTTGCATCATTCTCAGACACTGGCGATAGACTCGACGGCCACTCTTTTTATTGAAGATCCCTGACTTGCAGCAGCTCCACAAGGATCTCGAGTTGGACTCAATATACATAGTTGGCTCCTTCCATTTCTGTCCCTACTTTTTCGCAATAGAAATTTTGTTGTTCCTTTATTTCACTCTGTTTTTGAAACATATATATAAACGGAAGCGTTGGCTCCCAACTTATATATGTATATATATACAACTGATGATATATTTCCTATCTTTATTCTTTTTTGTGGTGCTTTTTATTAAATTCTGTTATGTCCTATAATGCTGATCACATTTATTATATAAAGCGCCCCATTTCGTAGGTATATTCGTCAAACATATACATATATATATATATATATATATATATATATATATATATATATATATATATATATATATATATATACATATATATATATATATCAGAGAAAAAGAGAATATAATATAATGAATACTACTATAGACGGGAATGCTAACACGGTAACGCAACCTATCCAATTTCATGCTATGATTTAAGCATAACATTAGTTGGTAGGGTGTTACAGTTTTCTCTTCTCTTCCTCTGTTGTTGCCATGTGTTTCAACTGAGGCAAGGAGGGGGGTGAATGACTAATAACACAATTGCATAATCAATCTCACACATGCATGCATTGACTATACTATTCATGTCCTATTTTAATTATTTTCTTCCAAACTTGGTCACTAAGTTTAAGGCTAGTGTGGACAAGTGTCCTAGATCAAGGGATGAGAAATTTTCTTATTATATGTCTCTAATACTTTTAATTAGCCATTTTCTTATAATTTTAAGTATTAAACTTGATAATTAAGTTAGATTTATTTAATTAACATCCCTAAATTTTAATTGCCCATAAAATTATATTTTGTTCTTCTAATTATTCTAAGAATGCCTCTAAATTTTTAGAATTGTTCTCAATTATTTTCCTATTTTAAATTATTTTTCTTATTTCTACAATTTACTAATTAACACTCGAAAATCACAAAAAATTCAAAAAAGCTTTAAAAATTATAATTTTTATTTTATAAGCTAATATAACCTTAATTATCCTCCAAAAAATTTTTCATAATTTTTTGGAAATTATTCCTATTTTTTTCTAAATTATTATCAAGTTCCGGGTACAAAATAATCCAATTAATAATTGCTTAATTACCTAGAAAAATTTCAATAAATTTTCTGATGTCTATTAACCTTATTTAGGGTTAAACTGGTAAAAAAATTATTAATATGAATTTTCTATAATTATTTTAAAATTTTGATTCTTTTTATTAATATTAAAGCACAATTAATTTCATATTTAAGCATAATAAGTCATAGTATTAAACTAATGACTATTGGAGATGTTACACCACCTCTATTATTATTATTATTATTATTATTATTATTATATTTGTTTACAACTTTTCATGAATTAGACTAATGACTATAGGGTTGTTACACTACCTCTATTATTATTATTATTATTATTATATTTGTTTACAACTTTACACGAATTAGACATTTTACCTTTAATTTAATATTTATTTTCTTATTCTATACATTGCACACATTCAAAATACTAGTTTATTTTAAATTGAAGATGAATTGAGTATATTTTGTAATTTCAGTTCTTTAAATTTAAGTACTTGTCTTATTTAGATTTTGGACTATGATGTAATTTGATGACTATTTAAAGTTGATGGTGATTTTGGTATTTGATTTTTTTGAACTTTTCTTCAATTCTTTGTGTTTTATTATGTATTTTTCAACCTTTATATATTTTTCTCTTTTTAAAATGTTTTATACATTTTTTTTACTGTTTTTCTATTTTCCAGTATTTTTAAATTTTAAATGGCCCTTTATATTTAATCAATCGAAACAATAATAATAATAATAAATAATAATAAATAAAAATCAATTCAAATAGGTTAAGTCAAATCCATCAATTATTTTTTACCTTGCCACCAAACACTAAAATTACCAAACTTAACGAGACTTATTATGGCATCAACTCATGATTGACCAATCCAAATAAGTCAGGCTAGGCTTTTGACAGCTCTAACTGTCCCTTGCCCACCATTGCAGGCCAAGTTGCAAAACTAACGAAAGCTGGCATTTTTCTCACCACCTAAAAAAAGCGGTGACATTTTTCGTCGGCTCTTCAACTACCCTGCTCATGACTTATACCTGTTACCCAAGTCACATGTTTGGACACATTTCCATACATTTTTTTGGAGCATTGCTAAATGGGACGAAAAAGTTCTCAGATGAATTTGACGAATTGTTAATAGCCGTTGGACTTTCTGATAAACCATACATGAGTGGGACAAAGTAAAACTATTTTAAAAATAATTTATTCTTTGTATTAAAAAAATTTATTCTAAACAATATTCGTCCATTTTCGTGTTAATATTTTCCTACCAAGAAGCATTTCTACAATTTTCTGCTCTGGTGGTAAAATGAACTATAATAGAAATGACACTTCTGCTGCATAATTAAGAACAAAAATGTTTTTACTGCAACTTGTATATTGCCGTATATTGCATTGTAACCATAGCCCCAATCTTTAATTCATTTTTTCTATCAGTGGCTATTTGTCAACGTGTACAATTCAATATTTGTTTAAAACATTAGGTATAACGGAGCTGTCTTAGCAGCAACTAATCATATGACTGAATTTGATAACTATTAAACTGAACATCATGGTCTAACGACCTACTACCCTCAAATCTTTTGACAGCGAAAATTGTTCTACAATCCTTCTTGTAAAGAATGAACTCCAAACAATGGCTATATGTAGAGAATGAATTCCACTCAATTAGAAATAAACAATGTGACAACTTTTTCTTTCAAATATCCAACAAAAAAGTTGGTTATAATTAATTATTCTTATGGTTAATCATTGGTTTTGCACTGTCTTGTGTCCTATCTTGAATGTCTCTTAACCAAAAGAAAGTCAAATTATTTAACGATGGGAAAATACTAGTTTTTGAACGGATGAACCGAACAGAAGAAAGAAAAAACATTTTTTTCCATTTGATGGGAGCTGGATGTACTTGCTAAATCTCAATGATTAAAAAGAATATTAGAAAAGAAGTCCTTATTATTATTTACATAAAACAAACATTATGCCGATACTGAAAAATCTTGGGAACATTAATTTAATGTTAAGAAATTAACTATTAAATCGATTGTCAATAAACAATAACTTGTGCATTATTCTTGCATTGAAAAAAGTGCTACCTAAAGAGAAATTGGATGTTACGAAAATTATGGAGTGTCAGAGATAGAAGTTTCTTTCGTAAAAGAAATACTAAATTCTCGTAAATAGTATATTTAAAAGTTCTTTAAATTTAAAATTTGGGTTATATTATTTGTATAAATCTAAAATCTCAACATTTCAATATTTTTTCTCAATTTTTTTTTTTTATCAATTATTTTACTCTTTTCATTTTTTTTTAATTTTTTTTTCCTTTCTATCTTTAAATATTTAAGATGCCTACCTATCCAATAATAAAAAAATATTTTCCTTAAAATTTTATTTATATTTATTAAATAATTTTTAAATTTTATATAACTCATAGTATTATAAGTAAAATTTTAAATTTTTTTTTTTTAAATTAATTCTTTGGAGGACATAGCCACACCCATCTCCGAGATATAAAATTTGGGTTAGGTGGCACAATCAATAGAAATGGTCAAAGACTCGGCTTCTAAAACTAACCCACAGCTACTCAGTCACTAGTTCTGTCAAGAGTCGTGACGTGAACATAATTGAAAAAGGAAGAAGAATAAAATAAAAATACGAATTAACTGCTCCTTGGTCCTTGCCATGGCTGCTCTCATACTCCACCGCCCTTGTTGATCCAATCTCAGTGCTTCTCTTCAGCACCACCAACTCCATTGGCTCTACCTAGAACTATCTTTTTTCTTCCCTCTCTCTAAAAAACCCCCCTTTTTTCCATTTGAACTTGCTCCCAGATTCTTGCGGATCCTAGTGCTCTCACTCAGTCACTCTTTTTTCTCTTCTGGGTCTCGTTCATTTTTCTGGTTGCATTCTATAAAGTTCTCTTCTTTTTCTTGTTTCGTCTTCCTACTTCCTTTTTTTTTCTAGTTATTTTTATTATTGTTTGACTTTGCATTCTGTTGTTGTTGTTGTTTGCTTGAATCGAACTCAGATGGTGGCTTGGCTTGGCTTATGCTTGAGCTAAATCGGAGATGAGAGGACCTTCCCCAGGCACCGTGGAGCCGCGCCACCGGTTGTCGGCTTCCTTAAGGTAAGTCATTCTCTGGTGTCCCTTTCCATTTCCCATGCTCAGTTTAGCTTATTTGGAGCAAGAAGAACCGTTTTGAAACAAGAAAAGGATCCTGATTAGTTTATCTTAGCTACCCAATATATGTGCAAAATCAAAATGCTTGTGTTAATTTTTATTTACTTATTTATCTGTTTATTTATTTGATTATTGGAACCTAATGTTTTACTTTGATTGTAGTTGTCCCATGGCAGTAAATAGAAATTAACTAAATGCGAAGGTAAGAACTAAGAAGTATAACCATATGAAACCAGGGATTGGGTTTTGATTGCACACTTAACAGTAAGCATGTCAAGTACGAAGTTCTGGCCTTTTTTTTCTTTTGTGGTTTTACTCATGCAATTTCGGGCCAGTGTGGTGATTAGCTAAAGCCTCCCTAAAGTGGCGATTCTAGTGTTCAAACTCCTGAAATTGCAGGGGTCAGAGTTCATTATCACTAGACGAGCCACTTTTGGGTACCCCGAAACTTTGGTTCGAAATGGTCCTAGGATATAAGAACAGAACTGTTAGGTGTAGAGTAGCTTTTTGTTGCCCTGAACTGACACTTGTGCCATTGTATTTTTTGCAACTGAAGAATATTTCTGTCATATCTAAGAACTAATATTCCAAAATCATAATTCAGTATTCATACTGCGCAAAACAGGTTGATAGGAGCACAGTATGTTATAAATGTAATAAGAGGTTTTTGTTGCTCCCTTTTCTTCTATATTTTAGCAATATGAGTCTGCCTAGGACTTTGCTTCTCGCTTTATAATGGTATTTTCTCAGGTTTCTTTTGAATGGTTGACCCTTAAATGAAAATTCATTGCTCAGTAGACATGTCTTATTACTTCATACTTGTTATGTCAACCATTATCAATTAATCTGGATTCAAAATTCTGAATGAGTTATCAAAATAGAAAGGTCTGTAAGTCTGAGATTGTAAGGAGGCGTGGGCATTGTTGTCTAATTCTTTGGGAATCTGTTTTCTTATTTCATTTTCATATTGTTAGTGAGTAATGGTGAAGAAATTCCCGTCTATACATATATGCTTATAACTTATTTGTATTTATTGAAGATGACATAAAAATTGAACATTGTCTTAAAGCATAAATCTTTGCTTCTTTTTGAACTATATTGTTGCATCCTCTGTTTCTACTTGGACTATCGCTCTCTCTTTTACATGTGTGAAGTTCTGAATCTTTCTCTCTTCTTGATACAGTGAAGAAACTAACAAGAGAAGGCCTCAAAGAAGTAAAGATTTTAAGGATGTTGAGAAGGCATTGCATGTTCCATTCCAAGATAGAAGTATAAATTGCAGGCCTAATTGGAAACTAGTTCTGGTTATTGTTATACTGGGAACTTTAGTTACAATTTTTCATCCTCCAGCTGTTTATGATACTGATCATATATCAAACTCTGTTTCACGGTATGCCTATCTGTCTTTCACCATACTTTCGCATTTTATTGCATCATCATACTTTGAGCTATGGTAGTTTCCTGCTATTGTATTAGTTTCCGTTGTAAATTTGGATTTTGCTGGAAAGATGTAGTTTCCTCCGATACTCCTTGAACTGCAGTATTCACCAGACCCATATAAACATGGAGCATTAATTTACAATAAAAAGTTATCTGTCTCTGTGTATTTCAAAGCATGTATGCCTTCTAACATTATGCCTTCTCATCTTGAATTACTATGGCAATTGATTCCCCCAAAACATAAACTGTGGAATTCTTTCATTGTGTTATTATGAAGAAGTTTTTTATTTGTTTTTGCAGGCCAACTTTTGTTAATAAATGGAAAGGGGAGTTTGATGGTATTGATCCACGTTATTTATCACCTACAAATATTGAATGGGACCAAATATCCAAAGTGCTTCTAAATTTGAAGGATAAGGACACGTATCAGGGTGTTGGCTTATTAAACTTCAATGACAGTGAGATTGACCACTGGAAGCAGCTCATTCCAGATGCCGAGCACATTGCCCTTCACCTGAACTATGCTTCAAATAACATTACTTGGGAGTTCCTGTATCCTGAATGGATAGATGAAGAAGAAGAATATGAATTTCCTATGTGTCCAACACTACCTAGGATTCAGGTACCAGGAAAACCACGGCTCGATCTTATTGCTGTTAAGCTTCCTTGCAACAAGTCAGGGCGCTGGTCTAGAGATGTAGCTCGATTGCATCTGCAGATTGAAGCAGCAAGACTTGCTGCCTCTTCCAAAGGATTACGTCCAGTGCATGTGCTTTTGGTCACTGATTGTATACCAATCCCAAATCTCTTTACTTGCAAGGAACTTATAAAACATGAAGGGAGTGCCTGGCTTTATGAACCCAACCTGAACACACTTAGAGACAAGCTGCAGCTGCCAATTGGTTCATGTGAACTAGCGGTTCCTTTGAAGGCTAAAGGTTGGTTACAAATTAACTCTGTGTTTCTATGCTATGTTCTGTTTTTGTGCATAGTCCTTTTTCTTTCTCTTTGCCCAAAATCTCATTTGCATCTTGTTCTTTTAGGAATGCATAGTTTATGTTTCTTAGTGCACTAGTCCATTTTCTTCTTGTGAAGATAAACACAGCCACAACCACAAATAAAAACAACCATAAAGGAGCATGATGTACTGATACATGTAGTTAAGTGATATTACTGTTTTGTTTGGAGGACTAATATACCTCAAATAATACTCTTTTTATTCTTCATATCTATACCTAACATGCAAGTCAAGCTGTGTCAACAGATTTGGTGCTTTACGTCAGAGAAAGCATGCACTTAAATTACCTGAATCCTGACGTATTTTTTTTCTAACCATAATTAAAAGTCGTGTCTTAGGTTTGTATATTAAATCTTGATGTATTCTATGAAGTCAATATAGCTATTTGAAAATATATTATTCTGTTTCCTTTGAAATTCTATTATCTGTGAAGTTACTACATATGTTGATCAGAGACTAATTGTATCCTTCTTGCAGAAAATTTTTATTCAGAAAGAGCACACCGAGAAGCTTATGCAACCATCTTGCACTCTGCACACATTTATGTTTGTGGAGCCATTACTGCAGCTCAGAGTATTCGCATGGCTGGTTCAACACGTGATCTTGTGATTCTTGTTGATGAAACCATTAGTGACTATCATAGGGGGGGCTTGGAAGCTGCTGGATGGAAGATCCATACAATCCAAAGAATCAGGAATCCAAAAGCAGAACCAGAAGCCTATAATGAGTGGAACTACAGCAAATTCCGCCTTTGGCAGCTAACAGATTACGACAAAATCATTTTCATTGATGCTGACCTGCTTATACTCAGAAATATCGATTTCCTTTTCGAGATGCCTGAAATATCAGCCATAGGAAACAATGCTACACTGTTCAACTCGGGGGTGATGGTGATTGAACCATCAAATTGTACATTTCAACTGCTAATGGATCACATCAATGAAATTGTCTCCTACAATGGTGGGGACCAGGGTTATCTGAATGAAATCTTCACATGGTGGCATCGGATTCCAAAACATATGAACTTCTTGAAGCATTTTTGGGAAGGTGATGAGGAAGAGAAAAAAGCAATGAAAACTCGTCTCTTTGGAGCTGACCCTCCCATCCTTTATGTCATCCACTATCTGGGTAATAAACCGTGGCTGTGCTTCCGAGATTATGACTGCAACTGGAATGTGGACATTCTGCAGGAGTTTGCAAGTAATGTTGCTCATGCAAGATGGTGGAAGGTGCATGATGCCATGCCAGAAAACTTACAGAAGTTCTGTTTGCTTAGGTCCAAGCAGAAGGCTGCATTAGAGTGGGATCGGAGGCAAGCACAGAAAGGAAATTACAGTGATGGTCACTGGAAAATTAAGATCAAAGACCGACGTTTGAAAACGTGCTTTGAGAATTTCTGCTTTTGGGAGAGCATGTTATGGCACTGGGGTGAAAAGAACTGGACAGATAATTCTACTGCTAACAATTCTCCACCTGCTGTCAAAACTAAATCTCTTTCTTCTTTATGAGTTCACTTTTTCTCACACTTCCATAGTTACTGTTGTTTATACATATTTGCTGAATCTTTCTATGATTACTTGTGTTTGTAAGGAAAGTGATAAGGCCCAGGGTTTCCAGCAGCTTGTCCAAAAATACCTTTGTGTCAGTATTCTATTACAAAGGGTTATAATTTATGAGCATGTGCAAATTCATTGTTACCATTATTTTTATTTTTGTAACTGGTCAACAGGTTTTCTAAATTTATGTAAATATTCATGTATAACTTAAAAGTGATTGGTTGTAATGAAAGTGAATTATAATTGATAAATTTTATTTAGAATAAAGTGCAGTTAGCCCTTTTGAGATATTTGGAAATAACATTTCACTCCATTGGTTTAGAAAACATACACTCCATTCCAATTCACTAACATTCATTTGACAAGGTTAACCAATCCATATTGTACTAACCCAAGTTAATCCTAATAAGAGTTACACAAGAGGGAAATTTAACACAAACATTACCTACTTTGGATTACTTACCATATACATGGGAAGTGGAGAGACTCAACGTTTTCACCGCCATTCCCACAAGAAAGAACTATTATGAACCAGAGAAGAAAAAATTTGGGTTAGGGTGGCCAAGATCAAGCTCCTCGCCACTACATGTGTGAAAGAAATTTGGGTTTGGGTTTGGAAGCTTAAGCTCTTGTGATTCGCTTTGAAAGGAACTGGCTTAGGGAGGCTCTTTGAGTGGTAGTTGATGACAGTTATGATAGCTGAGTACTTTTCCTATTTGCATTTTATATTTTACCATGAAACTTTCATCTTTTATATTTTACCATGAAACTTTTATCTTTTTTTTTTTTTTTCTTTCTTTCTTTCTTTGCTTTTACTAAAAGGAGTAGTGGGGTCATTATCAGTAGTGGATCTTGGATTACAACTTGGCATTTGATCCTGTTAGTGATCAATGTCTATATTTGGAAGGATTTTCTGATATTAGAGTATTCTATTTAATTCCTTATTTGTATAGATTAGGAAGAATATAATCTTTCCTTTATTAGGTAGTCAATATTTTTTATTTATTTTCTTATTTAAGAGGAGATTGTTTCCTCCTTTATTTAGGAATAGAATCAGTTGTATAGATTCTTTCCAGGCCTATATATTTTTGGCCTTTGTAACCTATTCAATATATAGAAAAATACCTTTTCTACATGGTATCGGAGCACGATCTGAACCATCACCAAAACACTCCTTTGTCCCATGGCTAACAAAGGCGAAAAACAAGAAGGAGAGGCCAAGATGAAGACTGGCAGTGCTATCCTAGCCAGTCCAATCGAGGCAACAAACCTCCCAATCACAGGCCATAAACTGAATGGCCACAACTACACCCAACGGACTAGATTGGTCCATCTTTTCCTCCAATGAAAGGGAAAGGAGGAGTATATCACTGGTGAAGCTAAGAAACCAGAAAAGAATGAAGCCAAACTCAAAACCTGGAAGCTAGAAAACAGCCAAGTGATGTCATGGCTGTTAAAGACTATGACTAATGAAATTGGAGAAGATTTTATGTATTTTAGCACTGCAAAAGAAATATGGGATGCAGCGCAAGAGACCTACTCAAATGTGGAAAACACCTTAGCCATCTTTGAGATCAAGAGTCTCATGCATGACTTAAGACAAGGTACCTCAACCGTCACAGAGTATTTTAATACTCTCACGTGATATTGGCAGCAGTTGGACATCTACGAGGAGACTAAATGAAGCTATGCAGAAGATAGTATACAATACAAGTCTCTTGTTGAAAAGGAACGAATCTATAAGTTCCTCCTTGGTCTAAATAGAGACCTTGATGAAGTACATGGAAGGATACTTGGGAAGAAACCACTTCTAAAGGTTCGAGAAGTTTTCTTTGAGGTCAGAAGAGAGGAAAGTCGAAGGAAGATCATGCCAGGAGGCCTCCTTGCTATTCAAATGTTTGAAAGCTCAGCCTCGGCTGCAAAAGGCTCACGACCAAACCATCATCAGAAAAAATCCAGACCTTGGTGCGAACATTGCAAGAAGACAAGCCATACCAAGGATAGATGCTGGTTCCTCCAAGGAAAACTAGTAGATGGTAAGGCCAAAAGCAGAGAAAATAAGGGCAACTTAGCCTCTTTCCACACACTGGAAGACATAACAGAAAATGTTGCACCTGAAACTAGCCACTTTAGCAAGGAATAGATAGAGCTGTTACAAAGACTCCTTCAACAAAGCATGAAAATAGAAAGTACCAGCAACATGCCTCTTTAGCATAGAAAGGTAACTATTTAAATGCTTTATCAACGTGCAAAGGAAGAACATCAGATTTGATTGTGGATTATGGATTCGAGAGCCTCTGACCACATGACGGGGGATATTAATACATTCAGTAAGATGATACTCATTTTAAAATGCTACAGTTAGAATAGTAGATGATACTCATTCTAAAGTGGTTGGTAAAGGATCGGTTATGGTGTCTAAGGATATCATCTTAAAGGATGTTCTCTTCGTCCCTAAACTAACAAAAGATCTGAATTGTGTTACTAAATTCCAACCTCATTTGTGTGAATTTCAGGCTTTAGATTTGGGGAGGAAGATTGGCAGTGCTGAAGAATGTGCGGGGCTCTATCTCCTACAGGTTGATTACTCCAAGAGTAACCAAGAAGAATCAAAATCTGCTTGTGCAGTGACCTTACCCAAAGTTGAGTCTATAATGTTGTGGCATTATCGCCTAGGTCATCCAAACTTCATGTATTTGGAAAAATTGTTTCCATCCTTGTTCAATAAAAATCCAAAAATTTTCCAATGTGAAGTGTGTCAAATTGCTAAGCATACTCGAAACACTTATCCCACATAGTCATGCAAATCATTTCAACCATTCTCCCTAATCCACACTGATATTTGGGGACGTTCTAGAATCAACAATATCGCTGGTTCTAGATGGTTCATCCCATTCATTGATGACCACACAAGAACAATGTGGGTGTTTCTCTTGAAAGAAAAATCAAAAGTAGGGAAAATTTTTGAATACTTCCACAACACCATAAAGACACAATTCCAAACAGGCATCCAAGTGCTCAGAACGGATAATGAATGGGAATACTACAATTCTACCTTAGGTTCCTATCTCTAGAAACATGGCATCATTCATCAAAGCTTGTGTGTCAACACTCTACAGAAAAATGGAGTTGCCGGATGGAAGAACCGTCATCTCTTGGAAGTTGCTAGATCATTGTTGTTGGCCACTAATGTCCCTTCAAAATTTTGGGGAGATGCTATCCTCATTGCCACCTACCTTAAAAATCGAATGACCTCAAAAACCCTAAACTATAACACTCCTCATTCCACCCTTTAAATCTTCTTCCCAACCACTTATCTCTTCACACATATCCCAATTAAAATATTTGGGTGCTCTGCCTTTGTCCACAATCATCAACCAAACCAAAGCAAGTTTGACCTTACATCAATACCTTGCATTTTTCTGGGTTATTCACCAAACTAAAGGGGCTACAAATGTTATTCTCCCTCCACGAAAAAGTTATATCACTCTATGGATGTCCCTCCCCCTAAGCCATTTTTTCCCAAAATAGAAACTCAGGGGTAAAGAAGACAAAATGACTTTTCAGTTTTGGAAATTCAGGGACATTAGCATCCTTGAAGAAGAATAAAATGAAGCTGTGTATGATGAGGAACCAAACCTGGAAACCAGCTGCCTAGCTGAACCCGAAGCAACTAAACCAAAAAATGAAACAGCAATACCATAAAAGGAAATAGTAGAACCCAAGGCAACAAATAAAAGGCCTACTGCACAAGTAGACAAGCCACTTCTTATATACTTACGAAGACAGAAAACCCAAAAGGATCAAGAGCCTTCCGCACTTCCAAGGCAATGTTAGGAATCTAACCAAATATCAAAGCATGGAGAAACTCACCAAGGTAACATTTTTCCTACTTCCTCATAGTTTGAAATTTCTACCCAAGAAGATATTAATCTGGCCATTGCTGTTAGAAAGGGTGTGATGTCTTGCACTCAACACCCTATTGGAAAATTTGTGTCTTATGATATATTGTTACCAAACCATAGAGCCTTTATAATAACAATTCAAGTACCAAGGGACATACATGAGGCATTACAAAACCCAAAGTAGGCAGCAGCTATAAAATAGCAAGTTTGAGCTCTAGAGAAAAGTGGAACATGGGAATTTCAACCTTGCTAGAAAGAAAGAAAACTGTTGGGTGCAAATGGGTTTTTTTCATTAAGTACAATGCTAATGGTAATATCAATAGATACAAAGCACGTCTAGTAGCCAAAGGATTCACACAATTCTATATATGGCATAGACTATGAAGAGACCTTTGCTCTAGTGGTGAAGCTAAATTCAGTTTGAGTTATTCTGTCTCTTGTTGGAAATCTTGACTGGCCTTTGCACCAACTTGACATCAAGAATGCATTCCTCAATGGCGAGCTAGAAGAAGAAGTCTACATGAACATTCCCCTTGGACTTGAGACCCCAAGATTAGCAGGCAAAGTGTGCAGACTTTACAAGTCTTTATATGGGCTCAAGCAATCACCACGGCATGGTTTGAAAGGCTAACCCGAGTTGTCAAAGGAAATGGCTTTGTTCAGTGTCAAATAGACCATACAATGTTTGTTAAACACTCGCTAGAAGGAAAAACAACATTGTTCATTATGTATGTTGATGACATAGTCATCATTGCAGATGACACTGAAGAAACTGAATGCCTCAAGAAGCTTCTGGCTAAGGAATTTGAAGTGAAAGATCTAGGAAAACTAAAGTAGTTCCTAGGAATGGAGGTAGCTCGATCAAGAAGCGAAATCTCTATGTCTCAGAGAAAGTATACCATGGACCTTTTGAAAGAAATTGGTATTTTGGGGTGTAAGCTAGTTGACACCCCAATGGATCCAACAAAGAAAGGTGGAGTAGAAGAAGAGAGTCCTCCAGCCAACAAGGACAGGTACTAAAGGCTTGTAGGAAAACTAATCTATTTAACTCACACAAGGCTTGATGTTGGCTTTGCTGTGAGAATGGCAAGCTGGTTCATGAACAATCCCACTGAGCTTCACATGAAGGTTGTAAACCAAATCCTCCAATACCTAAAGGGGATTCCGGGCATAGGACTACACTTTGCGAGGAATTCTAATAAAGATATTGAGGTGTACACTAATGCAGATTGGGCAAGATCAGTCACTAACTAAAAATCCACCACAAGTTGTTGTTCATATGTTTGGGGAATTTGGTCACATGGAGGAGCAAAAAGCAACTAGTAGTTGCTAGGAGCAGTGCTGAAGCAGAGTTTAGAGCTCTTTCTCATGGTATTTGTGAAGGGATATGTGTAACATCCCCATATAACGTAATAGGAAGTAATAACAACAAACTTTTGTTATTCACCACTTTGCTCCTAAACTTTTTAGAAAATAACATTTAAGTCCCTATGTCAATAGAATTAGCAGAATAAGGTTTTAAACGAAGCAAAATCACGTAGCGAAAACATAGAAACCTAAACCTTGGCCGATTGAGCCACAGAGGTATCCATATGTGAAATGACATGGGATGCCCCTAAACTTACCCATAATTACGAAAATGCTATCAGCCTTGAAAAATAGAAACAGAAGGCCCTAAAATTTGCAAAATATTTAATGTACACTATTAATCAATTTACTTGATTTTATTGAGGTTGTAGAGTTAATTAAAAAGTTAATTAGAGGTTAATTAGAAGTTGATTAGAGGTTAAATTAGAGAAACTAAGACTAAGATAGAAACTTATAAAAACCTCACAAAATTCTTCAAAACCGTTTTACCGATTTAAAGGAAATCAGTAAGATTTCGGTATTTTAAATTGTCGGAACCGAACCAATAAAATTTTAACTCATCAACCCTAATTTAAGTGGCTGAAAACTCAGCCACTTAACCCACCAAAGTGGTGCAAGACAGCCACAAAAGGGAAGGAAGCATGGCTGAAGATGAGCCATAAAAACTCCAACCAATCAAATTATAAGATTCCAATTACCACACCAACACTTTTATAACCTCTTCCTTCAGCAGAATTTTTGAGCTCCCTCCTCCAGCAGCCTTCCTCTCCTCTTTTCTTTATCCTCTTCATCTTCTTCTTCCACTTTCAGCCCCCCTCAAGCTTCTTGCATCCATATCCCTCACTAGAACTCAATACTAGCTAGTTGTTACATCAAAATAAAGATAGTTCAGAAGTTTCTGAAGAGGGCCCTCCGAGGTGATGGTGTCTGAAGGTTGTTACCAGACAAAGTCCAATTGAGTGACAGTAACTACTCCTAGGTGAGTTATTATGACTTAAGCAAAATATTGTACTTGGGAGGATGTTACAAAATGGTATGAGAGCAGTTCGATCCTAACCGGACCTGAGGGCTGAACTGACTATGCTTCCAGTGCACTCTGGAATCCTTAGCAAATGTCATGCTATAAATCTTATCTGCTCAGATAAGATATAGGAAATTAGATATGCATGACCGCCTAACTGTGATTGTTATTAGTTGTTGTCACACTTAACTTATTATTGAGCCTGATCAACTCAATCTTTTGTTGTGTGTGACTAGGAACTAATGGCTTCCAGGGGGCAGGTAGGCCACAAACTGCACCCACTTCAGCAGACCCTGCTAACTTCATGGACACTCTACGAGAGATGGCATATGCTATGCGCGAACAAGCTGCTGCAGCACACCAAATGATAGACCAGTTGGGAAGACATCCTGAAGCCAGTCATAGTGGAAACTCGAATGGCCTAGGGTTGGACGTGGAATATCTCAAGTTCGCAGAATTTCAAAGGGCGAACCCGCCCAGTTTTAGAGGAGCTTTTCATCTTGATAAGGCGGACGAGTGGGTTAAGGCAATGGAGAAGGTCTTTTCCGTTCTGGACTGCACTAACCACCAGAAAGTGGCCTTTGCCACTTATATGCTCGAAGCGGACGCAGAATTTTGGTGGGATAGTGTGCAACGGCTATTAGAAGAGTCCCAGATAGAGATCACCTGGACTGTGTTCAAGGATGCTTTTTACCAGAAATACTTCCCTCCATCAGTTCAGAACGCCAAAGAGTTGGAATTTATGCAACTCTGCCAAGGAAGCAGTAGCATGTCAGAGTATATCGCTAAGTTTGAAGAACTATGCAAGTTTTCCACAATCTATCAACGGAATCCAGATGAAGCGTGGAAGTGTGTCAAATTCGAAGGCGGATTAAGGGAAGATATCCTCGCAGCAATAGGCCCTATGGAGATCAGGGATTTTCCTACCTTGGTAAACAAGTGCAGACTTGTGAAAGATTATAATAAGAAGTTGGAGATTGCCTTGTCTGATGCTTATGGAGAAAGGCCGGCACCTGAAAACTAAGAACTCAAAGATGTCTCACCACCAAAGAAGCAATTTCACCTTAGTAAGTATGAGGGCAAGCAGCTGCAGGAATTGATGGTTAGGCAACGATGCCTAAAGTGTGGGAAAAATCATGGAAATAAGCCTTGCCTGGTTAAACAGTATGTGTGTTTCAGATGTGGCAAACTAGGACATATGATCAAAGAATGCCCCGAGAACCAACCACCGACTTCTAAACCGCAATGTTCGGGAAAATTTTTCGCTATAGACGCAGAGGGGACTACACCCTAAGGGAGCCAGAGCGAGAATTAAAGATAAATCAGAATAAAGAATTGGCTAATTTAGTTTTAGTTGATCCTATTAGGCTAAGTGGTTTTACATCTATTGTGTGCTTATGTATGAACTTTATTTAAACTGTTATAATTATAGCTAGTTAGTTTTATGATCGAATTTTGAGGACAAAATTCTTTTAAGGGGGTAGTAATGTAACATCCACATATAACGTAATAGGAAGTAATAACAACAAACTTTTGTTATTCACCACTTTGCCTCTAAATTTTTTAGAAAATGACATTTATGTCCCTATGTCAATAGAATTAGCAGAATAAGGTTTTAAACGAAGCAGAATCACGTAGCGAAAACGTAAAAATCTAAACCTTGGCCAATTGAGCCACGGAGGTATCCATATGTGAAATGATATGGGATGCCCCTAAACTTACCGATAATTACAAAAATGCCATTAAACTTGAAAAATAGAAACAGAAGGCCCTAAAATTTGC